>CM041779.1:336315789-336897561 GCA_023374045.1 Limonium bicolor
GTTTCAAAGGTAACCACCTAAGGCTGCTGAAGAGCCACAAAAGCAAACCTACGGCACAACAGCGAAGCCTCAGCGCTCGCCTGCACCAAAGGGTAACAAGTAACTCCTTAAATTGAGTTAACAGTCAGATATCAACCTTGAAATTCAACTACTAATGTTGTAAACAACAGGTACTGAGACCGGCAAGGGGGTCGACGGGGGATATAAGCGCCGCTACAACTGTCGCAGGTGCAACCAAGACCACCCTGGAGTTGATTGTGAAGGCAACAAGGTGGATTGCAATTTCTGTGGTGTGTTCGGACAACGAGCTTTTGAATGTTTCCGAAACCCCGAGAGTAAAGCCTATAGACCTGGATGGAAGGCCAAGGGCAAGGGCGTGGCCGCTCCGAATCCTGGAAACGACGGTCCAAAGGCGACACAGCCAGCTGCTAACAGGGGACCCCGGGTTGTCCAGCGATCAGGGCCGCCTGCACTACACATGGTGGACCGGGAAGACGAGGTTGAACCCTCTTCGAGACCAGGTACCACTACAACCTATTAGGGAGAAAACTGTATGCTTATCGCATTTCATGCATGAATCAGTGACTATACATTTTGAACGAGTTTCTAGTTAGTTAATTAGAGCTCATGCAAGATAAATTATTACCACCTTAGGAAACTTCAACATTTGTTATCCAATACCTTCAACACCTAGCCTAGAAGAGATCGACCTAAAGATTCACGAATTTCCAAGGGAGCATTGTCAGGTCATCAAGCCAGGTATGATCTTATTAAAAGGATACCTGTCACCAAAGGCACAAATCGCCATCATAAGGAGATGTAGCCAGCTAGGAGTGGGACCGGGAGGTTTCTATATACCGGAATACCCTGGAGGATCGAGAATGAAACTAAGAATGATGTGCTTGGGTAAGAACTGGAACCCTTACACCAACACTTACCAAAAGATAAGGGAATGGGACGAAGCAACACCACCAGAGATACCTGAGGAGTATCATACGGTTAATACACAAGCCGTAGAGATCGCTCAACAACTTGAGACAGATCCAATCCCAAACCTTGAAGCAGACCTCTGCATTATCAACTTCTATGAAAAGGAGGGACGACTTGGACTACACCAAGATAAGGATGAGACAGCGGAGTCTCTTAACTGAGGGATACCCGTAGTGTCTTGGTCCATTAGAGACGACGCCGAATTCCTATATGGCGAGCAGAAGCGCGTAGACCTTGCCCAGAAAGTGGTGCTTAAGTCAGGAGATATTCTAATCATGGGTGGAAAATTGAGAATGCTGTATCACGGTATCAAGAAGATTAAGTTGAATACGACACCATCGACAGTAATCAATGCCACACACATGAGACCTGGACGCTTGAACCTAACCTTTAAGAAGTACTAGCTATGTAATACACTGAAGTATTGTAATAGAAAAACTCATAATGTAAAAAGATGGTTTAAATAATATCAGTGTTGATTACTCATTTTCGACTTGTATTATACCATCAGTACTTATGATCCTTATGAAATACTTAGGTTGTGGATTCGGTTCGGAAGGTGCGCTAAGCTTACTCACTGAGGCACAGGCCGATGAGAGCGGCACTATCCTCACGGGTACCTTTCCGATCAATGGCATTGATGCATCAGTACTATTCGACTCATGGGCCTCGCATACCTTCGTCTCATCATCATTTGCAAGGAGGTTGGGGCTAGACGCTGACGAGCTCCGACTTTACGGTTACACTCCCGTCTAAGGAGAAGGTTCGATGCACTCGCTACTACCGAGCAGCCAGCCACTATCCGAATTAGAGGAGAAGACTTTCCTATCACCTTGATTGAGTTTAGAGATTTAGGGTTTGATGTTATATGTGGGATGAACTGGTTGGAGCGGCACAAGGGTCATATCCTCTGCGCCGAGCACCGACTGCTACTCAGGAGTCTATCTGGGGTTACTATATCATACCGCCAGAGACCTAGAAAGCCTTCAACCAAGATCATCACCGCTATGGCCATGTATCGAGAATTGAGAAAGAATAAAGAAGTGTACCTCTGCTATGTTCAGGATATAGACAGAGATTCAGAGTTTGACCCTAGAGTACCAGTGGTGGTGTCGGAGTTTCCCGACCTCTTCCAAGGGAACTACCCGGCATGCCACCACCACGGGAGGTAGAGTTCACCATCGAGTTGCTACCAGGAACCGGACCGATAGCCAAGGCGCCTTACCGCATGGCTCCGGCTGAGATGAATGAATTGAAAGAACAGCTGAGAGACCTGCTGTGAGCCTCGATTTTAACCCTATCCTGTGTTGACTAAAGCTGATTAGGATCTAACCGGGTTTTAGGTCCACTTATAACCTAAGATTAATAACTATGTCATATAACAATATTATTAAAACCTAAGCTAGCTCACTGGAACCTATTATGAGTCGCCACCTAATTTTAACCTAGGGTAAATTAGGAAAGGTAGAGTTCGGGTTCGGGGGCTTGGTATTCGACTTATTTAGGGTTCAAATTACTTTCATTACCCTTCCTAGGTTGCTTTTCTTCTACTTGGTTTAATTACGGCTTATTACGAGTCGTTTTAACCTAAGTGCGCGAGCTTCTGTTTTTTGTGTTTTTTAACATTTTTGATTGACTGAAAATAAACGTGAAAGTTGAAATTACCTAAACTAGGGTTTTGGAGGCAGAATTAGGTCAAATTTTGTATCTGTCCGTAGCCACGGACCTAATGTCCGTAACCACGGACCCTAGTTAACCTATGTGAAAATAAAAGTCGAATTAAACAGAAAACAAAAATTTGAAAAGTCCGGGGCCACGGACAGGATGTCCGTAGGCCCGGACATAGTTTAGCAAAACCTAAATTTTTAAAATTTTAAAATCCTGCCGCCGTCCGTGGGTGTCCGTGGCCACGGACAACCCGTCCGTGGTCCCGGACCATAGGTCCGAGATCTCAGACAACCCATGGACGGGGGTTTATGGTGGTTCCCGAAGGTGTTTTCGGCTCAAAATTTATGCACGTGTAGCCTGAAAGGTATACAATTCGTTAGTAATTGAAAGATTGCAGTTTGAAGTCGAATTATGTACGAAACTTGACGAACAAGTAACAAGGCAGAAACAAAAGTAATTAGCAATACAAAGGCGTAAAAAGGTTAGTTTGAACCCAAAATTTGACAGAGAGTTAATAAGGTCGTGGAGAGTTAGAAAAGTAGAATTGCAACCTGTTTTACCTTCACATTCGTGGTGTTTCTTCACGTCGGGATTCTTCGGAGGCCTCGTTGATGGAGGATCCAGAAGAACTTCGAACCCAGCTTCTGACCTTGTTGTTCTTGATGTTCTTCACGTTTTGGTGCTGTTTTGGTGAGGGTTTGATGATGGATGATGTTGTGGGAGTTGAAAAATATGTTTTGGTGTTGATTTTGGTGAGATTTCGGTGTTTGATCGTGGCTCTGGGGTTCAAAACGTGAAGAGCAAGATACGGCTGCCTTCTTTGAGAGTCTAGGGTTCTTGAGGGTCTGATTTGATCATGGGATAAGGTTCCTTATAGAGGCTTCCTTAAAGATAGAAAAATCCGGTAAAAACCGAGATTTACCGGCGTTTTAGCTTAAGGGCTTCCAAAAGGAATTTGATTATGAAATTTCACACATGGGTAAAGGATGATATTTAAGATTTTTCTAAAGTGGAATCGAATTTTTTGGATATTGGAATATTTTTAAATTCAATTTCTCGTCAGATTCAATCAGAAATTGCTAGGAAATTATTGGAAATTCAAAAAATTAAAATTCCAACGCCATTATGCTTCAAATGTCATCCTCTTTCATGGGTTACAATTTCAAAGCATTTTGAATTGATTTGACCCTTATTTGGAGGAGAGAGAAAGCCTAGAGGGGGCTTGGGAGCCTTGAAAAATTATGAAAATGCCCCTGGAGATGACTAAGTTGTCCCTAGCACTCTGAAATGTGCCGATCGAATTGGGAACCCTCGCTACTAGCCTATTAGTAGTGACTCTCTTCCGGGGGGTTGAAATTTTGGGTATAACAGATTGCCCCCCGTCAACTAGACTTTGTAATGGAAATGAAAAGGCTAGTTGATGCTTGAGTGATACCCCAAAATTTTGGATCTTAAAATTCCCCACGTGCAATTGAAATCCGACAAGTTGTGTCGAGCTATTCTAAGGCGCTGACTACCTATGAGTAAAGTGGAAGGGATGTCAAGCGATTCTAAGGCATTGACTACCTATGAGGATGATATGATGTCAAGCTATTCTAAGGCGTTGACTACCTTTAAAGGAATGAAGTACGCCGAGCATTCTAAGGTGTCGGGAACCTGAAAGCGAATGAAATACGCCGAGCATTATAAGGTGTCGGGAACCTGAAGTTGGATGGAATACACCGAGCATTATAAGGTGTCGGGAACCTGGAATACGCCGAGCATTATAAGGTGTCGGGAACCTGAAGTTGAATGGAATACGCCGAGCATTATAAGGTGTCGGGAACCTGAAAATGAAAAGTGACGTAATGAGATTGATGTGATGTGTGCCTAGATTGACGAATGTAAAGTAGGACCTATGGGTGCCTAAGTGGAATGGTAGGAAATCGGGTTCATGACGAGCCAGAGGTTGAGTTCATCTATTCTGGTGAATCTGAATCTTTGGCTGAGAATCTGCATCTCTGAAGAGTCTGTATCTTTGGCTGAGAATCTGTATCCCTGAAGAATCTGTACCTTCGGCTGAGAATCTGTATGTCTGATCGGGTGAGAATCTGTATCTCTGAAGAATCTGTATCTTCGGCTGAGAATCTGTATCTCTGATCGGGTGAGAATCTATATCTCTGAAGAATCTGTATCTTCGGGGCGAGAATCTGTATCTCTGATCGGGTGAGAATCTGTATCTCTGATCGGGTGAGAATCTGTATCTTCGGGGCGAGAATCTGTATCTCTGATCGGGTGAGAATCTGTATCTCTGAAGAATCTGTATCTTCGGGGCGAGAATCTGTATCTCTGAAGAATCTGTATCTTCGGGGTGAGAATCTGTATCTCTGGTCTATGAGGAGTTTCGTATGGACGGATGCAAGGTAAACTTTATGCGAATGATCATGATGAAAGTTGATTATGAAAGTGCCAAACATGGCAATGATGATGTGCATGTCAAAATACAATCAAAGTGTATGTAGGAAACTTGTCCAAATCAAGAAATCATTGGAAAATGTGCCAAACATGGCAATGTTTAGGGTCAAAAATTGTCCAAAGCAAGACATTGCTAGAAAGTATGCCAAATGTGGCCATGATGAGGTTTATGAAACCAAAGTGTTTAAAGGAAAGTTATTCAAGACGAGAAATTGTTGAAAGAGGTGCCAAATGTGGTAGTGTTTGAAGAAAATTCCGTTTAGTGAAAAGGAAAGTGAAATAATCATTTCCTAACTATAGACTTCGGACTTGTAATTTATCTCCTACGAGATGAGCATGCCGCCGGTGGGGTATGGTGTATGATGTGAAGGTAAGGGCTTATGTGGGCCCATGGTGTTTGATGTGCAGGTAAGGGCTTATGTGGGCCTGTGTAGTGGAGGTGGAGGAGGTAAGGGCTTATTTGGGCCTGTGTGGTGTATGAAGTGAAGGTAAGGGCTTTGTGGGCCTGTGGTGGGATTGTGGTGGTGATGTTTAAGCTTTGGGTTCCAATTGGTGTTGTCATAGCAATTGTTGGAACCAACAATTGCCCCCAGTATTTTTCCCTTAAGACAATATGAGCTAGAGTTCATGGCAATCGATCGTTCCGATCGATTGCCCCCAGTATTTTCTTTGATCAAACGTGCGAACAAGTCTCGTCCTCACAGGGTCAAAGCTTATGTTCTGATTTGGTGCTTCCTAACCTACACTCGACGTGTTTGGTGTCTACACTCGTTTCTCACTCACGGTCGTAACTTCTAGACCATTGAATTTGATATTTGATGAATTTACGCATTCGATCTGTTACTTTCACGTGATTGGACACACAACTATCAAGTCAGAAGTCTTTAAAGCTTATAACGTGGCCGTAGGGTGTGATGAAAGGCGACGGGATCACGGAGGGATATTTGAGGTATGTGGAGCTTAAATGGGTGACCAAAGCTGCAACTTGTGTCTTCTCTCAGATTCATCTTCCTTGTCTTGAAGTCGTCTAGCTGCTTCGTGTTAATGTTGTTTTCGAGCTTCTGGACCTGGACCTTTGAAGTTGTCCTTTACACCATTTCACTTCTCTTTGTCATTTGGATCTCTTCGAGGCACTTCGGGTTTGCCTTTTTTTTTCTTTATCCTTTCTTGACTTTGCCTTCGGGGTTCTTGTGTTTCCCGGTTTTGGGCTTCGAGAGCTGTTTTGATGCGAGCTTTTTGGATCCTGTGTCACTCTGGGACCATTTGCGGATCAGTTTGTCATGCTAATAGCGGCGTTGCTTCTTTGGACTGATGAGAACGTTATCTGAGAGTCGGACTCCTCGCGTCCTTTGGTCACCGGGTCGGACATTCATCGTTGGCTGGGTTATTTTGTGGAGTTCATAATATCGAAAAGGAATATATGAAAGGCTCAGCGGGGGTGCCTAGGGTTTAATGTCAGGTTTCACAAGCTTTTGGCTACGTGGTATTGTACCTAGGTGCTTCGTCATTCTTGATAGTTGTGTATCCGCTCTTTGTTACTTTTCGCAGGTCTAAGAGTAAATTTACAAATTATCTCCTTCGATCGGAGTCATGCCGTTTGCCTTACCTTTGAATGTGGTCTCACTGGAGTCGTGTAAAAATGACACGCTCGTTCACTCATGGTTTTTCCGCTCAAGACACTCTTGTGAATTTCACTCAGAGACTAGTTCACACGCTTAACCGAAAGATTCGAAGACAATGATTCTAAACTCGGATTGCTCCCAGTATTGATTTGGGGTTTGTGACAACAGTTTGATAGATGTGGGCCTTGAACCTCATTGAGGGTTGTTTGGATATTATGGGGTGAGTTGTGGTGTTTGGTTAGGCCTGTTCAAATTTTTAGAAATAAGAGACAAGTCGTTCCATTGCATAGTCAGAAAATGATTACTTCGTGATCCTTGAAAGACATGAGTGCTCTTTTTTTTAAGTTTTTCGAATTAATGAATGATGCTTTGTACAAAAATTATGAAAATGGAACTATGTTTTATTCAACGAAAAATAAAGTTGGAAATTACAAACTCGGGAAAACTACCGAAAATGATCAGGGAAACTAACTACTACAAAAGTTGAAAAAGACGACTAATCAAAGAAAGAAACACATTTAATGAGAAAAAACAACATTTCTGATGATGCTTGGGCACGCGTGCTCTGCGCTCTCCACCACGTTCTTATAATTGGAGCCCTTGGTCGATCAGGTCCTGGATTCTATGTTGTAGGGCCCTGCAGTGGTCAGTGTCGTGACCGGGTAGCTGATGGAAGTGACAAAATTGATTAAGATCCTTCCCCAAATGAGTAGTTCCTGGCCTCAGGGCGAGCGGTTGCATCGGATATCTTCCTCGAAGCTCATCAAGTGCTTGTCTTGGCTGTTCGGCGATGTCTGTAAACTCTCTCTTGTCGAGAACTCCATCGGGATGGTTTTACTGTCCCAACGCTCCAACAGGTCCTCTGACTGTCGATCACTGCCCTACTCATGTTGCTGGTTCTTTACGGGTGCAGCTTTGGATGCAAGTTGCTGCTCCGGGTTGTCTGATCACTTTCCTGAGTTCTGTAGCAATTTCTTTGACATTCTCCTCCGATCCTCGGCCCTAATGGAGCCAACTTCAATGCAGTCATAAAGTGGTGTTGAGAAGCCTGTCCACTAACTCATCCGAGCTTGACGTTCGGATCGAGGGAAAGAGCCTTTGCTTTCAACTCTTCGATAACAGCAACGTAGTTAGATTCCACGGCGTCTATGGCAGCACTATGCCTCTGCTCCATGGCTTCAATGGTGGCCATGTGCTTTTGTTCCAAAATTGCGAGCTGGGCTTCCATGTCGATTGGACCGCATTAGGACTTGAGTCTACCTGTGTCCAAGGTGTCCATTATTAGCTAACAAAAGGAAGTGGGCTGAAAGTACTAAGGTGAGAATGACGCTTCACAAGATAGATCAAAACAGACTTAGGCTGAAAGCAAAGTGGGCCAGGATACCCAGGGAATGAGGTGTTTGGGCTAGAGTATCTCTCAGACTATGAACTGGAATTTGGACTGAAATGTAAACAATGGCTTTGATTGGGCCTAAGAGGTAACACCTAGATCTAGGGTTTGGACCAGGGCACGAATAAGAAGTCTACCTAGACTAGAATGAGCCCTTGGGCCGGAATGTGTTTGGGCCTGGAGTAAAGCACATGGGCTGGAATGGTCCCTAAATCACAAATGGGCCTAACTTTCTTTGGGCCAGAGAAGATGGTTGCTAAGCAGAAAAAAAATTTTATTTTCAGAACTTGTGGGTTATTTCAAGTTCAGGTGGATTTCTTTTTTTTGGGCCTAGAACTAATTGGATAATTCAAAATTGGCCAGAGAGAAATCACCTAAGTCTAAGCTTTTGGGCCAAAGCCCGAATGACTCACATATTAAACCAAACAGGACCTCTGGGCCACAAACAAGTAGAGCCGCCAATTCGGTTGGGCTAGGTTATGTAGGAGAAGTTCCTATCAATCTCTAGGCTGTGTAATGGGCCGATCATACAAGCAAAACAAGGCCACACAAATTCAACATGTCCTCACTTGACGGTTAAATAAATCATTGGGGTATGGATCGATCGGAGAGGTGCTTGGGGCTTGGGCCCAGGTCGCCACAAAGGAATAGGGCTTGCACGCTATTCTCTTTGGGCTTCCCCACTTTTTCACATCACCTGAGGTGTGCGTCTGCGGCCGGGTCTTTGACTGACCAAACAATGGGCTAGGTAAGGACACTGCAGGAAAACGCTCGGGGCTAAGGCCCTGGTATTAAGGGGATGTGGTTAGACGACATCCCCTTTTCCCCCGCTATTCACATCACCTAAAAGGTGTGAGTCCTGACAGGGGACCCTCAAACGGGTCCCGGGGGGTAAAATCGGTTGCATGGACCCTCGCTCTCACATGATGCAAAGGTGCAGAAATTGAAGTGGGTACAAAAGTAAACAAACAAAGTAATAAAGCCATAAATAAACATTTTTCGGTTAAGCCCTCTTCTTAAAATTAATCAAGTTAATATTAAGAGTTTGTGTAACACTATTACTAATTCGGCTCCTAATAATCCTATAGATGTCGTGCACAATAAAATCTCGCAGCGGTAAAACAATAAACTATCGCCCTAATGGTGTCACTGTTATCACACGCCCATACGGGTGATAACGATTTACCTGATAATCAACTTGTGAAACGTATCCCGCAGTGACCCAAGAGATAGATAGCAGTACTTAACAATTTAAAACAAAATCTAACATCAACAATATTACAGACCGTGAGCAACTAAACCAAATACACTCGGTTAAACAACCCGAGTCCGAAACAACCTGAGTAACACCGTACCAAGTCTAAACCAACAGTAATATCACAGTAGTAGTCACGCCTGCTGCGACCCCACCAGTTAGTCACCTGCATGAAAGTGGTTTGTGGTATGGAATCATCAGCCCTGCTGAGTATGTCATCACATGCCCCGTCATGCCCCCAAAGACCCCTCAATTATTTGGTCGAGAGCATGAGGTTCATTACATGCAACCGTTTAACATTTAAAAACTGCAAATCAATTAAAAGTAGCATCCATACAATAACACAACCATCAACATGTATAACATGACCACAAAGTATACCAATGAACAATCAAGCGAAACAACGAGGATAGTAACCAAGTATTAATTCTCGTCCATGGTATAGAAACCAATATCGTTCGCCACTGTATAATTCTTAACTGTATTATTTGTTCAGTTATACCTAGTGACAATGCCTCGTTAAAACGACATGTCTCTAGTTACCCATATATTATGGCGGGTCACCCACGGCAGTAGCCACTCCAACGGTAGAGTCTCCGACCAACGAGCCATTCTAGCTCACGGGAAATTTTCTTGATACTGCGGACCCGTACGCGGACATCCTGGTATCGTTTTTGTGATCACAGCACGCACCAAGAGCCACATCCTCCTGGCTTTACTTTCCTTCCTTAGTTAATTATTTATTCCATCGCATCGCATTACCAAATTTTCCTAACACAGCAGACTAAGGTCATTAGTCCAATCCGGAGTCTGTAAACTCGGGATCCAGTGTTAGATACGAGAGCGGCGTATAGAAAGGCCAATGCTCCGTATAAAAGTTCTCGGATAATATGTATATCTTATTATCCTAGTGCTACAACGTTTTACTGACGTTCCTTACACTTCATATAAGATAGCACCATAGCCGCTAGTTCGTTTTATATAATTGGTTCATATATACGAACCGGTACTGTTAACTCAACAACAGTAATATTAAGCAGCTATAAATATACAATTCATGCATATTAATTATCACATTCAGACAAACAATCTTATCATAGATCACACAGAAGTCTGAAGAGGAAGCCCTCAGAGACAATCAGAGACACATAAAACATACCGTTCACCCTGATGTATTACGGTGGAGTATGAATCAGCGAGATCCTATGCTCCTTGTGTAGTCTCTAATAATCTAAAACAATATATAATGCTACTGATTAGCAACCGTATAACAACACAATCCTACGGTACCCCGTACCGTCACTAACAACTCCCAGTTAACCCCCCGTTATTAGCTATCAATGTTTGTCGGGTTTTAGGTTTAACTCGAGACCGGTAAAGAGTGTTATATTACATGCGTAGTCTTGTTTGTATATTAATATAGTTATTGCTAAACTTGATATCGCATGTAACTTAATGTTTGTTTGTACATCATACAGTTTGTTGCATATTGTATGTGCGATCCTTTGTCATGCTCTATGCATCTTACCTTAGTATTATTTTTCTAAGGTTTGTCTCTCCCTTTTTTTATTCAATGTGGTATAATTCATTTGTAGACAATACTTTGAATTATTTAAAATTTATTATCCCATGAATACTCTTAATTAGAATCCCATGTCTAATGTTTATAATTCTTTTCTCCTTATCTATTATCATCTAATTATGATAATTTATAATTATTGAATCACATCATATTTTCTACACCATTACATATATTATTTATATATGTGTGTTTGGAACTATTTATTATATGGTAAGTCTTATAACTATATTCATTCTTTTTAATGAATACCCCTTATATTATAAATGTTACAATTCTTATAACATAAAAACCATATTATAAATTCCATTTAAAAATGTTAATATTTTCGAACAGCACCTATGTTCTTAAATATTTACAAAAATCCACCACTTAATTAATATAGGTTACATTCTAGCTATATAACATATCTTATGACATTTAAGTCATTTAAAACAATTATAACTATAGTTAAATTTTTGTATAAAATACCAATTAGCCCCTTATATTTCGTTTCCAATCCTCACCACTAAACTTCTATAAATCACAATTCCATCCTAATTTATAATACATAGTTTTCTAATTCATTAAAACTATATATTATACATATATCTTTAAAACCTAATATAATTCCAAAAATTACCAAACTATACCAAAAGGTTATAAACGTTATTCTAACTTATTTTCCTCTAAGTCTTGGTTTCCATACATTTGTTACCTATTGGTAACAATGTTATAAAATACCATATATTATACTTATATAATTCGTTAGAACTCCAAATTTAACCAAATAAACTTCTAAAAATTTCTAATAACTTAAGGACTTTACTAAACTCCATTTAGCACCCTTAAATCTCGGTAATTACATTACTACCCCAAATCTTATAAATCTTTTACAATTTAATAAGTATCTTATTATAAGGTAGTATTTTAATTTCTTAAATTTTCTAAACTGGTCAAAGTCTCCTATATAGTCAACTTGACTTCTAATACCAAAATGGGAACCAATTTTTCAGTAATCACTAATAATACCCTATACTTTTCTATTTTTACAATTTTGACCAAAACTTTATAAAATGTTATAATTTTTATTAAATTCATTTAAAAAATCCTAAATTGCTCTAAATTAAGCCCACTGCTTTCTAAATTCCTAGTAATTATGAATTGGCCCCAATTTTAATTATAAGCATAAATAAAAACTAAATAAGCTTATAAAACTTAAATTAAAATGGCCTAATGACATGGCCTTATTACAACCTTGAACTTGCAAAAAAATTACACAATAAATGTCTCAAATATAGCATATATATTCGGCCTCACCATGGTTATTTACTTTTCCACATAATGTCATAATTTGACCATTATGTTAATTAAATCTCTTAAATGACTAGCTTAATTTATCTTAGCCATTTTTTTTATTTTTAGGTCAATAGACCTATATATGTAAGTTCACTCTCGGCCATATATATATATATATATGCCTTAAAAATTACAAAAATCATAAGGTTTAAGGTGTTTATACCTTGATTTGCCTTGTATGCTCTCGGCCACTGTAGGAAAAATCACCACATGATTTAGACATGTTGAACACACAAAAAACAAGATATGGTTACACTCCAAGCTTGAGCTTAACCATAAGGAATAATTAATGTAAGATTTAAGGCAAAAATCACCTTAAAAAGCAAGGGAAGTTCTAAGTGGTTTCGACCTGAACCAACACACCCAAGGTGTTAGATCCACCACATTAACATAGGAAATAGTAGATCTCGAAATGCTACCTTGTTATTAGGTGTTTACCTTGGAAAATGAAATAAAAAAGAGTATTTCTCTTGGATCTTGGTCACCCTTGCTCCAAATGACTAACCAACTGGATGAGTATGTAAATATGAAGATTATGAGTGTATAACTCATAAAAATGAAGGAAGAAACCGCATGGAAGTTGAGAAGCTAAGGTATGTTTTACCTTAAAATGTAGATTTGAACAACCTTGGTCCCTCTACTGGTCTCAACCAAGTTTAGCTCTTGTTCTAACCTTAGAACACTGAGAATAAGACATAGGAATTGGTGAGCCACGAAATCTAGGTGTTGGTAGTGAAGAGATGAAGAAAAAGAGCTAAAAATGACATTAAAACACTTACATCAAGGACTTAGGAGCTAGGTTTGCCTTCCATGTTCAAGAACAAGCTTGAGAGCTTCAAAGGAAGGGAGAGCTCGGCTGGGCAGAAGAGGATAGGAAAAGGAAGGAAGGAGGAGATAGGTAAGGTAAGTAAAGTTTGAAATAATGTAAAAAGTAGCTTATTTTCCAAAAAGTAAATGTATTAGGTGATGACTTGTCCAAAAATCATTGTATGCTGTCTCCTATCTTATTGCAGCCAATCACCATGGTCCAAATGGTCAATTAATTGACCATTGACCATGCTTGGTCAATATTGACTCATGCGGGCCCCACTTGGGTTTTATTAATATGTTTAATATTAAATTTGTAAAAATTCGTAAATTTCTGGAATTAAATTCCTAATATGATATAATATGATAAAATAATCATATTTAAGGGTTAATTATAATTTTTAAGCCCATTAAAAATAAAATTTAGAAGGCAATCTCACAAAAACGTGCTTTAAGGAGTTTTAGCGCACATTTTTGTGTCGCAAGGTGTTCTTGAGCTTAGTTCTCCTGAGAATGGTTTTATGTGTTCCTTGCTTCATTATAATACTTAGGAATCCACTTTGGATCCTACTTGGGTCATACAACTTTATGGTGTCTTTAAAGCACATTTTTGGCTTTACCGATCTTAAGGCGTGTTTTGCCTTGTTGAGATCTTTAGATTGTTCCCCATAATATTTAGATGTTTAATAATCACCTTAGATCATTAATAGATCATTTAATTATATTTTAAAGGTTAGGGGTATTTCAGTCTACCCCCCTTAAAAAGGTTTCGTCCCGAAGTCCTTAATCCTCTACAGTCACCTAAGAATCAAGTTCCACTAAGTAACAAAACAGTTCCATGCTAGGGAGTAACTCCCACTAGGTTCAGACCTAGTCTATACATACAACTATATTAAGTAATCAGACTCATTGTATAAACTCATTCACATCACAGCACTAAACGCGGTGCACATCCAATTCAACAATCAAAAGTACTCAGCGGTACTATACATTCAAGGGGCACCCAGGGCACATACATACATAAAGTGTATCAACATCAAAACATCCACACAACATGTATGACGCAGCATACCAACAAAAAACACAACACAAAAACAAGACCTAATGCACAACATGTGCGCAAGCCAAGTGGTGTCTACCCCCCTAAAAAGGGTTTTAACACGAACCCGACAAGTATCACAGCTACTACTCGAAGAGTGCTGGGTACTTCACTCTCATGGAGTCCTCTAACTCCCATGTAGCCTCCTCCACCTCATGGTTCGACCAGAGAAACCTTGACCATACTGACGGTCTTGTTCCTAGTCGCCTCGTCTTCGTGTCGAGAATGCGGAGATTGGGTACTTCCTCATAACGTAGAGCAGGGGCCAACTCTAAAGTCTCTGGCTGCAAAAACGTGCGATGGATGGGGCACATACCTCTTCAACTGTGAAACGTGAAAGACGTCGTGCACCCTCCCGAGCTTGCTGGTAAATCAGTCTGTAGGCTAATGGGCCCACTCGCTCCCTAATCGCATAAGGTCCAACATATTTTGGGCAACTTGCCCTTCTGCCCAAACCGGATATCCCCTTCATGGGTGACACTCTAAGGAATACCATATCATCGGTATAGTGAATCAATGTCCCTCCTCTTGGTGTTGCATTTGCTTTGCCGGTGGTCTTGAGCTGCCCTCATGTTCTTCCTAATCTGTAGGACATCCTCCTTAATCTTCTCTAGGTACTCAAGTCCTAGAAGCGTAGTCTCGCTGGCCTATCCCAGCATAAAGGAGTCCTACATGGGTACCATAAAGTGCCTGAAATGGTGGCATCTGATCGAGGAGTGGTAGCTGTTGTTGTAGGCGAAACTCTATCAGATGTAGTCGTTCTAACCAACTCCCCTGAAAATCTAAGGCACATGCTCTCAGCATGTCCTAGTGTCTGGATGGTCCTCTCACTCTGAACGTCGGTTCTGTGGGTGGAACGCCGTACTAAGCTTCAACTTTGTACCCAAGGCTTCCTGAACATGTCCCCAGAATCTGGACAAAAATCGAGGTCCCTATCAGAACAATAGTCTTTGGCACACCATGGTGCCGGATCACCTCTCTGGAACAAATCCGCTAAATTCGGAACGTTCCAGGTATCCTTCATAGCAACAAATTTTGCCACCTTCGTCAAACGGTCCACAATGACCCAAATCGTGTTCAGTCTCCTTAGTCGGTGGGAGATCGACAACGAAATCCATCGAAAGTCCTCGAACTTCCAACAAGGAATAGGCATAGACTGCACTAAAACCTCTGGGTCTCCTATGCTCAAACTTAACCTTCTGAAGGTCAAGCATCTAGCCACATAATCAGCTACATCCTTCTTCATCCCGCTCCACCAGAAATGAACCTTCAAATCCTTATACATCTTTGACGAACCAGGGGGACGGATAAGGACGAGCAATGAGCCTCCTGGAGTATCTTCTCCTTCAGGTCACGAGAGACGATCGGCATACACAAACGGCCCTTCAGTCGAATCATGCCATCATCGCACAGTTCGAAGTCATATTTTAGCCTCTCAAAACAACCATCTATCATTTTCTGCCTGATACTCTACATATAGTGAATCACTCTCATGTGCAGCTCGTATCTCATCAATCATACTGCTGTTTGCTAATAAAGGAACAATGAATGAGCTCTGCGGCTCAGGGCATCAGCTACCACATTCGCCTTGCCTCTTTGTACCTCAGGTTATAGTAGTCCTTCAAGAACTCAACCCATCTTATCTGTTGCATGTTCAGCTCCTTCTGCGAGAAGAGATGCTGTAGACTTTGTGATCAGAGTAGATAGTGACTGTCACACCATACAAATAAGTCGCCAGATCTTCAAAGCGAAGACTACTGCCGCCTAACTCAAGGTCATGTGTGGGGTAATTCACCTCATGCTTCTTCAGCTGTCGGGATGCGTAAGCAACTACCTTCCCGTGATGCAATAAGCACACAGCCTTAGACCGGTTTCCAGAGGCATCACAGTATACCTCGAACCCATCAGTGCCCTCAGGGATAGTAAGAACGGGCGCTGATGTCAGGAGATCCTTCAGCGTCTGAAAGGACTGCTCACACTCTGCAGACCATAAGAACTGGGATTCTTCTTCATTAGATTAGTCATGGTTTGGCTTCCTTGGAGAAGTCCTTCACAAATCTTGATAATACCCTGCCAAACCCAGAAAGCTACGGACGTCTGTGACTGTCTTCGGCCTTGGCCAACTCTTCACGCCTCAATCTTAGCAGGATCTATAGATATGCCGCTAGCTGATAAATGTGTCCTAGAAATGACACGCTGTCTAACCAGAACTCACACTTAGAGAGTTTGGCATACAGCTGGTTCACTCTCATAATATTCAACACCTGTCTCAAATGGAACTCATGATCTTCCTTGGTTTTTGAATAGATCAGAATATCGTCGATGATGAAGACTACAACTGAAATATCAAGATGCTCTCTAAAAAGTCGGTTCATCAAGTCCATGAATATGGCTGGCGCATTCGTCAGTCCGAATGGCATAACGGTGAACTCATAGGTCCATAGGTCCTGAAAGCGTCTTCTCAATGTCGCCCTCTGCAATCCTAATCTGATGGTAGCCAGATCTGAGGTCTATCTTCGAGAACACACTGGCTCCTCTCAGCTGATCAAACAAAATCATCTATCCGTGGTAATGGGTACTTGTTCTTGACTGTAACCGCATTAAGCTCCGGTAGTCGATGCAGAGTCGCATTACTGCCGTCCTTTTTCTTGACGAAAGCATGGAGCACCCCAAGGAGAAACACTAGGTCGAAATGAATCCCTTGTCGAGGAGGGCCTCCAGCTGTAGCTTCAGGCTCCTCATCTCAGCCGGTGCCTTAGCAATGGGGCCCGTACCTGGCAACAAGTCGACGGCGAACTCAACCTCGCGCAACGGCGGCATGCTGGCATCTCATCAGGAAATAAGTCAGGAAAATCTACCACGACTGGAATGTCTACGTCCGTCACGTCGCTCTGTCCGTGTCCTGTACATAACAGAGGAAGGCTTGTCGGCCCTTCCTAACATCCTTCATTAGGGACAATGCTGACACGATTTGACAGTCGGCTCTCTCCTCACACTGCGGTATGACACTGTCCTGCGCTCGGCCCCTTCAGTAGTAGTCGATGCTCTGCACAATGAAGGCGGCCCCTATGCTTCTGTAGCCAATCCATGCCTACTATGATGTCAAAACCCAAGTTTCTGAACTGATCAGATCAATGGGAAAGGTCTTAGTCATAATGCTGATCTCTAACCCTGCATACTGTCTGGTGCAACCTACTTTCTCCTTCGAAGGAAGGGTGACTGAAAAGTCTGAAAGCTGTTCAGGGGTGGCCCCCAGCTTCTTAGCGAATGCCGAGGAAATAAAAGAATGCGAAGCCCTGAGCGAACAATACGGAAGCACTAACACCATCAATAGGAAAGGTACCTGAGATTACCTCTCGTATTAGCATCGAGTCCCAATAAATCACTAGTTTACTGTTGTTTGTAATTGTCATACCTGTGATGACATTACCAGACTCCTTGGTGCGCATGTCTAGGATGCAGAGGTACCATCATTTCCATTACTATAGCCTGAAGTTATGAATTATCGGTATCAACAACTGAAACTATGCTTGAAGGTATTAAATCTTATTTTCATTCAAATGTATTATACAAGATTACACACTTAGTTACTACTATTACATCAGTACGTCTGAAAGTCAAATTTAAACGGCGTCGGGGATGGGGTATCATTCACTAAAGCGGGGTGGTGCGGTATTGAGCTTAATGCTCTTAATACCATGATATACAAGCCTCGACTCTCCACCAAATACTAACACATCTCCAGACTTGAGGATGATGATCTGCTTGCTAGATCCTGATAAGTGTCCAAATGAGCATGATTTATAGGTGTATTTCATATAATATTAGCACTTTTCTGCTCATTTCTCCACTTCGGTTAGTTTTCCTCTAGTTTATGTTTTATTGTTTATCTCACAAAATTTATTGGTTTACATGAGGAAAAACCAAGCTGGGAGTGAAGTAGATTAAGAGACGAACGCATAGACACAAACGGCTCAGAAAACGGAGCCCAAACGAAGAATCTAGAGCCGGTCGAAGTTGGAAGGAATAAGTCATTGCAGCGACGTCGAGATAACTGGCGGACACCACAGGGGCAACCGCCTCGCGGACAACAGAGAGACAACCGCCACTTATCAGGCGTCTCCTCACATGCAACCACCAGGCGGACCCCACCACTACCGCCACTTAACTAGCGGACACCACAGGGCAACCGCCTGGCGGACACAATAGGAGAGGACCGCCGAGAGCTGGCGGTAGAGGAGGCGGACGGCAAGGGGAGACCGCCACTTATTAGGCGGTCAAGGAGGCGGTTGTGAAGGCGCCCCGGATTCCTTCTGCGCCCGTCGTCTCTGCAACTTGGCTCCGCCGACTGTCTGCAACTCATCCACTGCCATATCTATCTACTCCGCCTACCTAATTCACGCGGCTGTGTTCAGCTGTCTGTCCCCTGCAATCAATGAGAGCAATCAACGAGCTCAATCTTCCACCGCCTCACGCGTCTGTCTATCTTCTCTGTTTTCTTCTTCCTTCCCTATTTAACCCACGAGCTTCACCCAATAAATCACTCACGAATTCACCAATCGATCCACGACCACTTCACGCCATCTCATTTCTCTTCTCCCGCCTTCTCCATTTATTTATTTTACAGTCCACCAAATTCACCTCTAGCCCTACGTACACAAAATAGCAGAGTGAGACGGAGTGATTACGGATGATTTCTATTACTCTCGCCTCTATCTATCTATTTAATATGTTAGGCTAGTTTACGTTTACTCTGGAACGGTTATTATGTTTCTGTATTAACTATGCAATATTTCTACTGGTTTATTTATATACAGTTTGTTACGTTTTAAAAGTCATCTCGCCTTTTAATAGATCTCGCGAATTTATTAAATTGCTCTACTAAGTCTATTTTTGATCAGACCAGGTGATAAATAGACAGGTTAATTAAAGCGTAAAAACTGGAGGAAACTTTACTATGATTTAATGAGTTAGTATTCAGTTGCAAATGTAATTCCTCAAATACTCCTCTGCCGTTCGCAGGCTTTTGCTTGAACTTGATTAGAACCTTGCATTACAGGTGAACGAGTTCTTATGAGGCTATGACTTAGTCCTTAAGATATTTATAGGAACCTTGCCAAATTATTAAACCAGTAGAGATAGCTTAATTATGCAGATTATAATAACCTGACCCAGAGTTCCATTTTATTTATCTGTCAACTTAGTTTATTATTCTTTCTTTTATTTATTTTACAAGTCAATTAATCCACCCCCCTCTTGTGACACGCTTAGGTATATTATATGTACATTAGTCCCACGGTTCGACATCCGGTTGCTTACATTTTCACTATTACTACTGCGACGGGATTTATTTGCAGCCCGACGTTTTTTTGGGTTTTAATTTCTTTCTTTTATGTTAATTACACCTGTTCTAACCACTCACAATATAATGTCTGCAGATCCATCCTCTTCGGTCTCCATAAATGAACTCAGCATCATCGCCAATGGAAAAAGATACAACTGGTATCCTCTAGTGATGGACTCGGTCGTCTCATCACGGTCCTGGTGCATTCCAAGCTTCCCTCCCTGTTCATAGTAATTGATGATGCAAACGTCAGGTGTCATGTCGGGTAATGGATAAACCTCACAGTCTTGAGCAATATCCATTGTGTTTCTCACCAAGGTAAGGAAACTCCCAAGTATACTAGGTATAGATACGTCACCTACATCTCACCTCTCGATAAACCCTAGCTTGTGGATCCCAATCTTTTCCTAAGCACATCATGTGCAGTTTCATTCTAGAACCACTAGTAAATACAGGGGTATAAAAACCTCCTATGCCCTTACCCAAAGCTCTACACTCAGTCACTATGGTGATTTGCTCATCTAGGGTTAGGAATCTCTGAGAAGTATCATGCCCGATCTGACTACATGACACAACTCACTAGGGTACTCCCGTCTTTCTTCCACGGGTCTAGGTGATCTCTGTCTTGTAAGTGTGGGATAGCAGATATCGAAGTCTCCTAAGAGGTAAAAGGTTTCCTAGGTAAGTTGTTCATCTAAAGCGGTAACTTAAACACACATTCATGCTAAGGTAAAGCGTGTAAACTTAGTCATGCTTTCATACAATGGTTAAGGTTTCAAATGCTAACCTTCACCGCGCTGGGTACTAGTGCCAACGCCTGAAGCTCCCGCTGCATTCAGCATACGGTTTCCCGGCGGGTTCCTCTGGCCCTGGTTCTGCTGCTGGCAATGCTGCTGCTGCTGCCCCTCTGGGCTTGGGGCGCCGGCCCCTCTGGCCACCTCGGGCTTCCACCTCCTCCAGTAGGTGCGCCCTGAGTCCCCTTCGGTGGCGCGTACGCTCGGCTATCGGATTATTAAAGCATCGAAGACCTGTGGCCTTCGTTCCCACAGTGGTGGCAGTCCACCGCTTGCCGGTGCAGCGACACCCGGGTGGTCTTTACCACAGCGCTTGCAATGAAAGTGGCGCTGGGGTGCAGAACCTATTATCATGTCACACTCAGGTTAGTGCAAGGATGGTAATGGGTAGTGTAGTACACAATTTATTCACAAGGTTAGATCGCTTACCCTTGGGGGGTACAGACTAAGAGGCTGCACGTCGTAGGTAGGCCCGGTCAGCAAGGGACCTTGTCCTTACCCTTTTGGCTGGCCTGCTCCTTCTTCTTCTCCTCCAGGAGAACTTCTTCTTCCTGTGATCGTCAAAGTGTCAAGATTAGCAGTATAAAAGCAGGCAGTAAGTAAGTAAGTTAAATGGATTAAATAACTTAAGGTGGTTCTTACTTCCAGCCCTTACTGCCTCCGCCTCCAGCCTCAGTCTCTGCCTCTTCTCTGGGGCCTTACGCTTCTGCCCCTGGCTGTCCTCCCGGCTGTTCACCATCATCTCAGTCCGAGAAGCAGCGTCATAACACTCCTGAAACACATCAATAAGTTCCCTGAACTTGTAACAAATCAAACTGAGTAATAAGGTACAAACTGTCAATTAGTTTTACCTGAACCGTAGGGTACAAGGTAGCACCCATGGCGGCCTTAATAGCATATCTCAACCCGCCTCTAAACTTCTCTACTTTCACAGCATCAGAATAAACAACTCCTGGGACGAAGTCCAAGAGCCCAATAAAAGGAGTAGTATACTGATCTACGGTCATATTACCCTGCCTCAGGGCCTCTTAAACTCCTCCCTCTTCCTCTGCTTCAGATGAGCAGGATAATACTTCTCTCTCAACAATTCCACGAAACCAGTCCACCCAAAACCCTCTATAGCAAGATAATGTGCCTTCACGGACCTCCACCACGTGCTGGCAGCGTCCTTCAGGTGAAAGGCTGCTATATCAACTCGGTGCTCAGCAGGCACATGTATGGCATCAAACGCCTTCTCGTGCTCAACGATGTATCTCTCGAGGACAGTGGGGTCAGCAACTCCATCATAGGTAGGTACTCGCGTGTCAGCTACGCTCTTCAGCCAATTCGGCTCTCTAGGTGCGGGTACGGGTGGGACTACCGGTGGTGCAGGTGGTGCTCCTATGTGGATACCTCCCATCTGGGCTAGCTGAGCGAAGACGGCAGCTACCGTCTCAGCCACGTCCGGGCTGGGGCCCCCGGAGGACCTGCTCCAGGCCCGCCGCCTCTTCCACCACTTCCTCTGCCTGCTGATCGCCTCCCAGAAGACATCTGAAGAATTCAGAATCAAGGTCAGCTCTTGGTATAAGTACTGTACTTGTAAACCATAACCTAACTCAAATCATTTACAACTATCTACTTGGTATTGGTGTGTGAATATCCTAGGCTCACGGTACTTAAACTACTATCTCTTGTAATCAGAGCGGTACTCCGCTCTGATACCACTTTGTAACACCCCTACTAATTTGGCTCCTAATAATCCTATAGATGTCGTGCACAATAAAATCTCGCAGCGGTAAAACAATAAACTATCGCCCTAATGGTGTCACTGTTATCACACGCCCATACGGGTGATAACGATTTACCTGATAATCAACTTGCGAAACGTATTCCCGCAGTGACCACAAGAGATAGATAGCAGTACTTAAACAATTTAAAACAAATCTAACATCAACAATTATTACAGACCGTGAGAGCACTAAACCAAATACACCTCGGTTAAACAACCCGAGTCCGAAACAACCTGAGTATCACACCGTACCAAGTCTAAACCAACAGTAATATCACAGTAGTCACGCCTTGCTGCGACCCACCAGTTAGTCACCTGCATGAAAGTGGTTTGTGGTATGGAATCAGCCCCTGCTGAGTATGTCATCACATGCCCCGTCATGCCCCCAAAGACCCCTCAATTATTTGGTCGAGAGCATGAGGTTCATTACATGCAATACCGTTTTAACATTTAAACTGCAAATCAATTAAAGTAGCATCCATACAATAAACACAACCATCAACATGTAAACATGACCACAAGTATAACCAATGAACAATCAAGCGAAACAACGAGGATAGTAACCAGTATTAATTCTAGTCCATGGTATAGAAACCAATATCGTTCGCCACTGTATAATTCTTAACTGTATTATTGTTCAGTTATACCTAGTGACAATGCCTCGTTAAAACGACATGTCTCTAGTTACCCATATATTATGGCGGGTCACCCACGGCAGTAGCCACTCCAACGGTAGAGTCTCTGACCAACGAGCCATTCTAGCTCACGGGAAATTTTCTTGATACTTGCGGACCCGTACGCGGACATCCTGGTATCGTTTTGTGATCACAACGCGCACCAAGAGCCACATCCTCCTGGCTTTACTTCCTTCCTTAGTTAATTATTTATTCCATCGCATCGCATTACCAAATTTTCCTAACACAGCAGACTAAGATCATTAGTCCAATCCGGAGTCTGTAAACTCGGGATCCAGTGTTAGATACGAGAGCGGCGTATAGAAAGGCCAATGCTCCGTATAAAAGTTCTCGATAATATGTATTCTTATTATCCTAGTGCTACAACGTTTTACTGACGTTCCTTATACTTCATATAAGATAGCACCATAGCGCCGCTAGTTCGTTTTATATATATTGGTTCATATATACGAACCGGTACTGTTAACTCAACAACAGTAATATTAAGCAGCTATAAATATACAATTCATGCATATTAATTATCACATCAGACAAACAATCTTATCATAGATCACACAGAAGTCTGAACTGAGGAAGCCCTCAGAGACAATCAGAGACACATAACAACATACCGTTCACCCTGATGTATTACGGTGGAGTATGAATCAGCGAAATCCTATGCTCCTTGTGTAATCTCTAATAATCTAAACAATATATAATGCTACTGATTAGCATACCGTATAACAACACAATCCTACGGTACCCCGTACCGTCACTAACAACTCCCGGTTAACCCCCGTATTAGCTATCAATGTTTGTCGGGTTTTAGGTTTAACTCGAGAACGGTAAAGAGTGTATATTACATGCGTAGTCTTGTTTGTATATTAATATAGTTATTGCTAAACTTGTTATCGCATGTAACTTAATGTTTGTTTGTACATCATACAGTTTGTTGCATTATTGTATGTGCGATCCTTTGTCATGCTCTATGCATCTTACCTTAGTATTTATTTTCTAAGGTTTGTCTCTCCCTTTTTTTTATTCAATGTGGTATAATCATTGTAGACAATACTTTGAATTATTTAAAATTCTTATTATCCCATGAATACTCTTAACATTAGAATCCCATATCTAATGTTTATAATTCTTTTCTCCTTATCTATTATCATCTTAATTATGATAATTTATAATTATTGAATCACATCATATTTTCTACACCATTACATATATTTATTTATATATGTGTGTTATGGAACTATTTATTATATGGTAAGTCTTAAACCTATATTCATTCTTTTTAATGAATACCCCTTATATTATAAATGTTACAATTCTTATAACATAAAACCATATTATAAATTCCATTTAAAAATGTTAATATTTTCGAACAGCACCTATGTTCTTAAATATTTACAAAATCCACCACTTAATTAATGTAGTGTTACATTCTAGCTATATAACATATCTTATGACATTTAAGTCATTTAAAACAATTATAACTTATAGTTAAATTTGTTTATAAAATACCAATTAGCCCCTTATATTTCGGTTTCCAATCCTCACCACTAAACTTCTATAAATCACAATTCCATCCTAATTTATAATACATAGTTTTCTAATTCCATTAAAACTATATATTATACATATATCTTTACAAAACCTTATATATAATTCCAAAAATTACCAAACTATACCAAAAGGTTATAAACATTATTCTTAACCTTATTTTTCCTCTAAGTCTCGGTTTCTATACATTTGTTACCTATTTGTAACAATGTTATAAAATACCATATATTATACTTATATAATTCGTTAGAACTCCAAATTAACCAAATAAACTTCTAAAAATTTCTAATAACTTAAGGACTTTACTAAACTCCATTTAGCACCCTTAAATCTCGGTAATTACATTACTACCCCAAATCTTATAAATCTTTTACAATTTAATAAGTATCTTATTATAAGGTAGTATTTTAATTTCTTAAATTTTCTAAACTTGGTCAAAGTCTCCTATATAGTCAACTTTGACTTCTAATACCAAATGGGAACCAATTTTTCGGTAATCACTAATAATACCCTATACTTTTCTATTTTTACAATTTTGACCCAAAACTTTATAAAATGTTATAATTTTTATTAAATTCATTTAAAACCCCTAAATTGCTCTAAATTAAGCCCACGGCTTTCTAAATTCCTAGTAATTACGAATTGGCCCCAATTTTAATTATAAGCATAAATAAAACTAAATAAGCTTATAAACTTAAATTAAAATGGCCTAATGACATGGCCTTATTACAACCTTGAACTTGCAAAATAAATTACACAATAAATGTCTCAAAATATAGCATATATATTCGGCCTCACCATGGTTTATTTACTTTTCCACATAATGTCATAATTTGACCATTATGTTAATTAAATCTCTTAAATGACTAGCTTAATTTATCTTAGCCATTTTTTCCATTTTTAGGTCAATATAACCTATATATGTAAGTTCACTCTCGGCCATATATATATATATGCTTAAAAATTACAAAAATCATAAGTTTAAGGTGTTTATACCTTGATTATGCCTTGTATGCTCTCGGCCACTTGTAGGAAAAATCACCACATGATTTAGACATGTTAACACACAAAAACAAGATATGGTTACACTCCAAGCTTGAGCTTAACCATAAGGAATAATTAATGTAAGATTTAAGGCAAAAATCACCTTAAAAATGCAAGGGAAGTTCTAAGTGGTTTCGACCTGAACCAAACACACCACAAGGTGTTAGATCCACCACATTAACATAGGAAATAGTTAGATCTCGAAATGCTACCTTGTTATTAGGTTTTACCTTGGAAAAATGCCTTAAAAGAGAGTATTTCTCTTGGATCTTGGTCACCCTTGCTCCAAATGACTAACCAACTGGATGAGTATGTAAATATGAAGATTATGAGTGTATAAACGCATAAAAATTGAAGGAAGAAAACCGCATGGAAGATTGAGAAGCTTAAGGTATGTTTTTACCTTAAAATGTAGATTTGAACAACCTTGGTCCCTCTACTGGTCTCAACCGAGTTTAGCTCTTGTTATAACCTTAGAACACTGAGAATAAGACATAGGAATTGGTGAGCCACGAAATCTATGTGTTGGTAGTGAAGAGATGGAGAAAAAGAGCTAAAAATGACATTAAAACACTTACATCAAGGACTTAGGAGCTAGGTTTGCCTTCCATGTTCAAGAACAAGCTTTGAGAGCTTCAAAGGAAGGGAGAGCTCGGCTGGGCAGAAGAGGATCGGACAAGGAAGGAAGGAGGAGATAGGTAAGGTAAGTAAAGTTTGAAATAATGTAAAAAGTAAGCTTATTTTCCAAAAAGTAAATGTATTAGGTGATGACTTGTCCAAAAATCATTGTATGCTGTCTCCTATCTTATTGCAGCCGATCACCATGGTCCAAATGGGTCAATTAATTGACCATGCTTGGTCAATATTGACTCATGCGGGCCCTACTTTAGGGTTTTATTAATATTTTAATATTAAATTTGTAAAAATTCATAAATTTCTGGAATTAAATTCCTAATATGATATAATATGATAAAATATCATATTTAAGGGTAATTATAATTTTTAAGCCCATTAAAAATCAATTTAGAAGGCAATCTCACAAAACGTGCTTTAAGGAGTTTTAGCGCACATTTTTGTGTCGCTGGGTGTTCCTGAGCTTAGTTCTCCTTGAGAATGGTTTTATTGTGTTCCTTGCTTCATTATAATACTTAGGAATCCACTTTGGATCCTACTTGGGGTCATACAACCTTTATGGTGTCTTAAAGCACATTTTGGCTTTACCGATCTTAAGGCGTGTTTTGCCTTGTTGAGATCTTTTAGATTGTTCCCCAATAATATTTAGATGTTTAATAATCACCTTAGATCATTAATAGATCATTTAATTATATTTTAAAGGTTAGGGGTATTTCAGTTTGTCCCCAGCAGAGTCGTCAGTCTGTGAGCCTCGATTTTAAACCCTATCCTGTGTTGACTAAAGCTGATTAGGATCTAACCGGGTTTTAGGTCCACTTATAACCTAAGATTAATAACTATGTCATATAACAATAATTATTAAAACCTAAGCTAGCTCACTGGAACCTATTATGAGTCGCCACCTAATTTTAACCTAGGGTAAATTAGGAAAGGTAGAGTTCGGGTTCGGGGGCTTGGTATTCGACTTATTTAGGGTTCAAATTACTTTCATTACCCTTCCAAGGTCGCTTTTCCTCTACTTGGTTTAATTACGGCTTATTACGAGTCGTTTTAACCTAAGTGCGCGAGCTTCTGTTTTTTTGTGTTTTTAACATTTTTGGACTGAAAATAAAGTGAAAGTTGAAATTACCTAAACTAGGGTTTTGGAGGCAGAATTAGGTCAAATTTTGTTTCCGTCCGTAGCCACAGACCTAATGTCCGTAACCACGGACCCTAGTTAACCTATGTGAAAATAAAAGTCGAATTAAACAGAAAACAAAATTTGAAAAGTCCGGGGCCACGGACAGGATGTCCGTAGGCCCGGACATAGTTTAGCAAAACCTAAAATTTTAAAATCCCGCCGCCGTCCGTGGGTGTCCGTGGCACGGACACCGTCCGTGGTCCCGGACCATAGGTCCGAGATCCCGGACAACCCACGGACGGGGGTTTATGGTGGCTCCCGAAGGTGTTTTTGGCTCAAAATTTATGCACGTGTAGCCTGAAAGGTATACAATTCGTTAGTAATTGAAAGATTGCAGTTTGAAGTCGAATTATGTACGAAACTTGACGAACAAGTAACAAGGTAGAAACAAAAGTAATTAGCAATACAGAAGCGTAAAAAGGTTAGTTTGAACCCAAAATTTGACAGAGAGTTAATAAGGTCGTGGAGAGTTAGAAAAGTAGAATTGCAACCTGTTTCACCTTCAGATTCGTGGTGTTTCTTCACGTCGGGATTCTTCGGAGGCCTCGTTGATGGCGGATCCAGAAGAACTTCGAACACAGCTTCTGACTCCTTGTTGTTCTTGATGTTCTTCACGTTTTGGTGCTGTTTTGGTGAGGGTTTGATGATGGATGATGTTGTGGGAGTTGAAAAATGTGTTTTGGTGTTGATTTTGGTGAGATTTCGGTGTTTGATCGTGGCTCTGGGGTTCAAAATGTGAAGAGCAAGAGACGGTTGCCTTCTTTGAGAGTATAGGGTTCTTGAGGGTCTGATTTGATCATGGGATAAGGTTCCTTATATAGGCTTCCTTAAAGATAGAAAAATCCGGTAAAAACCGAGATTTACCGACGTTTTAGCTCAAGGGCTTCCAAAAGGAATTTGATTATGAAATTTCACACATGGGTAAAGGATGATATTTAAGATTTTTCTAAAGTGGAATCGAATTTTTTGGATATTGGAATATTTTTAAATTCAATTCCTCGTCAGATTCAATCAGAAATTGCTAGGAAATTATTGGAAATTCGAAAAATCAAAATTCCAACGCCATTATGCTTCAAATGTCATCCTCTATCATGGGTTACAATTTCAAAGCATTTTGAATTGATTTGACCCTTATTTGGAGAGAGAGAGAAAGCCTATAGGGGGCTTGGGAGCCTTGAAAAATTACGAAAATGCCCCTGGAGATGACTAAGTTGTCCCTAGCACTCTGAAATGTGCCAATCGAACTGGGAACCCTCGCTACTAGCCTATTAGTAGAGACTCTCTTCCGGGGGGGTTGAAATTTTGGGTATAACACCTGCTCGACAAAGGGTTTGTGCGGCCTAGTGTATCACCATGGGGAGCGCCAGTACTCTTCGTGAAGAAGAAGGATGGCAGTCTCCGCCTCTGCATCGACTACAGGGAGTTGAATGCTGTTACAATAAAGAACAAATATCCGCTACCACGCATAGATGATTTATTTGATCAATTGAAAGGGGCATCTGTGTTCTCTAAGATTGATCTCAGATCAGGGTATCACCAGATTCCCGTTAGAGAGAAAGATATTGAGAAGACGGCATTCCGGACGAGATATGGCCACTACGAGTTTACAGTGATGCCGTTTGGTTTGTCGAACGCACCGGCGATATTTATGGATTTGATGAACTGTTTGTTTAGGGAACAGTTGGACAAGTCAGTTGTGGTCTTCATCGATGATATACTCATATATTCAGGGTCGAGAAGTGAACATGAAGGTCACTTGAGACGAGTTTTAGAGATACTAAGGGAGAACCAGCTTTATGCTATGTTCTCTAAGTGCGAGTTTTGGCTTGACCAGGTCTCTTTTCTAGGTCATGTCATCTCAGATGCTGGGATCTCAGTGGATCCAGCAAAGATTGACGTCGTGCGCACCTGGCCAAGACCGAAGTCAGTTACCGACATCAGGAGTTTTCTCGGCTTGGCAGGTTATTACAGGAGATTTGTTAAGGACTTTTCTAAAGTCAGCAAGCCAATGACCAGTTTGATGAAGAAAGATGCACCATTTGTTAGACAGATGACTGTGAGAGTTCATTTCAGAGCTTGAAGGACTCATTGACTTCTACACCTATTTTGACTATCCCAGACGGTACAGAGGGATTTGAGGTATATTGTGACGCATCTGGTAGGGGATTGGGTTGTGTACTCATGCAGCATGGCAAGGTAGTTGCCTATGCCACTCGCCGGCTGAAGAAACTTGAGGAGAACTACCCCACACATGATCTTGAGTTAGGAGCTGTAGTCTTCGCCTTGAAGATATGGTGCCATTACTTATATGGAGTTAGTTTGACAGTTTACACCGACCATAAAAGCTTGAAATACATATTCACTCAGAAGGAGCTGAATATGAGACAGAGAAGATGGTTAGAATTCCTTAAGGACTACGACATTGACCTCCAGTACAAAGAAGGGAAGACCAATGTTGTAGCTGATGCTCTGAGTTGTCGAGCACACTCTCTTCACGCCATGGTTGCTAGTTCCAGCTTGATTGATGAGGTGCGAGAGGCTTAGCAGAGTGATTCATATATGATGGAGATCAGGCAGAAGCTGATAGAGGGTACATTCGAGAGCCAGAAATACGACTTCGAATTACATGATGATGATCTGATCAGATTGAAAGGCCGATTATGCATTCCTCGCAGTAGCACTGAGCTAAAGGAGCGCATTCTACGAGAGTCACACTGTTCTTCTGTTTCTATCCATCCGGGAGCTTCGAAAATGTATAAAGACATGTAGCGTTACTTCTGGTGGACTGGGATGAAGAGTGACGTTACTGAGTTTGTAGTGAGATGCCTAACTTGCCAGAAGGTAAAGTTCGAGCACAGGCGACCTGGAGGCATGGTTCAATCAATGCCAGTTCCAGAGTGGAAGCTTCATGATATCTCCATGGATTTCATGGTTGGACTCCCACCTACCAGGGGAGGTCTGAACATGATATGGGTTGTAGTTGATCGCCTGACCAAGGTAGCCCGATTCATACTGATGAAGGACACTTGGAAGGTAACGAAGCTTACAGAACTGTTCGATAAGGAGATAATGAGACACCACGGAGTACCTAAGACCATAGTATCTGACAGAGACACCAGATTCCTTTCGAGATACTGGAAAACTACACGGGAAGCGCTGGGTACAGAGTTGAAGCTAAGTACCGCGTTCCACCCTCAGACAGATGGTCAGACTGAGCGTACGATTCAGACACTTGAGGACATGTTGCGAGCATGTGCCTTGGACTTCCAGGGTACTTGGATCGATAAGCTGCATCTGATCGAGTTTTCATACAACAATAGCTATCATGCTACGATCGAGATGGCACCTTTCCAAGCATTGTACGACAGACCATGTCGCACACCACTCTGATGGGATGAGTCAAGTGAAGCGGTCGTCATAGGACCATAGTACTTGGAGCAAGTTAAGACTGAGGTTCAGCAAATTCGAGAGAATATGAAGGCAGCCCAGGATAGACAGAAGTCGTATGCTGATACGCGACGACAAGACTTAGAGTTCTCTGTGAACGATCAGGTATTTCTGCGGGTTTCGCCGATGAAGGGAATTTTCAGATTTAGACAGAAGGGCAAGTTGAGCCCAAAGTTTGTAGGCCCTTATACCATTACGGAGCGGGTGGGCCCAGTTGCTTACAGATTAGACCTACCTGGTGAGCTGGGTAAAGTGCATGATGTTTTCCACGTCTCACAGCTTAAGAAATACATGCACCACCCCTCCCATGTTTTGCAGGCTGAACGGCTAACCATAGAGCCAAGCATGAGATCAGTAGAGACCCCTCAGAGAATTCTGGACACAAAGACTAGGAACACTCACCACAAGTCAGTGAGACTGGTGAAGGTTCTCTGGTCCAACCAGGACGTCGAGGAGGCTACTTGGGAGTTAGAGGATAAGATGCGGGCGAAGTACCCTTCGCTCTTTTCAGACTAGTTTTCTTGTTAAGGGTACGGGGCATACCCCTTTTAAGGGGGGTAGAGCCGCTTTACTTTTACGTTGTAAGCAAACAATCACATAGTGTTGATTGTTGTTTATTGCTTACTCAGTGTTAAATATTTGCTTACTCAGTGCTAAGTATGTACAATACTTTGTGACAGACCTTACGAGTCTGAACCCTAATAAATGTGGCAGACCTTATGAGTCAAAAAGCTTATATACATGTTGTTTGATGTATGTGATTTGTATGTGAAGTTACCTGTGTATTCTAAGAGATATTAGATGCATAGGAACTTTGGGGACAAGGTTCTTTTAAGGGGGGTAGATTGAAATACCCCAAACCTTGGAATATTGATGGACTATCTAATTATAATATATTAAGGCTATAATATGCCTTAGAAACATTAAAAGATTTTGATCAACAATGTACACTCACACTTGACTTTTGCTTGTCCTCAAGCAAATAAGGAATATAATTATCTCTAAGTCATAATAATTAAACAAGATTAAATAAGTGTAGAAGGGAATTTAGACAAAGTGACAATTGAAAGAATAATTCTGCTCTTAGAAGTAGGTTTTTATAAACAGTGAAGAAGAACAATTAATAAAAGCATAGAAAAACTAGACTGCAGAAAACAAGTTAGATTAACCTGGGATTTTCAACCAATTTCAATTCTCTAACCGGGATGACAAGGGGTGTGAAGTAATGCCTTATTCCGCACTACCTTTCAACACCACGTACTCATGTTCATAAATATAAATTGCAATTTATTATCATTTTTTTTTAATGCAAAAATTGTATATACAAAACATCCAATTTTTTTTTAAAAAAATTGCATTATCTTTCTGTACCCCAGACTTTTCTCTCTATCCTTATAGCGGTGTTGGGTCTTCTATCCCAGATCACGAGACCTTAGGTAGATAGGTGTTAAAGCACCCCAAAGAACTTAATAACGGATAAACGAGGCCTGTTTTTGGTTAGAAAAAAATTCATAAACAGCGGAGTACCTTGTCTTTATCCTTTTCTTTCCTTGACTTTCCACATATTTCCATAATCCCAAGCTAAACTAAATTGATTTTTACAATTAGCAGATCTATCATATTTTGAGTGAAAATAGAATATTTTGATGGAAAATAATTTTATACAAACTCCTTTAAATAAAACCATCTTTCAGTTGTCACCTGACATAATTTCAGACACTTCTACAATTATTTTATCTCATTTTTATCAATTTTTTTTAAATTTAGGCAGTTTAGAGTAGCAATAAGTGAGTGTGGCATTATCGAACAACTGTCATATTTTCAGGGAAAGGTCTCTCCTTCCTCACACTTAAGAGGAGCAATGTCCTCATTGTTTAGAATTAAATTCAAGAAAAGGACCTTTCAAAATATGACAGAATCATAAAGGATTAAACTCATATAGGTTGAACAGCAATATAAATAAGGAAGAACTGAAACTCCCCTTGTATCGTAGATTGAGGAAGGTATCCTTCCTCACACTTAAAGCTTTGGTAGGGGTGAGACGTTCCTCACACTTAAGTTCGCGCAAGTGTTCAACCAAAGGTATCGAATTTCCTAGAGCAACTGAGGTTGCTCCCATAGGCGAGTTCAGCTATATGTTGGATATAGAATTTATTCTGAAAAGAAAATCATATATAGCCAGCAGAACTAAAATGGCACCAAAAGAAAATAATAATATGAAAAACATAAATAATAATTCATAAAATAAAAAATAAAGTAAACCACACTGTTACCTTCCTGAATATAACAAAAGTGAGCACAAGGTTCAAACAGTAAGAGTCTACAAAATGTTAGTAAACAACAGAGCAAAATAAAATACAATAAAATAAAAATAACAATAAAATAACATAAAATCACTGCGGTGGTGGTGGAGGCTGTGCTGGTCCCTGGCCTGTCTGAGCGAGGAGACGCTCTAGGAGCTGAGCGGTCTGTGCATGTAATCTGTCACCCTGGTCTAAGCGCTGTATCACCCGTGAATACAACTCGTCACTCCGATCCAAGCGCTGCGTCACCTGTGACTGCTCAGCCAGCATCCTCTGCTGAGTCTGCTCAAAGCTCTCGAAGCGCTGATGCATCTGCTGCTGCATCTGATGGAATGCCTGGAGCTGACTCTGTAGATCTGTCGAGTAAGGTACAGGAGCTGGAGTCTGCATCACATCAGTAGTCGGCACATAGGGCTCCTCTCCCTGTGCAGTCTCAGCGGACGGGTGGTCGGGATCAGTAGAAGGTGTAGCTCCCGTAGAGGGTCCCGCTGCTGTGGAAGATGCAGTGGAAGATCGAGCAGCGGTACCCCTGACCCAAGTACCGTCATCTAGGCGCATAAAACTCCAGCGCCGCACAGTCTGCAGTGTGACTGGGTGCCCTCCTGTCCGGATCTCTACACCATGTATGGCCTCTGCTGGGAGGTGAGTGAGAAGGTGGTACACCAGATGGAGAAGGGAAAGATAGGGGTGATCTTTTTCTTCTTCGTCCTCAGATAGGAAACCACCTTATGGAGCTGGTCGTACATGATGTGGCCGAAGGAGAGGCGCTGAGCGGGTGGAGTAGGAGAGAGGAGGTAGTCTAGTAAGGCATAATCCTCATCAGAAGCATCATGCGCCGCAGATGGGCGAATCTGATGACTGAGGATCTCCAAGAGAAGCCTCTGCTGCAATGTGGGAAAACTCGCGAAAGGGAGGACATCCTTATCCTCCTCCCCTCGATGTCGGGTCCTCCTACCTACAACCTGAAGCCACCTCGACTTCGACATATGCATGTGGTCCGCCATTTTGCAGACATTGTAAAGTGAGTGGTTAAACTGGTGTAAAATTAAAAGAAAAGAAATTAAAACTCAAAATAAACGTCGGGCTGCAAACAAATCCCGGTCGCAGTAGTATAGTGAAAATGTAAAGTGACCGGATATCGAACCACGGGACTAATGTACATATTATAGTACCTAAGCGTGTCACAAGAGGGGGGATTAATTGACTTGTTTTTATAAATAAAAAGGAAAGATTAAAATTAACTAAATTAACAGATAAACTAAACGGGACTCTGGTTCTTGTTAATATAATATCTGCTCTTTCATGCTAGGTCTACTGGTTTAATTATAATTGTTTGGCAAGATTCCTGATATTTTCTTAAGGTCCGATGAAAACTCATAAGAACTCGTTCACCTGTAATGCAAGGTCCGATGAAAACTCAAGCAAAAGCCTGCGAACGGCAGAGGAGTGTTGAGGGATTACATTTGCAACTGAGTACTAACTTACGATGATGAAAATAAGTTTCCCCCAGTTTTACGGCTTAATCAACCCATCTGTTTCCAACCGATGAAATCAAAAACAGACTTAGTAAAGCATTTTAATAAATTCATGAGGTTTATTAAAAAGATGGCGAGAAAACCTTTAACCGTAACAAACTTTATTAAAACTAAAACCAGTAAAACATATTGCATAATTAATACAGATACATAATAATTATTCCCAGAGTATACGTAAACTAATGAAATGGAAAGAAAACAAATGGAGAAGCGGGAGATTAGAAATGGAATGAACGAGTGAGTGAAAGTGTAGTGGTACGAAGATGGAATGATGGTGTGAATTGGAACTCCAGGAGGAACCACGGACGGAACCTCTGGAAGGACAGGTGGGTAAGGTAAACTGAGCGTTGTATTTATAGAGGAAGAAGAAGCAGAGCAGCAGCACATTGATTGAGCTCGTTGATTGAAGCTCACTGATTGATCATTTATTGCACGCTTCATTGATTGCAGGGGACAAAGCGTGTGCAGAGTAGATGGATAATTGCAGACAGTGGACGAGTGGACGAGTTGCAGAAGTCGGCGAAGGCAAGTTGCAGACGGCGCGCGAAGAAAACTTCTTCGCGTCTCGATTTTTACAAGCGTCCGCCTCTGCAACCTTACCCACGTCCGCCTGGTTTTCATGCGGACGTCTCTATCTCTTCTCCGCTCTTTGTCCGCCTAAAACTCATGCAGTTGTTGTAATTCACGTCCGCCTGTCTCCTTCCTCTCACGTCCGCTCAATAGGGGCGGTACACTCTCAGAGTTGTCCGCCTACTATTGAGGCGGTTGCCTCTAGTCTCTTATCCGCCTCGTATGTGCGGTTGTATTTAGAGTTGTCCGCCTAAACAACAGGCGGTTGCATGAGTGTTGTCCGGGCGGACACTCCTCTGCTTCATGCGACCTTGTTTAATCCTTTATATAATATATGTGTTTGTTTGTCATTTTTCCTACATTTTAACACATATAATACATCAGTTAATATAACAACATAAATACAGGAAAAACCCAAGATAAGTGAAGAACATTACTAAAAATGCTGCAAATTATAAGGTAATTAAACCTTAATAAGTCTATATGTTTTGCACTTATCATACACAAAACATACCTTAAGCGTTTAAACCGAAAACGCACCTTAGAGCACGAAAATGTGCTTTAAGGAGAAATGTGCCTTAAGCATTTATACATGGAACTAAAAGGATAATAAGCCTAAATACCATTAAGAAGTAAGGTAACAACAATAAAATGGTCATGGGAGCCATAGCGTATACACACAAATTAAGTATACAAGTCCACACAAAAACCGGTACTAAACCGACGAAAGTCAAGGAGAAACCACTAAACGACATAGTTTAAGTTGGAATTAGCAACATGCTATTTCATGAACAAAGTTTCTAAAGGTACAAAATGTACTAAGAACACATTTAAACTAGCCAAAACAAATTGCAAAATCAACGTGAACCGGGAAGCACATAAAATGTGTTTTAAGGCATTTTTGGCCTTGTAACATACCTATAACATGATATATGTCATAATGAACGAAATCAGGTCATTAAATTTTACATAATTACAAGATAAAACAAAAAAGAAATCAGGTCAAATGGATGGAGAGGCTGCCGACAGCAAGGGTAGTGAATGAGTGGAGTTTACCTTTTAAATTCACTATTACACCTAATCAACACTACCTTGTCTTGCATTATTATGTTGTCCCCTTAGTGAATGATTACCAGACTCTTACCTATCAAATTAGAGCTTCAAAATTCGGAACTTATCCTCTCTTTGAAGGAAGAACACAAAAACAAGCCATAGTTCACGGTTTTGATCCTTAAAGAACACCCTTCCTTGTGAGGATCATAACTTTCTCGTCCTAGCTCAAAATGACAAGTTCGATAGCTCGTTGGAATCCTCTCTTTAAGAGATTTACAACCATAGCTCATGAGCCCCTAGATTCGTAGGAAAAACCTCTGAAAAGTGCCGTTGATTCTCAAGGTAAAACATTGCCTTCTTGAAAACTTCTTATTCTTTGATTTTCTTCATAGCTTATTGGCATGGGGTACTAACCCATCTTATTCTTCATCTTATTGTTTATTTTGGGGGCAATTCCTTTAGCAAATTGCTGGCCAAATTTCTAAGGAAATTCAAGCTTAAATATTAAGCTAAAAGTTTAATATACAAGGTAAACTCTAAAACTACCTATTTCATGGTTCTAAATATTGATCTATATATGATCTAACATATTGTACACCTTGTTTATTATTACCGAATTTAGTAGGTGTTAGATTTAATTTTTAGCACCAAAGATGTTAATATTTTGTAAATCTAAAATTAGATTTATAATCCTTATGATATAAGCTTTAATATAAGCTACCATAATATATAAGAAAAGTTCATATACTATTATTTAATGGCTGGCCAAAAATTAAGAAGGCTTATTTGAGTTAGGAAAATTATATAACTAAGTTAAGTTAAAGGAATTAGTATAATTAGGTGTAATATGTAAAATTGGTGAAGTTTTGGTAATATATTGTAATTGCCGAAAACATATATGAATTATTATGAAATTTATGAAGTTTAGATGATGGGAAAATAATTGTAGAATTAAGTTTACAATTTATAAAGAGTTTATAAGTATTATAAGAATTTATAAGGTTTTTGGTATATTTAAAGTTAATAAAAGATAGTATATATATACTACAACATTAGATAATTAAATCTGGTGATTTAGAGATGTTTAAAATGATTTTTGGTGTTCAAAAATCTGTAGGAAAATTAGTTACGAAAATTAGAAATTAATTGGAGTTAATTTGAGTATCAAATGAGTTAGGATAAAAGAAAAGACCACAAGGGTAAAATGGTAATTTCCCTGGTCAAACTTGGTCAAACATGGTCAATTACAGTTTGTAAAATGTTTAGAGAAGTTAAAATAAATTTGTAGCAAAAAATTAGATATTAAAAGGATAAAGGAATAAAAAGTTAAGTTAAATTAACTTTAGGGGTAATGTTGTAAATAATGGAAAGATAGGGGGTTTGACCATAAAAGGCTGGTCAAACTTGGGTGTATTTTGATAATTGACCAAAAATATAAAAGGAATTAATTAATTAAGACTTTGGAAGAATTGGGAATAAAATAAAATAACAGTTTAGAACTTATTATAAGAAAACTAGAGATTAAGAGGAAACTATGGGAAATAATGTAAATAACACATCTTTATGTGTTTAGAAGGTTAAGGAAATTAAATAAAGAATTTAGAAACAAGTTGTAAAAGAAACAGAGTTAAAACAGGGTTAAAGGAGACCCGTATATAAGTTAAGGTATACGAGGGGTATAACCGTAATTTAATAAGTATAGAGAATTATTACTTAAGGTAATTTTTAATAAAAATACAAGTTATATTGGGAAAATAAATAAATACGTATGATAGAGTATATACGGGCGTATACAAAAAATTTTAGCGTACATGAATAGTACTCGTATACGTGAATAGTATACGTATAAATGAATAGTAAATATGTATACATGAATAGTATGCGTATAAATGGATAGTAAATACGTATACATGAATAGTAACTACGTATATATGAATAGTCAGATACGAGACGTATACGTGAATAGTAAAGTACGTATACATGAATTGTAAAATACGTATACGTGGATAGTAAAATTAGACCTGGCAATTTTGACCCAACCCGAAACCCAACCCGAACCCAACCCATGTTTTTGTGGGTTAGGGTCTTGATTATTGACCCATCTATTTTTGGGTTGGGTTAGGGTAATGAGCTAATTTTGTGGGTTGGGTTAGGGTAGAGATCATAACCCATGACCCAACCCGAAAATATATTTGTTAATAATTAATTCACAATTATATATATATTATTCAGATGAAACTATACCTTAGCCTTAAGCCCAAGTGCAGTTGGACTATCCCACCTTTAATAATATCACATACTTTTAACTAAACAAACGGCCTAACCAGCTTTATCAAACAAAGGGCCCAACATGACCTTAACATAATGTTGAAAACTCAAATACTCTCGTCTTGTAGACTCACATCCATTTTTCTTCTCTACGTCGTTGTTCATGTCTATGTCGCTCTTCATCTCTGCCCAAGATTTGTTTTTCTTATTCTCACTGCCATAGTTATTCTTGAGAACATATGTATGTTTAGATTTCTAGAATGGTGAACAAAGTAGATGATATGTATTTTTTTGTAAATAGGATCTTGATTATAGACCTCTTAGTGAATTTTGATGCCACCAATACGGATAGCTTATTGCATAGAAGTTCCTCAACTGTTGGTAACGATTAAGTGATTGTGATTTTACTTTTCTCAGGCATGAGCACTCATTTTAAACAGGGTGTAATTATTTTTAAAACTATTAGTCATAGTTTGAGGCTTTGAGTTCTCAGTTTATTTTTATTCTAACTTTAGAAGATTTGTCTTTAGTATATTTCTCTAATGCATAATGAAGATTTTCATTTTCGTTCCCTCTTTATTAAGGGCACTAGGATCATGTGCATATCTAGATAGGATTCCTCCCTAACAGTGGTAGAGCTTTATGCTCAGATTGATAAATATAAACTTAAGGAAAAAGTACGTGTTATTCTATTCTTGGGAAATTGGTATAGTACTTTTACATTCGTTGCATAACATGAAATTCATTTAAAGTTGGGTCGATCAACCAAGATAACTCTTCCTTTTGTTTATCCTAATTAGTTAGCACTGAAAGTTTTTGGATTTTTTTTTTAAAGTCTACTCCTAATCCGTCTAATTATTGTATGCTTAAAAAATGGGTTGGTGGGTTGGGTTAGGGTTGAAGGATTTTAAACGGGTTGGTTAGGGTTGTGATTTTCTGACCCATCCATTTTTGGGTTGGGCATGGGTTGATGATATTTTAAATGGGTTGGGTTAGGGTTAATATCAACCTGACCCAGCGACCCAAATTGCCAGGTCTAAGTAAGTAAATACGTATACGTGAATAGTAAAATACGGTGAATAGTAAAATACGATGAATAGTAAAAATACGAATATTAAGTTATTTAACCACGCCGTCCTAATGAACTATAGGAGCGGAGTAGGTGACCAGAATAGTCGAGACGTCATCTAGGAGTGGACAAACGTCGATAGGCTAAGGTATGGGATTCTTGTAGCTTGTTTGCTAACGAGGTCTACCTCGGTTTGTGTGTTATTGTGATACGACCAAGCAAGATTGAGCATGAAACCGATTTATTGTATTGTTATTGTGGGTTCATTGCACACTAACCCGAATTGATTCAGAGCTATGTTTAAAACAATTGTATAAGGTTACAAATATTCCCTATTGTTAGTTGGTTAATACCGAGAGAGGTTTAACTAACCAATCGTCAAAGAGACTTCAGCTAACTGTAACTTGGTGAGGAGAGGAATCCGGGACTGACTCCGGTCATGCATGTTCAGGTTTAGGAAGTCGGCATCTGCATCAGATCTGTCTTCCGCCTAGGGTCGACAAACTGACTTGGCCATCTCGAGTGAATAGTTGAGATGGGAGGCAACTTCAGGAGGTGCCGGAGGGTCAAGCCTACATCCCTCATAACTTAAGAACTATTGTTTATTAAACCAATGGAGCTAATAACTCATTGGCTAGGGTTACCTTGACCTGACAAAATAAACAATTCAGTTAGAGAACAACCAATTCTAATAGGAGAATGGTTGACACTTATAAGGAATGTTCAAACACGAGAACTAAACAATTCTCAGGCCTCAGGATTTAGGAATCTAACTTACTCATTAATGGGCGTCCTTTACGACGTTTGATTTGTTTGAGCTGTGAATGTTTCACATAAGTGTATTGTTGTTATTGTACTTCTTATTATTGTTGTATGAATAATCAACTGCATGTATACGACAAGTAGTCGTGTGTAGCCTTGATAGCTTGTGGGCTGCACGTTTTCTGTACCAGCAATATGCTGAGCCCCTCGGGGCCTGTGATTTAAACTTTGCAGGTAGGTGCCAGACAAGGACCCAGCCTGAGAGTAGGAGTGGGGTAGAGCATTGTGGGTTTAATTTACATTACGAGTGTGCCTGTACACTCACTTTATAAACTGTGGTAGTAGTTTATAATAAGAGAGAGAGATACTTCAGACTCGGTATTGTATTTTTTAAGACTTGTACGCACTTATGTTCGGTACACTCGGGTCCATCAGACCGTAGCTTGAGACTGGAGTAGGCCTAGTTAGTCACGTGGGTGACTAACGGCGGTAACACCAACTATTAGGACTTTCTTCCGCTGTGTTGTAATATTGTTGCAGGTTCGTTACGTGATGGTTCAGGTTCAGCAGTTGGGTGTTACAAAAAGGGGTATCAGAGCGTAGTTACGCTCTGATGACTAGAGTTACCGAACTAGAGTAGGTACCGAGTTAGAGTAGTAATCATGGGTTTGGGTGTGAGATAGTAGTGTGAGCTGAGTTAGATAACCACCAATAAGGGTGGAATATCTTACTATTTAAAGGCTACTATAAGTGCTTAGACCAAAGCCTTTGTAATCTCGCGCTTACTGTGTATTTATACTTATTCAGATGTCAGGAAGAAGAGGAGGACGAGGCCGAGACCGTGGCGAAGAAGGAGATGAGGCTGCTGAGATCCGGGTGGACAGACGATAGCTGAGATCGTTGCTGCCGCCCTGGGGCACATGGGCTACCAGCCCGGTGCGGGACCACCTGCTCCACCACCACAGCCCCGGGAGCCAAACTGGGTGAAGAGTCTCGCTGACCTTCGACCCCCACCGTTTAGAGGGGAGACAGATCCCACCAAACTTGAGGCGTACATCTCTGAGCTGGAGACCCCTTCGAGACACTTGATGTACCTGCAGAAGCTAGGGTGCGACTTGCTGCGTTCTACTTGAAGGAGGCAGCGAGCGATTGGTGGAAGCTAGTTAGGGCCGAACATGTGGCCAACCCCAACTTCGGCTGGGAGCAGTACGCGGCCTTGCTGAGAGCCAAGTACTACCCCACCCATGTCCAGACTAAGAAGCGTTTAGAGTTGGACGCGCTAAAGCAGACTGACAAGATGACGGTGGGACGACTACTACTCTCAGTTCACCGCTCTTATCCGTCTTCTACCAGGATTGGGATATTCAGACCAGATCCTGGTCGATCGCTTCTATGGCGGGTTGAGTCACCGACTACGCTATGGCATGGGCCCGACAAGCTACACTACCTTGCAGGTAAAGAAAGTTAAGATTAGTTGAACTGAATAAAAGTTATACTAGAATGAATGTGAGACTGATATTTTTAAGAGCAGGAGTGCTATCATGCCGCTGCTAGAGTTGAAATCACCGTCCAGCTGAGGGACGAAGATCAAGCACTGAAGAGGAAAGTCGCTGGTAATAGTTCTGACAATCAGGGCAGGGGGGGGGGACAGAAGAAGGGTAAGTACCAGCCCCCACCCCAGAAAGGTTTCAAAGGTAACCAGCCTAAGGCTGCTGAAGAGCCATAAAGCAAACCTACGGCACAGCAGCGAAGCCTCAGCGCTCGCCTGCACCAAAGGGTAACAAGTAACTCCTTAAATTGAGTTAACAGTCAGATATCAACCTTGAAATTCAACTACTAATGTTGTAAACAACAGGTACTGAGACCGGCAAGAGGACCGGGGGGGATATAAGCGCCGCTACAACTGTCGCAGGTGCAACCAAGACCACCCTGGAGTTGATTGTGAAGGCAACAAGGTGGATTGCAATTTCTGTGGTGTGTTCGGACACCGAGCTTTTGAATGTTTCAGAAACCCGAGAGTAAAGCCTATAGACCTGGATGGAAGGCCAAGGGCAAGGGCGTGGCCGCTCCGAATCCTGGAACCGACAGTCCAAAGGCGACAACCAACTGCTAACAGGGGACCCCAGGTTGTCCAGCGATCAGGGCCGCCTGCACTACACATGGTGGACCGGGAAGACGAGGTTGAACCCTCTTCGAGACCAGGTACCACTACAACCTATTAGGGAGAAAACTGTATGCTTATCGCATTTCATGCATGAATCAGTGACTATACATTTTGAACAGTTTCTAGTTAGTTAATTAGAACTCATGTAAGATAAATTATTACCACCTTAGGAAACTTCAACATTTGTTATCCAATACCTTCAACACCTAGCCTAGAAGAGATCGACCTAAAGATTCATGAATTTCCAAGGGAGCAGTGTCAGGTCATCAAGCCAGGTATGATCTTATTAAAAGGATACCTGTCACCAAAGGCACATATTGCCATCATAAGGAGATGTAGCCAGCTAGAGTGGGACCGGGAGGTTTCTATACCGGAATACCCTGGAGGATCGAGAATGAAACTAAGAATGATGTGCTTGGGTAAGAACTGGAACCCTTACACCAACACTTACCAAAAGATAAGGGAATGGACGGAAGCAACACCACCAGAGATACCTGAGGAGTATCATACGGTTAATACACAAGCCGTAGAGATCGCTCAACAACTTGAGACGGATCCAATCCCAAACCTTGAAGCAGACCTCTGCATTATCAACTTCTATGAAAAGGAGGGACGACTTGGACTACACCAAGATAAGGACGAGACAGCGGAGTCTCTTAACCGAGGGATACCCGTAGTGTCTTGGTCCATTAGGACGACGCTGAATTCCTATATGGCGAGCAGAAGCGCGTAGACCTTGCCCAGAAAGTGGTGCTTAAGTCAGGAGATATTCTAATCATGGGTGGAAAATCGAGAATGCTGTATCACGGTATCAAGAAGATTAAGTTGAATACGGCACCATCGACAGTAATCAATGCCACACACATGAGACCTGGACGCTTGAACCTAACCTTTAGGAAGTACTAGCTATGTAATACACTGAAGTATTGTAATAGAAAAACTCATAATGTAAAAGATGGTTTAAATAATATCAGTGTTGATTACTCATTTTCGACTTGTATTATACCATCAGTACTTATGATCCGTAGAAATACTTAGGTTGTGGATTCGGTTCGGAAGGTGCGCTAAGCTTACTCACTGAGGCACAGGCCGATGAGAGCGGCACTATCCTCACGGGTACCTTTCCGATCAATGGCATTGATGCATCAGTACTATTCGACTCAGGGGCCTCGTATACCTTCGTCTCATCATCATTTGCAAGGAGGTTGGGGCTAGACGCTGACGAGCTGCCCAACTTTACGGTTACACTCCCGTCTAAGGAGAAGGTTCGATGCACTCGCTACTACCGAGCAACCACTATCCGAATTAGAGGAGAAGACTTTCCTATCACCTTGATTGAGTTTAGAGATTTAGGGTTTGATGTTATATGTGGGATGAACTGGTTGGAGCGGCACAAGGGGTCGTATCCTCTGCGCCGAGCACCGACTGCTACTCAGGAGTCTATCTGGGGTTACTATATCATACCGCCAAAGACCTAGAGAGCCTTCAACCAAGATCATCACCGCTATGGCCCATGTATCGAGATTGAGAAAGAATAAAGAAGTGTACCTCTGCTATGTTCAGGATATAGAGAGAGATTCAGAGTTTGACCCCAGAGTACCAGTGGTGTCGGAGTTTCCCGACCTCTTTCCAAGGGAACTACCCGGCATGCCACCACCACGGGAGGTAGAGTTCACCATCGAGTTACTACCAGGAACCGGACCGATAGCCAAGGCACCTTACCGCATGGCTCTGGCTGAGATGAATGAATTGAAAGAACAGCTGAGAGACCTGCTGACAAAGGGTTTGTGCGGCCTAGTGTATCACCATGGGGAGCGCCAGTACTCTTCGTGAAGAAGAAGGATGGCAGTCTCCGCCTCTGCATCGACTACAGGGAGTTGAATACTGTTACAATAAAGAACAAATATCCGCTACCACGCATAGATGATTTATTTGATCAATTGAAAGGGGCATCTGTGTTCTCCAAGATTGATCTCAGATCAGGGTATCACCAGATTCCGTTAGAGAGAAAGATATTGAGAAGACGGCATTCCGGACGAGATATGGCCACTACGAGTTTACAGTGATGCCGTTTGGTTTGTCGAACGCACCGACGATATTTATGGATTTGATGAACCGTTTGTTCAGGGAACAGTTGGACAAGTCAGTTGTGGTCTTCATCGATGATATACTCATATATTCAGGGTCGAGAAGTGAACATGAAGGTCACTTGAGACGAGTTTTAGAGATACTAAGGGAGAACCAGCTTTATGCTAAGTTCTCAAGTGCGAGTTTTGGCTTGACCAGGTCTCTTTCCTAGGTCATGTCATCTCAGATGCTGGGATCTCAGTGGATCCAGCAAAGATTGACGCCGTGCGCACCTGGCCAAGACCGAAGTCAGTTACCGACATCAGGAGTTTTCTCGGCTTGGCAGGTTATTACAGGAGATTTGTTAAGGACTTTTCTAAAGTCAGCAAGCCAATGACCAGTTTGATGAAGAAAGATGCACCGTTTGTATGGACAGATGACTGTGAGAGTTCATTTCAGAGCTTGAAGGACTCATTGACTTCTGCACCTATTCTGACTATCCCAGACGGTACAGAGGGATTTGAGGTATATTGTGACGCATCTAGTAGGGGATTGGGTTGTGTACTCATGCAGCATGGCAAGGTAGTTGCCTATGCCTCTCGCCAGCTGAAGAAACATGAGGGAACTACCCTACACATGATCTTGAGTTAGGAGCTGTAGTCTTCGCCTTGAAGATATGGCGCCATTACTTATATGGAGTTAGTTTGACAGTTTACACCGACCATAAAAGCTTGAAATACATATTCACTCAGAAGGAGCTGAATATGAGACAGAGAGATGGTTAGAATTCCTTAAGGACTACGACATTGACCTCCAGTACAAAGAAGGGAAGGCCAATGTTGTAGCTGATGCTCTGAGTCGTCGAGCACACTCGCTTCATGCCATGGTTGCTAGTTCCAGCTTGATTGATGAGGTGCGAGAGGCTCAGCAGAGTGATTCATATATGATGGAGATCAGGCAGAAGCTGATAGAGGGTACATTTGAGAGCCAGAAATACGACTTCGAATTACATGATGATGATCTGATCAGATTGAAAGGCCGATTATGCATTCCTCGCAGTAGCACTGAGCTAAAGGAGCGCATTCTACGAGAGTCACACTGTTCTTCTATTTTCTATCCATCCGGGAGCTTCGAAAATGTATAAAGACATGAAGCGTTACTTCTGGTGGACTGGGATGAAGAGTGACGTTACTGAGTTTGTAGTGAGATGCCTAACTTGCCAGAAGGTAAAGTTCGAGCACAGGCGACCTGGAGGCATGGTTCAATCAATGCCAGTTCCAGAGTGGAAGTTTCATGATATCTCCATGGATTTCGTGGTTGGACTCCCACCTACCAGGGGAGGTCTGAACATGATATGGGTTGTAGTTGATCGCCTGACCAAGGTAGCCCGATTCATACCGATGAAGGACACTTGGAAGGTAACGAAGCTTGCTGAACTGTTCGATAAGGAGATCATGAGACACCACGGAGTACCTAAGACCATAGTATCTGACAGAGACACCAGATTCCTTTCGAGATACTGGAAAACTACACGGGAAGCGCTGGGTACAGAGTTGAAGCTAAGTACCGCGTTCCACCCTCAGACAGATGGTCAGACTGAGCGTACGATTCAGACACTTGAGGACATGTTGCGAGCATGTGCCTTGGACTTCCAGGGCAGTTGGATCGATAAGTTGCATCTGATCGAGTTTTCATACAACAATAGCTATCATGCTACGATCAAGATGGCACCTTTCCAAGCATTGTACGGCAGACCATGTCGCACACCACTCTGTTGGGATGAGTCAAGTGAAGCGGTCATCATAGGACCGGAGTACTTGGAGCAAGTTCAGGCTGAGGTTCAGCAAATTCGAGAGAATATGAAGGCAGCCCAGGATAGACAGAAGTCGTATGCTGATACGCGACGACGAGACTTAGAGTTCTCTGTGAACGATCAGGTATTTCTGCGGGTTTCGCCGATGAAGGGAATATTCAGATTTGGACAGAAGGGCAAGTTGAGCCCAAAGTTTGTAGGTCCTTATACCATTACGGAGCGGGTGGGCCCAGTTGCTTACAGGTTAGACCTACCTGGTGAGCTGGGTAAAGTGCATGATGTTTTCCACGTCTCACAGCTTAAGAAATACATGCACCACCCCTCCCATGTTTTGCAGGCCGAACGGCTAACCATAGAGCCAACCATGAGATCAGTAGAGACCCCTCAGAGGATTCTGGACACGAAGACTAGGAACACTCGCCACAAGTCAGTGAGACTGGTGAAGGTTCTCTGGTCCAACCAGGACGTCGAGGAGGCTACTTGGGAGTTAGAGGATAAGATGCGGGCGAAGTACCCTTCGCTCTTTTCAGACTAGTTTTCTTGTTAAGGGTACGGGGCGTACCCCTTTTAAGGGGGGTAGAGCCTCTTACTTTTAAGTTGTAAGCAAACAATCACATAGTGTTGATTGTTGTTTGTTGCTTACTCAGTGTTAAATATTTGCTTACTCAGTGTTAAGTATGTACAATACTTTGTGACAGACCTTACGAGTCTGAACCCTAATAAATGTGGCAGACCTTATGAGTCAAAAAGCTTATATACATGTTGTTTGATGTATGTGATTTGTATGTGAAGTTACCTGTGTATTCTAAGAGATATTAGATGCATAGGAACTTTGGGGACAAAGTTCTTTTAAGGGGGGTAGATTGAAATACCCCAAACCTTGGAATATTGATGGACTATATATTAATATATTAAGGCTATAATATGCCTTAGAAACATTAAAAAGAGTTTAAACAACAATGTACACAAAAACATACCTTAAGCGTTTAAACCGAAAACGCACCTTAGAGCACGAAAATGTGCTTTAAGGAGAAATGTGCCTTAAGCATTTATACATGGAACTAAAAGGCTAATGAGCCTAAATACCATTAAGAAGTAAGGTAACAACAATAAAATGGTCATGGGAGCCATAGCGTATACACACAAATTAAGTATACAAGTCCACACAAAAACCGGTACTAAACCGACGAAAGTCAAGGAGAAACCACTAAACGACTTGGTTTAAGTTGGAATTAGCAACATGCTATTTCACGAACAAAGTTTCTAAAGGTTGTAAATGTACTAAGAACACATTTAAACTAGCCAAAACAAATTGCAAAATCAATGTGAACCGGGAAGCACATAAAATGTGTTTTAAGGCATTTTTGGCCTTGTAACATACCTATAACATGGTATATGTCATAATGAACGAAATTAAGTCATTAAATGTTACATAAATACAAGATAAAACAAAAAAATCAGATCAAATGGAGGGAGAGGCTGCCGACAGCAAGGGTAGTCAAAGGAGTGGATTTGCCTTTTAAATTCACTATTACACCTACTCAACACTACCTGTCTTGCATATTATGTTGTCCCCTTAGTGAATGATTACCAGACTCTTACCTATCAAATGAGAGCTTCAAAATCGGAACTTATCCTCTCTTTGAAGGAAGAAGAACACAAAAAAAGCCAAAGTTCACGGTTTTGATCCTTAAAGAACACCCTTCCTTTGAGGATCATAACTTTCTCGTCCTAGCTCCAAATCACAAGTTCGATAGCTCGTTGGAATCCTCTCTTCAAGAGCTTTACAACCATAGCTCATGAGCCCCAAGATTCGTAGGAAAAACCTCTGAAAAGTGCCTTTGATTCTCGAGGTAAAACATTGCCTTCTTGAAAACTTCTTATTCTTTGATTTTTTCACAGCCGATTGGCATGGGGTACTAACCCATCTTATTCTTCATCTTATTGTGTAATTTTTGGGACAATTCCTTTAGCAAATTGCTGGCCAAATTTCTAAGGAATTCAAGCTTAAATATTAAGCTAAAAGTTTAATATACAAGGTAAACTCTAAAACTACCTATTTCATGGTTCTAAATATTGATCTATATATGATCTAACATATGTATACCTTGTTTATTATTACCGAATTTAGTAGGTGTTAGATTTAATTTTTAGCACCTAAAATGTTAATATTTTGTAAATCTAAAATTAGATTTATAATCCTTATGATATAAGCTTTAATATAAGCTATCATAATATATAAGAAAAGTTCATATACTATTATTATTAAGGGCTGGCCGAAAATTAAGAAGGCTTATTTGAGTTAGAAAATTATATAACTAAGTTAATTAAAGGAATTAGTATAATTAAGTGTAATATGTAAAATTGGTGAAGTTTTGGTAATATATTGTAATTGCCGAAAACATATAGAATTATTATGAAATTTATGAAGTTTAGATGATGGGAAAATAATTGTAGAATTAAGTTTACAATTTATAAAGAGTTTATAAGTATTATAAGAATTTATAAGGTTTTTGGTATATTTAAAGTTAATAAAAGATAGTATATATATACTACAACATTAGATAATTAAATCTGGTGATTTAGAGATGTTTAAAATGATTTTTGGTGTTCAAAAATCTGTAGGAAAATTAGTTACGAAAATTAGAAATTAATTGGAGTTAATTTGGTATAAATGAGTTAGGATAAAAGAAAAGACCACAAGGGTAAAATGGTAATTTCCCTGGTCAAACTTGGTCAATGACAGTTTGTAAAATGTTAGAGAAGTTAAAATAAATTTGTAGCAAAAGATTAGATATTAAAAGGATAAAGGAATAAAAAGTTAAGTTAAATTAACTTTAGGGGTAATGTTGTAAATAATGGAAAGTTAGGGGTTTGACCATAAAAGGCTGGTCAAACTTGGGTGTATTTTGATAATTGACCAAAAAATAAAAGGAATTAATTAATTAAGACTTTGGAAGAAATTAGAAATAAAATAACAAGTTTAGAACTTATTATAAGAAAACTAGAGATTAAGAGGAAACTATGGGAAATAATGTAAATAACACATTTTTATGTGTTTAGAAGGTTAAGGAAATTAAATAAAGAATTTAGAAACAAGTTGTAAAAGAAACAGAGTTAAAACAGGGTTAAAGGAGACCCGTATATAAGTTAAGGTATACGAGGGGTATAACCGTAATTTAATAAGTATAGAGGAATTATTACTTAAGTATTTTTAATAAAAATACAAGTTATATTGGGAAAATAAATAAATACGTATGATACGGAGTATCATACGGGCGTATACGAAAAATTTAGCGTACATGAATAGTACTCGTATACGTGAATAGTATACGTATAATGAATAGTAAATACGTATACATGAATAGTATACGTATAAATGAATAGTAAATACGTATACATGAATAGTAATACGTATATATGAATAGTCAGATACGAGACGTATACTGAATAGTAAGTACATAACATGAATAGTAAAATACGTATACGTGAATAGTAAAATACGTATACGTGAATAGTAAAATACGTATACTGAATAGTAAAATATGGTGAATAGTAAAATACGGTGTGAGGGTAAAATACGGTGAATAGTAAAATACGAAAATTAGTTATTTAACCACGCCGTCCTAATGAACTATAGGAGCGGAGTAGGTGACCAGAATAGTCGAGACGTCATCCAGGAGTGGACAAACGTCGATAGGCTAAGGTATGGGATTCTTGTAGCTTGTTTGCTAACGAGGTCTACCTCTGGGTTGTGTGTTATTGTGATACGACCAAACAAGATTAAGCATGAAACCGATTTATTGTATTGTTATTGTGGGTCATTGTACACTAACCATTACTTGATTCAGAGCTTGTTCATTAACTATGTTAATAAACAATTGTATAAGGTTACAAATATTCCCTATTGTTAGTTGGTTAATACCGAGAGAGGTTTAACTAACCAATCGTCAAAGAGACTTCAGCTAACTGGAACTTGTGAGGAGAGGAATCCGGGACTGACTCCGGTCATGCATGTTCAGGTTTAGGAAGTCGGCATCTGCATCAGATCTGTCTTCCGCCTAGGGTCGACAAACTGACCCGGCCATCTCGAGTGAACAGTTCGAGATGGGAGGCAACTTCAGGAGGCGCAGGAGGGTCAAGCCTACATCCCTCATAACTTAAGAATTATTGTTTATTAAACCAATGGAGCTAATAACTCATTGGCTAGGGTTACCTTGACCCGACAAAATAAACAATTCAGTTAGAGAACAACCAATTCTAATAGGAGAATGGTTGACACTTATAAGGAATGTTCAAACACGAGAACTAAACAATTCTCAGGCCTCAGGATTTAGGAATCTAACTTACTCATTAATGGGCGTCCTTACGACGTTCGATTTATTTGAGCTGTGAATGTTTCACATAAGTGTATTGTTGTTATTGTACTTCTTATTATTTGTATGAATAATCAACTGCATGTATACGACAAGTAGTCGTGTGTAGCCTTGATAGCTTGTGGGCTGCACGTTTTCTGTACCAGCATATATGCTGAGCCCCTCGGGGCCTGTGATTTAAACTTTGCAGGTAGGTGCCAGACAAGGACCCAGCCTGAGAGTAGGAGTGGGTAGAGCACTGTGGGTTTAATTTACATTACGAGTGTGCCTGTACACTCGCTTTATAAACTGTGGTAGTAAGTTGTAATAATAGGAGAGTACTTCAGACTCGGTATTGTATTTTTTTTAAGACTTGTACGCACTTATGTTCGGTACACTCGGGTCCATCAGACCGTAGCTTGAGACTGGAATAGGCCTAGTTAGTCACGTGGGTGACTAACGGCGGTAACACCAACTTTTAGTACTTTCTTCCGCTGTGTGTGTTGTAATATTGTTGCAGGTTCGTTACGTGAGGGTTCAGTTAGCAGTGGGGGTGTTACAAAAAGTGGTATCAGAGTGTAGTTACGCTCTGATGACTAGAGTTACCGAACTAGAGTAGGTACGAGTTAGAGTAGTAATCATGGGTTTGGGTGTGAGATAGTAGTGTGACCTGAGTCAGATAACCACCAATAAGGGTGGAATATCTTACTATTTAGAGGCTATAAGTGCTTAGACCAAAGCCTTTGTAATCACGAGCTTACTGTGTATTTATAACTTATTCAGATGTCAGGAAAAGAAGAGGACGAGGACGAGGCCGTGGCGAAGAAGGGAGATGAGGCTGCTGAGATACCGGGTGGACAGACGATAGCTGAGATCGTTGCTGCCACCCTGGGGCACATGGGCTACCAGCCCGGTGCGGGACCGCCTGCTCCACCACCACAGCCCCGGGAGCCAAACTGGGTGAAGAGTCTCGTTGACCTTCAACCCCCACCGTTTAGAGGTGTTGGGATAAAACTACACTATAATTAATATAGAATTATAACAAACTAATAGGCAAGTGTACCTATTCGTAGTAGTAAAACAAGTGTCGTATCCACAAGGAGATTGTTCAATTATCCTAGTTTAGGTAGTTAAAGAAAACTGTAAAAGGGGTTTAGCCGGAGGCAAGCTTGATTTGTTGTTGGATTATTAAAGAAATAATAAAAACAGTAAAAACAGTTGTGAATTAAGTGGATGGAAAATGTGCTAAGGAAGGTGTAATCGCCCGAATATAACTCAGATAATAATTATAATCCTAGTTTGCTCTTATTTGTCTGTTAAGAATTTTATCTTGTGGCCTTTCTAAATCATAGATAAGGACAGCTCTTAATTAATTCATTAAACTTCTTACAATCAGAAAAAGTCTAAAATCATTAATTAGCTTTAAGTGAGAATTCTTTTATAACAGCGATGGATTTTATCTGCTAATCAAGGAGATAATATCTAACGTTTGTCTCTCTTTGTGGTCTATTCTCTAATTTTACAAAATCATTGAAATTAGAGAAACCGTAAATGAGTAAAAATGATCAGTTCTTAAACATTTAATAATAGAGAAGACAAAACAAATATTTATAAGCAAACTCGGTATTAATAATACGCTGAGTTATTTTGGGTTAAACACCCATCCTAAGCACAATTATGAGATTACTCAGACATTGACAGAAATAAAAACAGAGTAGAGACTGAAATATTCATTACTCAGGAACTGCCTACGAATAACGGGTCTGCACTCGCCTGCCTCTTTTCTCTCTTTGTAAAATACTGCTTCTGTTTGAGTTCGTACGTGAATGAGGTGAAATGGTAAAAATAAATAAAAGATGGAGAAGTGTGGTGATACGGGAGGAATTAAATGGAAGAGAATGGAGTGTGGAGCTGTTTGTGATTTCTTCTCTAGTCGGTCGTACGTTGTGTATTTTTTTGCAGTAATGGTGTTGGGTTTATATAGAGAATTGAGGAGGCAGATCCGTACGTATTTAATTGATTGCAGTTGATTGCAGTCTGAGTGCTTCATTTATTGCAGAGGGGACAGAGAGCTGGAGTGATTTAAGGTAGGCGGTGCGGCGAGTAGATGGATAACAGAATCCATTTGCAGAACGACGCGAGGAAGAAGGAGACAGGCGCGTCCCCTTTCTGGAGTCCGCCAATCACATTGCTGGGTTTGGTCCGGGACTTGGCCAAGAGTAGAGGTCCCGGACCAGTATGCAACAAATTCTCTCGGTTTAAACATTTCATGTGGTCCGGGTCTTGGGACTGGGTTAGGTCCCGGACCATTGTGAAGACAAAGTCCTCGGTTCTAAAAGTACATGTGGTCCGGGACTTGGGCAAGAGTTTAGGTCCCGGACCAAGCTGGCAATTCCCTCGGTTCTAAAAGTCCATCATGTGGTCCGGGACTTCTTTCAGGAGTTAGGTCCCGGACCTTAATGCAGGTAAGGAAGTAAGTCCCGGATCAAGCTGGTGTTGAAGTCTCGAGGGTATGCTAACTTTGTCTGGCTCTAGATTATTCGTTTGGACTCCGTTTTTCGAACCGTCTGCGGCTATGCGTTCGTCTCTTCATGTTCTTTGCTTCTAGCTTGGCTTTTTCTCATGTTTAACCGATAAATCTGTAAGACAACCAATAAAACATAGACTAGAGAAAAGCTAAGATAAGTGGAGAAATGAGCAAGAAAAGTGCTAATAATATATATGAAATACACCTATAAAACATGCTCATTTGGATACTTATCACACCCCCACACTTACCTTTTGCTTGTCCTCAAGCAAAACCATGTACCCATATAAGTAGGGAATGCTCAATATTAATAAATACTATTATGAAGGGTAGGATAAAGAAGTCAATAGTACATGATCTTAAACTTTTAAGAGGAGTGTGATCCATCACCTACTGGTGGCATAGGTGTACTCAGGGCAAAAATAAAAATTAGAGTTTCGGGGTATGATCCGGAGTACTTCAATGCTTCTTAGTTTAAGGTGACTTTGAGAACTTTTACCAAGGCCAACTTCTCTCGAGAATGGGCTTTGAGGAGAAAACAAAAGGAAAAATAGAATTATGCATTTGTTTCACTTTTGCATAAGAGAAGAGAAGATAATATGTAGGCATTAAGCCTTCGTTGTTAAGAACACTCAACTCTTATTGTTGGTTACCAATGGTGTCTCGTAAGTCCCTTATTTATTTTATTTTTTTCCTTTTTGACAGAGAAGCACCCCTTAGCAATCCCTAAGAAAGAAGACAGAAGGAACCCCTGAGTAATAAAAATCCAACCATTTCAGATCATTTGGTCACACCGCATAAAAATGCTCCTCAAAAGTAATCAAAATTTAAAAATTTTTGAATTTGTACCATTTATGCCATTTATCCCACAATTCATAACAATATTTATTCTTAAAGAGAACAACCCACATAAGAAGGGGCCACGATATTGAATTTGAACAAACGCAAGATAAGCAGAGAGATTAAGCATTTAAGCATAAACCGAAAAGGCACACTCCCCCACACTTAAATTGAACAATGTCCTCATTGTTCACTAGAAAAACAAGGGAAGGTTTCAGAAGACCTTTTCGGTAAGTAGATAAAATAGAGAGAACACGAAGCTCACGAATATTCATTTAAGCATATAAATTCTCCTCTGCATATTTTATTTAAATAAAAGCAAGGTTAAAGAAACTAGCACTCCCCTGATTTTATTTTTGCTAGCGTGTTTTGGACTTCCCCCATACTTGAGCCTCAGCCTCAAGTAGCGTAGCTTGGTTGCGGTGTAGACATGAAATTGCACCTGCGTAAAACACTAGAAGCAACCATACTACAAACGGGGTTAAAAGTTAGCAAAAATAAAATTGAAGGGAATCTGAAAATTAAAACAGCATAAAAGCATATAAAAGATAAGTTCGTCCGGGTTGCCTCCCGGAAAGCTGCCCTTCTTTAACGTCTTTGGCTAGACGCTTTGTAGCATACTCAAGTCTGAGGATCCTGTAGATTTATTGTACGAGCATCAACTGTCGCGAGATTACCACCCTGGTAATGCTTTAGTCTAGATCCATTAACCATGAAAGTGTGTTTTTTAGAATCCACCAACTCAACGGATCCATACGGGGTGACCTTGGAGACAGTAAATGGTCCAGCCCAATAGGATTTAAGTTTACCAGGAAACAACTTCAACCTGGAGTTGTACAACAGAACCAAATCTCCCTCATGAAACTCCCGCTTAAGGATCATCTTGTCATGCCACTTCTTGGCTTTCTCCTTGTATATTCGGTTATTTTCATAGGCATCCTCTCGAAATTCCTCTAATTCAGTGAGCTGGAATTTCCTTTTGTCACCTGCTCTCAGTAGATCAAAGTTGAGGGCTTTCACGGCCCAGAATGATTTGTGCACAAGCTCGACTGGTAAATGACAAGCTTTGCCGAAGACTAGTCGATATGGGGACATGCCGATAGGCGTCTTGTAAGCTGTTCTATACGCCCAGAGTGCATCATCCAGTTTCAGGGACCAATCTTTTCGGGAAGAATTAACCGTCTTTTGTAGGATCCACTTCAATTCTCGGTTAGAGACTTCAGCCTGGCCATTCGTTTGAGGGTGATAAGGCAAGGCTACCTTATGTCTCACTCTATATTTGGTCATCAAGGCTGTGAACTGCTTATTGCAGAAGTGGGATCCTTAGTCACTGATTATAGCACGTGGGACTCCAAATCGTGTAAATATGTTCCTCTTCAAGAACCTGAGTACTACCTTTGCATCATTTGTGGGAGAGGCGATAGCTTCCACCCACTTAGTGACATAGTCGACTGCCACCAAGATGAAGAGGTTCGAACAAGACGAGGGAAAGGGACCCATGAAGTCAATGCCCCACACGTCGAAAGGTTCGACCTCGAGTATGATTTGAGAGGCATTTCGTGTTTCCTAGAGGTGTTCCAAGTCTTTGGCATTCATCGCAGGAGGCTACAAAGGAATGACAGTCTTTATGTAAGGTTTTCCAAAAGAAACCTGATTGAAGTACCTTAGCCGCTGTTCGAGCTGGCCCATGATGTCCTCCTGCTTCAAGAGAGTGACAATGTCGTAGAATGCTGTGAATTTCATCTCGGGGCACACATCTTCGTACCATCCCGTCTGCACAAACCTTGAAAAGGAGAGGATCCTCCCAGTAATAATGCCTTATATCTGAAAAGAACTTCTTTTTCTGTTGGTAGGTTAGCCCGTGTGGTATTACTCCTCGTGCGAGGTAGTTGGCCATGTCAGCGTACCATGGATCACCGGTGTCACCAATCATAAAGACGCACTCATCTGGAAAGAATTCATTGATGGAAGTGCCATCACTTGGTGCCTCTATGCGAGATAGGTGGTCTGCTACTACATTCTGCACTCCTGGCTTGTCTCTGATTTCAATCTCAAATTCCTGTAGTAGGAGTATCCACCGGAGGAGTCGGGGTTTGGCATCTTCTTTGGCAAATAGATACCTCAGAGCGGAGTGATCGGTATGAATTATTACTTTGCTTCCCAAGAATATGATCGGAATTTATCCAAAGCAAAGACTACTGCTAGAAGTTCCTTCTCAGTAGTTGAATAATTCTTCTGAGCGTCGTTGAGGGTTCTAATTGCATAGTAGATGGTTCTCAAGATCTTCTCCTTCTTTTGGCATAAGCAGCACCCACGGCATAGTCGCTGGCATCGCACATAATTTCAAACGGAAGGCTCCAATCTGGTGATATCACAATGGGGCAGAGATGAGGCATTCTTTCAGTGTGCTGAAGGCTTGTAGGCATTTGTCGTGAAGTCGAACTTGACGTCTTTAGCTAGGAGTTCACATAGAGGTTTTGAAATTTTGGAGAAATCCTTGATAAACCTTCTATAGAACCCAGCATGGCCAAGGAAACTTCTGATGTCTTTTACCGTCGATGGTGGTGGTAATTTTTCAATAACTTCGACCTTGGCTTGTCAACTTCAATGCCTTTTGAAGATATTTTATGCCCAAGAACTATTCCTTCTTTAACCATGAAATGGCATTTTTCCCAGTTAAGCACAAGGTTAGTTTCTTCACATCGGGCGAGGATGGCATCCAGATTATTCAGACAGGATTCGAAAGTGGGACCAAAGACAGAGAAGTCGTCCATGAAGACTTCGATGCTTTCTCAAGATAGTCGCTGAAGATTGCCATCATGCATCTTTGGAATGTTGCTGGGGCATTGCATAGACCAAAAGGCATCCGATTGTATGCAAATGTCCCGTACGGGCATGTGAATGTGGTTTTGTCTTGGTCTTCAGAGCAATGGGTATTTGAAAGTATCCTGAATAACCATCCAGGAAGCAGTAGTAATCTTGCCCGGCCAATCTTTCAAGCATCTGATCGATGAAGGGTAAGGGGAAGTGGTCCTTCCGCGTTGCGCTGTTCAGTTTCCTGTAATCGATGCAGACTCTCCATCCCGTCGTGGTTCTCTGAGGAATTAGATCACCTTTGTCGTTGGGGACCACAGTGAGACCTCCTTTTTTCGGGACCACTTGAACGGGGCTCACCCATTTGCTGTCGGAGATGGAGTAGATTATCCCGGCGTCGAGAAGTTTGAGCACTTTCTTTTTACTACGTCTTTCATGTTGGGATTCAGCCTTCTCTGTGGTTGGACTAAAGGCTTGTAGGTATCTTCCATGTATATGTGATGTGTGCAGAAATGGGGATTGATACCTTTAATGTCCGAAATGGACCAGCCTATTGCCTTCTTGTGGCTCTGAAGGATCTTCACAAGCTGTTCTTCCTGTGTACTTGTTAGGGATGAAGAAATAATAACAGGCAAAGTACAAAAATCAGAAAGATAAACATACTTCAGATGTGATGGCAATTGTTTCAGATCTACGAGAGGGGGTTGTTCAATGGATGGTGGTAACTTCTGAGTGGAAAGCTCTAATGGTTCTGGTGGTGGGTAGCGTGGTTTCTTGTATGATTTTATCTTATCCAGAGCTGCTACCATTTGGATTGTGTCAGGGTATACTAATCGGTTATCACAGATTTCAGACAAAGCATTTTCAAGAGCGTCATTACGGATAATAGCAGATAAATTATCCTGCACAATAGAGTCGACAAGTCTATGGAAAAGGTGTCCTCTAACTGAGCGGGTTTCTTTATAACCTTGGACATGTCGTATTCTAGAGTTTCGTTATGCAGCCTTAAAATGATTTTTCCTTTTTCAACATCGATTAGTGCTCTTGCAGTTCTCATGAAAGGTCGTCCTAAGATTAAGGGCACCCTAGTGTCTTCTTCCATGTCAATTACAATAAAGTCAGCGGGGAACACAAAGGTTCCTACAGTAACAATCAAATCTTCTATTATTCCTTTTGGGAATACTAAAGATCTATCTGCTAATTGTAATTGAATAGAAGTTGGTTCGCATTTGCCAATTTTAAGTTTGTTGAAAGTTGACAGTGGCATTAAATTGATACTAGCTCCTAGATCACATAACCCACTACCACAATCAACATTATCAATTGAACATGGAATAATTGGCAAACCTGGGTCTCCAAGTTTTGGAAGACTCTTGAGAAGTACTGCTGACACTTCCTGTGTAAGGTGTACAGTTTCCACTTCCTGCAACGATCTTTTGTTGGTGATGATATCCTTCATGAACTTTGCGTATATTGGCATTTGTTTTAAAGCATCGGCAAAAGGAATATTGATCGTCAGTTTCTTGAAGTGAGAAGAAACTTTCCAAACTGTTCATCTAAATTTTTCTTTCTGATTCTGTTTGGAAAAGGAAGGGGGGAAGAATTTTTGTGAGAGGGGAAGGAGTAGATTCAGGAGACTCCTTCTCTTGGAATATTTTTTGTAGGAGGAGGGGCTTCTTCAGCATCTTCTGTTCTTCTGCTGAATTTTCTTGAGGTTCATGAGCTTGCTGCTCTTGATTATCAGTTCATCTCGGGGAGGAGATGAGTTGAGCGGCCTACCACTTCTTAACGTCACTGCCTTGGCCTGTTCCCTTGGATTTGGATTTGGCTGACTAGGGAAGGCACCAGGTGGCCTTTGTGCAAGCTGTTGGCTGATTTGTTCCAACTGTTGGTTGGTTTGTTGTATCTGGGCTTCAACCCTTCTGTTAGTGGCTTCTTGATCCACGAGTCGGGTATGAGTCGTAGTCATGAATCCTTTCATTAAGTTCCTGAATTCCTCATTTGGATCAGAAGAGGTTGACGATGGTTGTTGTTGTTGCTGGAAACCTGGAGGGGCACCTTGTGCTCGATAACCTATATTAGAATTTGGTTGGGGTCTGTTCCCCTGATAGGTATTTGAATTGTTGTTCTGCCCTCCTTGGTTTTGATCATTATTCTTCCATGAGAAATTCGGGTGATTTCTCCATGGATAGTTGTTGTTGAAGTTGTTGTTGTAGGAATTACCGGGACGGTTTCCTATGAAGTTTGCATCCTCGTACTGTCCTTTACCTTCGCACTGAGGGGTTTCATGAGGACCGGCGCATATGGCACATCCTTCTGTAGGTGGAACTGACGATGAACTTGTAGGTGGGGAAGCTATTGTTTTTACAATTTCGTTTTGTGATGTCGTTAGCTTTTCCACCATCTTTGTAAGGGACGAGATCTGAGCCGATAAATGATCTGTAGGCTCAACATGGAGTAGGCCTGCTGCTCGTGGTGTTCTTCCTTTGGATCTCGTCCACTGTCTCGTATTGCTCGTCATGGTTTCGAGAAGGTCCATTCCTTCTTTAGGAGATTTCATCATGAAACTCCCTCCTGCAGAGGAATTGACGAGTAGTCGGTTCCCATCATCCAGACCGTTGAAGAATGACAGGCAGAGGGATTGATCGTCAAGACCATGGTGAGAACACTTCATAAGCATATCTTTAAATCTGTCCCATGCGTCGTACAACGTTTCTCCCGGCTCCTGACAGAAAGTATTGATTTCACCGATCAATTGCCTCGTTCTACTGGTTGGGTAGTATTTGGCAAGGAATTTTTGGGCCATTTGAAGCCATGTGGTGATTGATCGGGAGGGAAGGCTTCGATACCACCTGTTTGCTGAATCCGACAACGAGTGAGGAAAAGTTGTAGACGGATTCTTTCTTTGACGTTGCCGGTTTGACCAAAGGAATTGCAGAAGTCTAGGAAGAGACTCAGATGATTTGGGGCTTCATCTGGGTTCGCTCCACTAAACTTGCCTAGATCCCGGACGGCGGTGATGTAGTGGGTTTTGAAAACCCATCGTCCGGCTTCTTCTGGTGTTAGTTCGGGGAGAACTATAGCTGATGCTCTTCCTTCGGTATTCGGTTGGTGGTATCAGATAGGCACGGTGTTCTGGTTGAATTGCATGGTCCATTTCATTTATAACTTCGTTATTGGCCATGGCTTGGTTTCTCAGGTTTCTCTGTGCTTGTAATAAAGTACGCTCGGGTTCGGGGCTCGGACTGATTGGTGGAGAGCCTCGGGTTCGAGTGTTTGGCATGCACAGAAGATAACTTGTGGTTTGTGAGAAACTGCAAATTAGTTAGTAAATAAAATAAGAAAGACAGAAATATTGGTTAGGCTGATAAACAACACAGATATATATCTTTTTTTTTTGATTTTTTTTTAACAAGAGTAATATGACAGAAAATAAGATAACAAGGGAAATTAAATGACAGAAATTATAAGTTAGTATACTGGGGAAATGAAAAGTAAGGACAATGGAACGAAAAGTTAAGGACAATGGAACGAAAAGTTAAGGACAATGGAACGAAATGACAGGAAATTTTAAGTTAGTAGTTAGGGACAATGGAAAGAAAGGACAATGGAACGAAATGACAATGGAACGAAATGACAATAATATTAAGATGTTAGGAGTTAGTTGTCCAAAGTCCGAAGTCAAATGTCCAAGTCAGGTCCGAAGTCCGATGTCCAATTCAGATGTCCAAGATTAACAATTTAATAGTATTAACAGATTATTACTATATAGCGAGTGAACTACCAAAACTAGGGAAATTGATGGAATCAATCTCCCCGGCAACGGCGCCAAAAACTTGTTGGGATAAAACTACACTATAATTAATATAGAATTATAACAAACTAATAGGCAAGTGTACCTATTCGTAGTAGTAAAACAAGTGTCGTATCCACAAGGAGATTGTTCAATTATCCTAGTTTAGGTAGTTAAAAGAAAACTGTAAAAGGGGTTTAGCCGGAGGCCAGCTTGATTGTTGTTGGATTATTAAAGAAATAATAAAAACAGTAAAAAACAGTTGTGAATTAAGTGGATGGAAAATGTGCTAAGGAAGGTAATCGCCCGAATATAACTCAGATAATAATTATAATCCTAGTTTGCTCTTATTTGTCTGTTAAGAATTTTATCTTGTGGCCTTTCTAAATCATAGATAAGGACAGCTCTTAATTAATTCATTAAACTTCTTACAATCAGAAAAAGTCTAAAATCATTAATTAGCTTTAAGTGAGAATTCTTTTATAACAGCGATGGATTTTATCTGCTAATCAAGGAGATAATATCTAACGTTTGTCTCTCTTTGTGGTCTATTCTCTAATTTACAAATCATTGAAATTAGAGAAACCGTAATGAGTAAAAATGATCAGTTCTTAAACATTTAATAATAGAGAGAGACAAAACAAATATTTATAAGCAAACTCGGTATTATAAATACGCTGAGTTTTTGGGTTAAACACCCATCCTAAGCACAATTATGAGATTACTCAGACATTGACCGAAATAAAAACAGAGTAGAGACTGAAATATTCATTACTCAGGAACTGCCTGCGAATAAAGGGTCTGCACTCGCCTGCCTCTTTTCTCTCTTTGTAAAATACTGCTTCTGTTTGAGTTCGTACGTGAATGAGGTGAAATGGTAAAAATAATAAAAGATGGAGAAGTGTGGTGATACGGGAGGAATTAAATGGAAGAGAATGGAGTGTGGAGCTGTTTGTGATTTCTTCAGCCTCTGGTCGTACGTTGTGTGTATTTTTTGCAGTAATGGTGTTGGGTTTTATAGAGAATTGAGGAGGCAGATCCGTACGTATTTAATTGATTGCAGTTGATTGCAGTCTGAGTGCTTCATTTATTGCAGAGGGGACAGAGAGCTGGAGTGATTTAAGGTAGGCGGTGCGGCGGAGTAGATGGATAACAGAATCCATTTGCAGAACGACGCGAGGAAGAGGAGACAGGCGCATCCCCTTTCTGCTGGAGTCCGCCAATCACATTGCTGGGTTTGGTCCGGGACTTGGCCAAGAGTAGAGGTCCCGGACCAGTATGCAACAAATTCTCTCGGTTTAAACATTTCATGTGGTCCGGGTCTTGGGACTGGGTTAGGTCCCGGACCATTGTGAAGACAAAGTCCTCGGTTCTAAAAGTACATGTGGTCCGGGACTTGGGCAAGAGTTTAGGTCCCGGACCAAGCTGGCAATTCCCTCGGTTCTAAAAGTCCATCATGTGGTCCGGGACTTCTTTCAGGAGTTAGGTCCCGGACCTTAATGCAGGTAAGGAAGTAAGTCCCGGATCAAGCTGGTGTTGAAGTCTCGAGGGTATGCTAACTTTGTCTGGCTCTAGATTATTCGTTTGAGGACTCCGTTTTTCGAACCGCCTGCGGCTATGCGTTCGTCTCTTCATGTTCTTTGCTTCTAGCTTGGCTTTTTCTCATGTTTAACCGATAAATCTGTAAGACAACCAATAAAACATAGACTAGAGAAAAGCTAAGATAAGTGGAGAATGAGCAAGAAAAGTGCTAATAATATATATGAAAACACCTATAAAACATGCTCATTTGGATACTTATCAAGAGGGGAGACAGATCTCACCAACTTGAGGCGTACATCTCTGAGCTGGAGACGCCTTCGAGACACTTGATGTACCTGCAGAAGCTAGGGTGCGACTTGCTGCGTTCTACTTGAAGGAGGCAGCGAGCGATTGGTGGAAGCTAGTTAGGGCCGAACATGTGGCCAACCCCAACTTCGGTGGGAGCAGTACGCGGCCTTGCTGAGAGCCAAGTACTACCCCACCATGTCCAGACTAAGAAGCGTTTATAGTTGGACGCGCTGAAGCAGACTGACAAGATGACGGTGGACGACTACTACTCTCAGTTCACCGCTCTTATCCGTCTTCTACCAGGATTGGGATATTCAGACCAGATCCTGGTCGATCGCTTCTATGGCGGGCTGAGTCACCGACTACGCTATGGCATGGGCCCGCAAGCTACACTAACCTTGCAGGTAAAGAAAGTTGAGATTAGTTGAACTGAATAAACGTTATACTAGAATGAATGTGAGACTGATATTTTTAAGAGCAGGAGTGCTATCATGCCGCTGCTAGAGTTGAAATCACCGTCCAGCTGAGGGACGAAGATCAAGCACTGAAGAGGAAAGTCGCTGGTAATAGTTCTGACAATCAGGGGCAGGGGGGACAGAAGAAGGGTAAGTACCAGCCCCCACCCCAGAAGGTTTCAAAGGTAACCAACCTAAGGCTGCTGAAGAGCCACAAAAGCAAACCTACGGCACAGCAGCGAAGCCTCAGCGCTCGCCTGCACCAAAGGGTAACAAGTAACTCCTTAAATTGAGTAACAGTCAGATATCAACCTGAAATTCAACTACTAATGTTGTAAAACAACAGGTACTGAGACCGAAGGGGACCGGCGGGGGATATAAGCGCCGCGCTACAACTGTCGCAGGTGCAACCAAGACCACCCTGGAGTTGATTGTGAAGGCAACAAGGTGGATTGCAATTTCTGTGGTGTTTCGGACACCGAGTGTTATACCCAAAATTTTGACCCCCTGGTTAGGGTCTACGAGGTACTGGTGTTGTGAGAGGCATTTTAATCAAGCGGTGGGGTCCCGGCCCGATCGGCACGTTCCATGGCATGGGGAGCAGCTTCGTCACTTCAGGGGTGTTTTGGTAATCTTTAAAGGCTCCTAAGACCTCTTGTAAGCTTTCTCTCTCCTCCAAAGGTTGCCCAAATCAGCTTGAAACGCTTTGATATTTTAAACCATGATAGAGGATGACATTTTAAGCATAATGGCGTTGTGGAATTTATTTTCGAATTTCCAATAATTTTCTAGCAATTTCTGACTGAATCTGACGAGAAATTCAATTTTAAAATATTCCAACATTTAAAAATCCGATTCCACTTCAGAAAATTCATAATTTCCATCCCTTGACACGTGGTTAAAATTTCACACAGCAAAATTCCTTTGGGAAGTCACTTAACTAAAATATTGAAAAATCTTACTTTTACTAGATTTTCTTTATCTTTAAGAAAGTCTATATAAGGGGATAGTTTTGGATAAAATCAGAACTTCATATGCTCAAGGACCCTAGAGAGTCAGAAAGATAGCCTCCTCTCTCTCTCTCACGTTTTCCAACACCCGGCCACCAAATCATACCGAAAATCCCCCGAAATCACCATCTAAACACGTTTCCAATCCCCAAGCATCAATAGTCATCAAAACCCCACAAAACACCACCAAAACGTGAAGAACAGCAAGAACAACAACACCAGAAGCTTGGGTCGAAATCCTCTCGGGTCTGCCATCAATGGAGCACTCGACGAATCCCGGTGTGAAGAAACATTGTGAATCCGAAGGTAAAACAGGTAGAAACTCCACTTCCCTAATTCTCCACGGTATTATCTATCTTGCCACAAAATTTGGGCTCAAACTAACCTTCGTACGCTTCTGTATTGCTGTTTATTCAAGCTTCTGTCCAATAACTTGTTTACCAAGTTTCGTGCATAATTCGAATTCAAATTGAGAACTTTCGATCACTAACGCATTGTACATCTTTCAGGCTACACAACCCATAAAATTTGAGCCGAAAACACCTTCGGGAACAGCCTCAACGCCGCCGTCCGAGGGCGGTCCGCACCCACGGACGTCATGTCCGGGGTCCCGGACTCCCTGTCCGTAAGCCCGGACGCCCACGGACGGCGGCGGATTTTTTTAAAATTTCTAAAATTTAGGTTTTCTAATAATGTCCGGGCCCACGGACAGCCTGTCCGTGGCCCCGGACTTTACAATTTTCTGTTTTCTGTTTAATTCGACTTTTATTTTTATATAGGTTAACTGGGGTCCGTGGTTTCGGACATTAGGTCCGTGGCTACGGACGGAACAAAATTTGACCTAATTCTGCCTCCGAAACCCTAGTTTAGGTAATTTTAATTTCCACTTTGATTTTCTGTCAAAAACGTTAAAAAATAAAAAAACAGAAGCGCGCACCTAGGTTAATAACAACATTGTGGAAAGCCGTAATTGAACCAAGTAGAGGAAAACGACCTAGGAAGGGTAATGAAAGTAATTGAATCCTAATCAAGTCGAATATCAAGCCCCGAACCCGAACTCTCCTTTCCTAATTTGATCTAGGTTAAAATTAGGTGGCGACTCATAATAGGTTCCAGTGGGCTAGCTTAGGTTTTAATAATTATTGTTTTATGACATAGTTATTAATCTTAGGTTATAAGTGGACCTAAAACCCGGTTAGATCCTAATCAACTTTAATCAACATAGGATAGGGTTTAAAATCGAGGCTCACAGACTGGCGACTCCGCTGGGGACAACTTCTTAATTTTAACTTGTTTAATTTTAAGAAAGAGGGCTTAACTCGAAAATTGTTTATTTATGGCTTTAATACTTTGTTCATTTACTTCTGTGCGCACTTTAATTTGCACCTTTGCATCATGTGAGAGCGAGGGTCCACACAAACCAGTTTCACCCCGGGACCCATCTAGGGTCCCCTGTCAGGGACTCACACCTTTTAGGTGATGTGAATAAGCGGGGAAAAGAGGAGGATGTCGTCTAACCACATCCCCTTAATACCTGGGCCTTAGCCCCAAGCGTTTTCCTGGCAGTGTCCTTACCCAGCCCATTGTTTGGTCAGTCAAAGACCCGACCGTAGACGCACACCTTTAGGTGATGTGAAAAAGTGGGGAAACCCAAAGAGAATAGCGTGCAAGCCCTATCCTTTGTGGCGACCTGGGCCCAAGCCCCAAGCACCTCTCCGGATCGATCCATACCCAAATTGATTTAACCGTCAAGTGAGGACATGTGAATTTGTGTAGGCCTTGTTTGCTTGTATGATCGACCCATTACCTATCCTAGAGATTGACAGGAACTTCTCCTACATTAACCTAGCCCAACCGAATTGGCGGCTCTACTTGTTTGCGGCCCAGAGGCCCTGTTTGGTTTAACATGTGAGTCGTTCGGGCTTCGGCCCAAAGCTTAGACTTAGGTGATTTCTCTTCTGGGCCCAATTTGAATTATCCAATTAGTCTAGGCCCAAAAAAAGAGGAAATCCACTGGACTTGAAATAACCACAAGTTCTGAAAAATATCTTTTTCTGCTTAACAACCATCTTCTCTGGCCCAAGGAAAGTTAGGCCCATTTGTGGTTAGGGACCATTCCAGCCCATGTGCTTTACTCCAGGCCCAAAACCATTCCGGCCCAAGGGCTCATTCTAGACTAGGTAAACTTCTTTGGGCCCTAGCCCCAAACCCTAGATCTAGGTTCACCTCTCACGGCCAATCAAAGCCATCTGTCTAGATTTCAGCCCAAGTTCTAGTTCATAAGATACTCCAGCCCAAACACCTCATTCTCTGGGTATCCTGGCCCACTTGCTTTCAGCCTAAGTCTGTTTCGATCTATCTGAGAAAGCATCATGTTTCAGCCCACTTCCTTTTGTTAGCTAATAATGGACACCTTGGACACAGGTAGACTCAAGCCCTAAGTACGGTCCAATCGACATGGAAGCCCAGCTCGCAATTTTGGAACAAAGGCACATGGCCACCATTGAAGCCATGGAGCAGAGGCATAGTGCTGCCATGGACGCCGTGGAATCTAACTACGTTGCTGTTATCGAAGAGTTGAAAGCAAAAGCTCTTTTCCCTCGAGTCCGAACGTCAAGCTCGGGATGAGTTAGTGGACAGGCTTCTCAACACCCTTTATGAATGCATTGAAGTGGCTCCATTAGGGTCCGAGGATCGAGGGGAATGTCAAAGAATTGCTACAGAACTCAGGAAAGTGATCAGACAACCAGGAGCAGCAACTTGCATCCAAAGCTGCACCCGTAAGAGAACCAGGCAACATGAGGAAGACAGTGATCGACAGTCAAGAGACCTGGTTGGAGCGTTGGGACAGTAGAACCATCCCGACAGAGTTCTCGACAGAGAGAGTTTACAGACATCGGCCGAACACCAAGACAAGCACTTGAAGAGCTTTGAGGAGATATCCGATGCAACCGCTCGCCCTGAGGCCAGGAACTACTCATTTGGGGAAGGATCTTATACAATTTTGTCATTTTCATCAGCTGCCCGGTCACGACACTGACCACTGCAGGGCCCTACAACACAGAATCCAGGATCTGATTGACCAAGGCTCCAATTCTAAGAACATGGTGGGGAGCGCAGAGCACGCGTGCCCAGGCATCATCAGAAATGTTGTTTTTTAGTGTTTTTCTCATTAATGCATTTCTTTCTTGATTAGCTGTCTTTCAACTTTTGTAGTAGTTAGTTCCCTTGAATCATTTTCGTAGTTTTCCTGAGTTTGTAATTTCCAACATTATTCTTTTTGTTGAATAAAACATAATTCCTTTTTCATTTATTCGAAAAGACTTTAAAAAAAGAGTACTCACGTCTTTCAAGGATCACGAGTAATCATTTTCTGACTATGCAATGGAACGACTTGTCTCTTGTTTCTAAAAATTTCAACATGCCTAACCAAACACCACAACTCACCCCATAATATCCAAACAACCCACAATGAGGTTCAAGGCCCACATCTATCAAACTGTTGTTACAAACCCAATCAATACTGGGGGCAATCCGAGTTTAGGATCATTGTCTTCGAATCTTTCGTTTAAATATGCGAACAAGTCTCAGAGTGAGAATTCACGAGAGTGTCTTGAGCGGAAAAACCATGAGTGAACGAGCATGTCATTTTTACACGACTCCGGTGAGTCCACATTCAAAGGTGAGGTAAACGGTATAACTCTGACCGAAGAAGATATTTGTAAATTTACGCTTAGACCTGTGAAAAGTAACAAAGAACGGAATATACGACTATCAGGAATGACGAAGCACCTAGGTACAGCACCACATAGCCAAAAGCTTGTAAACCCTGTCATTAACCCTAGGCACCCCGCGCTGAGCCTTTCATATATCCCTTTTTTGATATTATGAACTCCCACAAAATAACCCAGCCAATGATGAATGTCCGACCGGTGACCAAAGGAGGCGAGGAGCCCGACTCCCAGATAACATTCTCATCAGTCCGAAGAAGCAATGCCGCTATCAGCATGACAAAGTGATCCGCAAATGGTCCTAGAGTGACACAGGATCCAAAGAGCTCACATCAAAACAGCTCTCGAAGCCCAAAATCGGGAAACACAAGAACCCCGAGGGCAAAGTCAAGAAAGGATAAAGAAAAAAGGCAAACCCGAAGTGCCTCGAAGAATCCAAATGACAAAGAGAAGAGAAATGTTGTAAAGGACAACTTCAAGTCCAAGTCCAGAAGCTCAAAACAACGACAACACAAAGCAGCTAGACGACTTTCAAGACAAGGAAGATGAATCCGAGAGGAAGACACAAAGTGCAGCTTTGGTCACCCCTTTAAACTCCACATACCTCAAACATCCCTCCATGGTCCCATTGTCTTGCATCACACCCATGGCCATGTTATAAGCCTCAAAGACTTCCGACTTGGTAGTTGTGTATCCAATCACGTGAAAGTAACAGATCGAATGCGTAATTCATCAAATATCAAATTCAATGGTCTAGAAGTTGTGACCGTAAGTGGAGAAACGAGTGTAAACACCAACACGTCGAGTGTAGGTTAGGAAGCACCATATCAGAACATAAGCCTTGACCCTGTGAGGACGAGACTCATTCGCACGTTTGATCAAAGAAAATAACTGGGGGCAATCGGATCGGAACGATCGATTGCCATGACTCTAGCTCATATTGTCTTAAGGGAAAAATACTGGGGGCAATTGTTGGCTCCAACAATTGCTATGACAACACCAATTGGAACCCAAGGCTAAGCATCACCACCACCATCCACCACAGGCACACATAAGCCCTTACCACCACATCAAACACCTCAGGCCCACATAAGCCCTTACCACCACATCAACACCACAGGCCCACATAAGCCCTTACCTTCACTTCATACACCACACAGGCCCACATAAGCCCTTACCTTCACTTCATACACCACACAGGCCCACATAGCCCTTACCTTCACATCATACACCATACCCCACCGCGGCATGTTCATCTCGTAGGAGATAAATTACAAGTCCGAAGTCTATAGTTAGCAAATGATGATTCACCTTCCTTTTCACTAAACAGAATTTCTTCAACACAATTTCTCGTCTTGAACAACTTTCCTTTAAACACTTCGGTTTCATAAACCTCATCATGGCCGCATTTGGCACACTTTCTAGCAATGTCTTGCTTTGGACAATTTTTTGATCCTTAACATTGCCATGTTGGCACATTTTCCAATGATTTCTTGTTTGGACAAGTTTCCTACATACCTTGATTGTATTTTGACATGCACATCATCTTTGCCATGTTTGGCACTTTCATAATCAACTTTCATTATGATCATTTGCATAAAGATAACCTTGCATCCGTCCGTACGAAATCCTCATCATAGAAGAGAGAGATACAGATTCTCACCCCGAAGATACAGATTCTTCAGAGATACAGATTCTCACCCGAAGATACAGACTCTTCAGAGATACAGATTCTTGCCCGAAAGATACAGATTCTTAGAGATACAGATTCTCACCCGATCAGAGATACAGATTCTCAACCGAAGATACAGACTCTTCAGAGATACAGATTCTTGCCCCGGAGATACAGATTCTTTAGAGATACAGATTCTCACCCGATCAGAGATACAGATTCTCAGCCGAAAGATTACAGCTCTTCAGAGATACAGATTCTTGCCCCGAAGATACAGATTCTTTAGAGATACAGATTCTCACCCGATCAGAGATACAGATTCTCAGCCGAAGATACAGACTTTCAGAGATACATGATTCATCAGCCGAAGATACAGACTCTTCAGAGATGCAGATTCTCAGCCAAAGATTCAGATTCACCAGAGTAGATGAATCAACCTCAGGCTCATCACGAACCTGATTTCCTACCATTCCACTAGGCACCCATAGGTCCTACTTTACATTCTCGTCAATTTACGCACACATCACATCAATCTCATTACATCTCCTTTCATTTTTAGGTTCCCGACACCTTATAATGCTCGGCGTAACCATTCAACTTCAGGTTCCCGACACCTTATAATGCTCGGCGTATTCCATTCAAATTTTAGGTTCCCGACACCTTATAATGCTCGGCGTTCCATTCAACTTCAGGTTCCCGACACCTTATAATGCTCGGCGTATTCCATTCAAATTTTAGGTTCCCGACACCTTATAATGCTCGGCGTAATCCATTCAACTTCAGGTTCCCGACACCTTATAATGCTCGGCGTATTCCATTCAAATTTCAGGTTCCCGACACCTTATAATGCTCGGCGTAATCCATTCAAATTCAGGTTCCCGACACCTTATAATGCTCGGCGTATTCCATTAATTTTAGGTTCCCGGCACCTTAGATGCTCGGTCTTGATTTTCACTTTGTTCAGTGCACTTTTCACATTTTAGGTAGTCAACGCCTTAGAATCGCTTGACATCATCACATTCATTATAGGTAGTCAAGCCTTAGAATCGCTTACATCATCTCATTCGTCATAGGTAGTCAACGCCTTAGATCGCTTGACATCATCTCATTCGTATATAGGTAGTCAACGCCTTAGAATCGCTTGACATCATCACATTCATTAGGTAGTCAACGCCTTAGAATCACTTGACATCATCTCATTCGTATAGGTAGTCAACGCTTAGTAGAACCGCTTGACAACATCACATTCATTATAGGTAGTCAACGCCTAGAATCGCTTGACATCATCTCATTCGTCATAGGTAGTCAACGCCTTAGAACGCTTGACAACATCTCATTCATTGTAGGTAGTCAGCGCCTTAGAACCGCTTGACATCATCTCATTCATTGTAGGTAGTCAGCGCCTTAGAATAGCTCGACACAACTTATCAGTTTTCTGATAACATGCAGGGTCTTGGAAACATTTGAAATTTTGGTATCACTCAGGCATCAACTAGCCTTCTCACCTTCATTACAAAGTCTAGTTGACGGGGGGCAATCTGTTATACCCAAAATTTTGACCCTCTGGTTAGGGTCTACGAGGTACTGGTGTTGTGAGAGGCATTTTAATCAAGCGGTGAGGGATCCCGGCCCGATCGGCACGTTCCATGGCATGGGGAGCAGCTTCGTCACTTTCAGGGGCGTTTTGGTAATCTTTAAAGGCTCCTAAGACCTCTTATAAGCTTTCTCTCTCCTCCAAAGGTGCCCAAATCAGCTGAAACGCTTTGATATTTTAACCCATGATAGAGGATGACATTTTAAGCATAATGGCGTTGGAATTTTGATTTTTCGAATTTCCAATAATTTTCTAGCAATTTCTGACTGAATCTGACGAGAAATTCAATTTTAAAATATTCCAACATTTAAAAAATCCGATTCCACTTCAGAAAATTCATAATTTCCATCCTTGACACGTGGTTAAAATTTCACAGCAAAATCCTTTGGGAAGTCACTTAACTAAAATATCGAAAAATCTTACTTTTACTAGATTTCTTTATCTTTAAGAAAGTCTATATAAGGGGATAGGTTTTTGGATAAAATCAGAACTTCATATGCTCAAGGACCCTAGAGAGTCAGAAAAGATAGCCTCCTCTCTCTCTCTCACGTTTTCCAACACCCGGCCACCCAAATCATACCGAAAATCCCCCGAAATCACCATCTAAACACGTTTTCCAATCCCAAAGCATCAATAGTCATCAAAACCCCACAAAAACACCACCAAAACGTGAAGAACAGCAAGAACAACCAACAACCAGAAGCTTGGGTCGAACTCCTCTCGGGTCTGCCATCAACGGAGCACTCGACGAATCCCGGTGTGAAGAACATGTGAATCAAAGGTAAAACAGGTAGAAACTCCACTTCCCTAATTCTCCACGGTATTATCTATCTTGCCACAAATTTTGGGCTCAAACTAACCTTCGTACGCTTCTGTATTGCTGTTTATTCAAGCTTCTGTCCAATAACTTGTTTACCAAGTTTCGTGCATAATTCGAATTCAAATTGAGAACTTTCAATCACTAACGCATTGTACATCTTTCAGGCTACACACCCATAAAATTTGAGCCGAAAACACCTTCGGGAACAGCCTCAACGCCGCCGTCCGAGGGCGGTCCGCACCCACGGACGTCATGTCCGGGGTCCCGGACTCCCTGTCCGTAAGCCCGGACGCCCACGGACGGCGGCGGATTTTTTTTAAATTTTAAAATTTAGGTTTTCTAATAATGTCCGGGCCCACGGACAGCCTGTCCGTGGCCCCGGACTTTACAATTTCTGTTTTCTGTTTAATTCGACTTTATTTTTATATAGGTTAACTGGGGTCCGTGGTTTCGGACATTAGGTCCGTGGCTACGGACGGAAACAAAATTGACCTAATTCTGCCTCCGAAACCCTAGTTTAGGTAATTTTAATTCCACTTTGATTTTCTGTCAAAAAACGTTAAAAAATAAAAAAAACAGAAGCGCGCACCTAGGTTAATAACAACATTGTGGAAAGCCGTAATTGAACCAAGTAGAGGAAAAAACGACCTAGGAAGGGTAATGAAAGTAATTGAATCCTAATCAAGTCGAATATCAAGCCCCCGAACCCGAACTCTCCTTTCCTAATTTGATCTAGGTTAAAATTAGGTGGCGACTCATAATAGGTTCCAGTGGGCTAGCTTAGGTTTTAATAATTATTGTTTTATGACATAGTTATTAATCTTAGGTTATAAGTGGACCTAAAACCCGGTTAGATCCTAATCAACTTTAATCAACATAGGATAGGGTTTAAAATCGAGGCCACACCGAGCTTTTGAATGTTTCAGAAACCCGGAGTAAAGCCTATAGACCTGGATGGAAGGCCAAGGGTGTAACACCCCTACTACACACTTACTGTAACTGGAGTCGCAGCAGAAAATAAACAACTAAACAATAACTAAACGATTGGTGCTACGACGCCGTCAACCATCCACGTGGTTAACAAGGCTGAATAAATACAAGTGTATCGGTCTGATGATCAGACTCCCGAGCATAGAACTAATAATCATATATACATAAACACAATACCGAGTATTTACTTACATCCTTCACTGTAAACATCACTGTAAACTGTTCACAACCAAAATATATATCGCCACGGGAGCACAGGCGCATCCCGGGCCCAACATCCAAAAATAGTCAAAAGTAATCCTGCATCCTAGAATCTAAAGTCATTCTGCTTCGTCGATCCTTATCCTGCAGTAAAAGAAATATGGAGCCCCCGAGGGGGTCAGCAACCCTTGGCTGGTATGGTTAACGCGCAGCCCATCGGCTACGGGATACGCGCAACTAATTGTCATGATGACATGGCATTCTTTTAACCATACATCATAAACATATATCACAACATAAGTATTGTACACAACATCACACATAACATACTAGACATTTCCTTTTAGGAAGTGAACCAATACAATTAGTTCCCATGGAGAGCCTAGAGAATGTTGCCATGCTCATGATAAGCTCGTTACATAACTCGTTACCGTCCTGTTAGATTGAACGGATAACTTAACACAAGGTGCCTCGGATATAGTGATCCAAGCACACCGAAACAAAACATAGTATGCCCCTGTGGCCCGACGTGAGTCAGTAAAATAGCCTGGTTAAGCTAAAGGGAAGGTTGGAAACCAAATTGGAAAACAACCATAACATACAAAGAGAATCAAACCGGTTATGACATCGACTCCCATACTCACACGTGTGGCTGGAACAGACCGGACTCCTCACTTCCCCCGTTAGCACTTGTTAGTAGTTCAACATTGAACTCAATAAACAATTCACAATAATTGGTTAAGTCTTGTTAGACACACACACACAAGGGAAGAGAGAGTCATACTTAACAATACAATAATATTTAACAACTGTAAACTCATTACATGACTTAAGTCTTACAAGGTCATAAACATACAGAAAAACAAACAACACACAAGCCGGGTTAAACCGGTAGGCAACAGACTGCAAGAAAACCATACATTGGTCCTTGCTTCGATTTGTTTCCACCGTAGGTTACTCATATACATGATTAATAACGTCGGTTAATTAATTTACTTAACCTCAAATTTACTAAATGTTTAACATGATTATATGACATGTTTTAATGCCCCAACTTATCCTTGATTACCTACATTATACCCCCTAGGGTTAACTACATTTGCCACATTCTTTACTGTTTTTTATAAGTTTTGGTCTGTCCAACCCACCGTCCGACCCACCAACTGGGTCGGACCCTTCCAGTGATTCTCGGGTTTGAAAAACTCTACTTCTCCGACCCATGTCCGACTCAACCAACTGGGTCGGACCATTCCAGAACATTTACCGCCCTTTAAACACACACGTCCGACCCATGTCCGACCCAAGCCCTCTGGGTCGGACCGTTCCAGAACTCTTTACTGGCGTCTACAGAGGCTGTCCGACCCAAACTTGTTCGGACCCCTGGGTCGGACGCCACCAGAACATGTCCAAAAATTGTTAAATCTTCCCCAAACTTCTCCTAAAGCCTCCTAATGTGTTGTTACATCATTTGGTACACTTACACCCTCATACAACATTCATGAAACTCTTTTCTATCTCCTTAGACACTCACTCATTTCATACCAAAATTCCTAACACTTATGATATTTTCTCCTTTGTTTTCTAAGTGGTGTTTCATACCTATGATAACCACTATGCCAATAATGTTTCCTCACCACTACAACATCATCTCTCAAGCATCTTTTCTTCCTAAACAACTCCTTGAACATCGTTACAAGTTTATAGCTTCCCATGCAACAAATCACTTCATCCCTTTTTACCAACAATACACAAGTCCTAAATACAATCTCACCATGATCTTGAAATGTCCCAAAACATTCTTTTGCATTCTAAATCCTCTAGAACATTGCCTAAGCCCTTTTTACATCTTTAAACACCTTAATGCATGTTTCTTCCACTAGTTGAACACTTAACCATTCTAAACATTTCCTAACTTACCAACTCATTTTAAACCCTTAGAACTTCTTATACATTATCTAAATTTCGACATAGGTTCTCCTAGAACATTACTAAACCAAAACACATTGTTTTCACCATTAAACAACCAAGAACACTTAAAATCCATCAAACACATTCTCATACACAAACTTCACTCATTTAGCACTACATCACAATATAGGGCATAATTTAAATTGCTTGGCACTTAGGCCCTTAAATAGCATGGCTCTTAGGCCCTTAAGATGCATAAATTTTAACACTGAATTTCCACAATATATTGCCTTTGACCTGCAAATACACTCAACAATACATATGCCTTTTACTAAGCCCTTGAGAGCATTCTTCTAAGTCATTTTCCATTGGCTCCTTAAACCATTTTCATAAGCAATATAAGCTCATTTCTCCTAAGACTTTAAACCCCATTAGGTTAGCATATTTACCTCTTTTCCTCACAAACTTCTTTCTTGTTCCCTTGACTAAATTGGCAAGGCTTTTAGTTGCTTGTCAACTTCTAAACATTATACAAATGACATAATGAGTATACAAGCTTAATGCTTCATTTCATTGTAAACCCTAGATTATACATTGTTTTAAAAACATTAAGATAATTGTTTTACCTAAGAACTTGAAGAGAGTTTGAATATATATCAAGAGAGGACTCCACCTAGTCCATGAAAGGTTGAAATGAAGCTAGAACAAAGCAAGGTAAGGGCACCATTAGTGGTGATTTTCGGACAACATAATAACATGAAGGAAATGTTATTTTTCTTTGAGTTTCCTTAGCTAGAAGCAAAGGAGAACAACAATATGTGAAAAGATGAGCTCAAGCTCCTCCCATGGTGATTCCTCTTGGCACCGAAATGGAGCTCTTGAGATTTTGAGAAGATAGGAATGAAGAGCTTGATGAGACTAAGAGAGTGGTGGTCTTTGTTTTTGATTTGGCAAAGTGAGCTAGGAGTTACATGAGGTTGAAGATGAAGAATGGTGGTGGCACTATTGCAAAATGTGAATGGAGAATGAAGAAGAGATAGAAGAGAGCTTGGAACCGTGGGAAATGAGGAGGGAAATGAGAGAATGAGATAAGTTTGCTTTTTAAGAGATATTAAGTAGTAAATCAAATAGTAACTTACTTTATCATTTGTTATTTATTTTGTTAACTTACAAGGTGGTGACTCACCTCATAAAAACCGGCCCCCTTAATGTTACTAAGGGTATTTTAGTCTTTGTTGGCCAATTTAATTACTTATACAAACATATGTTACAAACTAGCTTATTTTAGTTACTATTCACTAAAACAAGGCACATAGATGTGAAATTTTTGATTTCCCATTGATATAGACTTCCAAATGTGATTCTATATAGTACACATGTAATTAAAGAGTAATGATGGACATTTAGCCATTCAAAACTCATTTACAAGACAATTTTTCAAAAATGTGCTTTAAGACTCCTTAAAGCACATTTTGTGTTTTAACTTGTTTTCAAGCTTGGTTTTCTTTGGTAATTGGTTTAATATGTTCATTAGTATACAAATGAGGTCTTGGTAAGTTCATTAGGTCTTAACCAAGCTTATCCCAAGCTTAGAGCACATTTTGGCCTTTATTGACCTTAAGGCATTTATTTGTGTTTTCTATGGTTTAAATTGTTTAAAATGTTTCTAAGACTCTTTTTAGTCTTACCACACCTTATTTTAGTGTTTAAACAACATAACTAGGTTTGGGGTATTTCAAAGGGCAAGGGCGTGGCCGCTCTGAATCCTGGAACCGACGGTCCAAAGGCGACACAGCCAGCTGCTAACAAGGGACCCGGGTTGTCCAGCGATCAGGGCCGCCTGCACTACACATGGTGACCGGGAAGACGAGGTTGAACCCTCTTCGAGACCAGGTACCACTACAACCTATTAGGGAGAAACTGTATGCTTATCGCATTTCATGCATGAATCAGTGACTATACATTTTGAACGAGTTCCTAGTTAGTTAATTAGAACTCATGCAAGATAAATTATTACCACCTTAGGAAACTTCAACATTTGTTATCCAATACCTTCAACACCTAGCCTAGAAGAGATCGACCTAAAGATTCACGAATTTCCAAGGGAGCAGTGTCAGGTCATCAAGCCAGGTATGATCTTATTAAAAGGATACCTGTCACCAAAGGCACAAATCGCCATCATAAGGAGATGTAGCCAGCTAGGAGTGGGACCGGAGGTTTCTATATACTGGAATACCCTGGAGGATCGAGAGTGAAACTAAGAATGATGTGCTTGGGTAAGAACTGGAACCCTTACACCAACACTTACCAAAAGATAAGGGAATGGGACGAAGCAACACCACCAGAGATACCTGAGGAGTATCATACGGTTAATACACAAGCCGTAGAGATCGCTCAACAACTTGAGACGGATCCAATCCCAAACCTTGAAGCAGACCTCTGCATTATCAACTTCTATGAAAAGGAGGGATGACTTGGACTACACCAAGATAAGGACGAGACAGCGGAGTCTCTTAACCGAGGGATACCCGTAGTGTCTTGGTCCATTAGAGACGACGCTGAATTCCTATATGGCGAGCAGAAGCGCGTAGACCTTGCCCAGAAAGTGGTGCTTAAGTCAGGAGATATTCTAATCATGGGTGGAAAATCGAGAATGCTGTATCACGGTATCAAGAAGATTAAGTGAATACGGCACCATCGACAGTAATCATGCCACACACATGAGACCTGGACGCTTGAACCTAACCTTTAGGAAGTACTAGCTATGTAATACACTGAAGTATTGTAATAGAAAAACTCATAATGTAAAAAGATGGTTTAAATAATATCAGTGTTGATTACTCATTTTCGACTTGTATTATACCATCAGTACTTATGATCCTTAAGAAATACTTAGGTTGTGGATTCGGTTCGGAAGGTGCGCTAAGCTTACTCACTGAGGTACAGGCTGATGAGAGCGGCACTATCCTCACGGGTACCTTTCCGATCAATGGCATTGATGCATCAGTACTATTCGACTCAGGGGCCTCGTATACTTCGTCTCATCATCATTTGCAAGGAGGTTGAGGCTAGACGCTGACGAGCTGCCCGACTTTACGGTTACACTCCCGTCTAAGGAGAAGGTTCGATGCACTGCTCCGCAGCCACTATCTGAATTAGAGGAAAAGACTTTCCTATCACCTTGATTGAGTTTAGAGATTTAGGGTTTGATGTTATATGTGGGATGAACTGGTTGGAGCGGCACAAGGGTCGTATCCTCTGCGCCGAGCACCGAATGCTACTCAGGAGTCTATCTGGGGTTACTATATCATACTGCCAGAGACCTAGAGAGCCTTCAACCAAGATCATCACCGCTAAGGCCATGTATCGAGAATTGAGAAAGAATAAAGAAGTGTACCCTGCTATGTTCAGGATATAGAGAGAGATTCAGAGTTTGACCCTAGAGTACCAGTGGTGTCGGAGTTTCCCGACCTCTTTCCAAGGGAACTACCCGGCATGCCACCACCACGGGAGGTAGAGTTCACCATCGAGTTGCTACCAGGAACGGACCGATAGCCAAGGCGCCTTACCGCATGGCTCCGGCTGAGATGAATGAATTGAAAGAACAGCTGAGAGACCTGCTCGACAAAGGGTTTGTGCGGCCTAGTGTGAGCCTCGATTTTAAACCCTATCCTATGTGGATTAAGTTGATTAGGATCTAATCGGGTTTTAGGTCCCTTATAACCTAAGATTAATAACTATGTCATATAACAATAATATTAAGACCTAAGCTAGCTCACTAGAACCTATTATGAGTCGCCACCTAATTTTAACCTAGAATAAATCAGGAAAGGTAGAGTTCGGGTTCGGGGGCTTGGTATTCAACTTATTTAGGGTTCAATTACTTCATTACCCTTCCTAGGTCGTTTTTCCTCTACTTGGTTTATTTACGGCTTATTACGAGTCGTTTTAACCTAAGTGCGCGAGCTTCTGTTTTTTTGTGTTTTTTAGCATTTTTTGACAGAAAACCAAAGTGAAATTGAAAGATACCTAAACTAGGGTTTCAGAGGCAGAATTAGGTCGAATTTTGCTTACGTCCGTAGCCACGGACCCCATGTCTGAGACCACGGACCCCAGTTAACCTAATTATACAGAAGAGTCGAAATTAAAGGAAAAAAATTGCAAAGTCCGGGGCCACAGACAGGCTGTCCGTGGGCCCGGACATTATTAGAAAACCTAAATTTTGAATTTTTTAAAATCCCGCCGCCGTCCGTGGGCGTCCGGGCTTATGGACAGGGAGTCCGGGACCCCGGACATGACGTCCGTGGGTGCGGACCGCCCTCGGACGGCGGCGTTGAGGCTGTTCCCGAAGGTGTTTTTGGCTCAAATTTATGGGTGTCTAGCCTGAAAGATGTACAAGACGTTAGTGATCGAAAGTTCTCAATTTGAATTCGAATTAAGCACGAAACTTGGTAAACAAGTTATTGGATAGAAGCTTAAACAAACAGCAATACAGAAGCGTAAAAAGGTTAGTTTGAACCCAAAATTTGACAGAGAGTTAACAAGGTCATGGGAATTAGAAAAGTGGAATTGTAACCTGTTCTACCTTCGAATTCAAGAGGATTCTTCACGTCGGGATTCTTTGGAGGCTCCGATGGTGCCGGTTCTGGATTGTGTTCGACCGAGCTTCTGGTTGTTGATTGTTGAAGGTGTTCTTCACATTTTGGAGGTGGTTTGGTTGATGTTTGATGATTGATGATGTTGTGGGAGTTGAAAAATATGTTTTGGAGTTGATTTTGGTGAGATTTCGGTGTTTGATCGTGGCTCTGGGGTTCAAAACGTGAAGAGCAAGAGACGGCTGCCTTCTTTGAGAGTCTAGGGTTCTTGAGGGTCTGATTTGATCATGGGATAAGGTTCCTTATATAGGCTTCCTTAAAGATAGAAAAATCCGGTAAAAACCGAGATTTACCGACGTTTTAGCTCAGGGCTTCCAAAAGGAATTTGATTATGAAATTTCACACATGGGTAAAGGATGATATTTAAGATTTTCTAAAGTGGAATCGAATTTTTTGGATATTGGAATATTTTTAAATTCAATTTCTCATCAGATTCAATCAGAAATTGCTAGGAAATTATTGGAAATTCGAAAAATCAAAATTCCAACGCCATTATGCTTCAAATGTCATCCTCTATCATGGGTTACAATTCAAAGCATTTTGAATTGATTTGACCCTTATTTGGAGGAGAGAGAATGCCTATAGGGGGCTTGGGAGCCTTGAAAAATTATGAAAATGCCCCTGGAGATGACTAAGCTGTCCCTAGCACTCTGAAATGTGCCGATCGAACTGGGAACCCTCGCTACTAGCTATTAGTAGAGACTCTCTTCCGGGGGGGTTGAAATTTTGGGTATAACAGATTGCCCCCCGTCAACTAGACTTTGTAATGGAAATGAAAAGGCTAGTTGATGCTTGAGTGATACCCCAAAATTTGGATCTTAAAAGACCCCACATGCAATTGAAATCCGACAATTGTGTCGAGCTATTCTAAGGCGCTGACTACCTATGAGTAAAGTGGAAGGGATGTCAAGCGATTCTAAGGCATTGACTACCTATGAGGATGATATGATGTCAAGCTATTCTAAGGCGTTGACTACCTTTAAAGGAATGAAGTACGCCGAGCATTCTAAGGTGTCAGGAACCTGAAAGCGAATGAAATACGCCGAGCATTATAAGGTGTCGGGAACCTGAAGTTGGATGGAATACACCGAGCATTATAAGGTGTCGGGGACCTGGAATACGCCGAGCATTATAAGGTGTCGGGAACCTGAAGTTGAATGGAATACGCCGAGCATTATAAGGTGTCGGGAACCTGGAATACGCGAGCATTATAAGGTGTCGGGAACCTGAAAATGCAAGTGACGTAATGAGATTGATGTGATGTGTGCCTAGATTGACGAATGTAAAGTAGGACCTATGGGTGCCTAAGTGGAATGGTAGGAAATCGGGTTCATGACGAGCCAGAGGTTGAGTTCATCTATTCTGGTGAATCTGAATCTTTGGCTGAGAATCTGCATCTCTGAAGAGTCTGTATCTTTGGCTGAGAATCTGTATCCCTGAAGAATCTGTACCTTCGGCTGAGAATCTGTATGTCTGATCGGGTGAGAATCTGTATCTCTGAAGAATCTGTATCTTCGGCTGAGAATCTGTATCTGATCGGGTGAGAATCTGTATCTCTGAAGAATCTGTTCTTCGGGGTGGTGAGAATCTGTATCTCTGATCGGGTGAGAATCTGTATCTCTGAAGAATCTGTATCTTCGGGGGGAGAATTGTATCTCTGAAGAATCTGTATCTTCGGGGTGAGAATCTGTATCTCTGGCTATGAGGAGTTTCGTACGGACGGATGCAAGGTAAACTTTATGCAAATGATCATGATGAAAGTTGATGATTTGAAAGTGAAAACATGGCAATGATGATGTGAATGTCAAAATACAATCAAAGTGTATGTAGGAAAATTGTCCAAATCAAGAAATCATTGGAAAATGTGCCAAACATGGCAATGTTTAGGGTCAAAAATTGTCCAAAGCAAGAAATTGCTAGAAAGTATGCCAAATGTGGCATGATAGGTTCTGAAAACGAAGTGTTTAGTGGAAAGTTGTTCAAGACGAGAAATTGTTGAAAGAGGTGCCAAACGTGGCAGTGTTTGAAGAAAATTCCGTTTAGTGAAAAGGAAAGTGAAATCATCATTTCCTAACTATAGACTTCGGACTTGTGATTTATCTCCTACGAGATGAGCATGCCGTCGGTGGGGTATGGTGTATGATGTGAAGGTAAGGGCTTATGTGGGCCCGTGGTGTTTGATATGCAGGTAAGGGCTTATGTGGGCCTGTGTAGTGGAGGTGTGGAGGTAAGGGCTTATTTGGGCCTGTGTGGTGTATGAAGTGAAGGTAAGGGCTTTTGTGGGCCTGAGGTGTTTGATGTGGTGGTAAGGGCTTATGTGTGCCTGTGGTGGGATTGTGGTGGTGATGTTTAAGCTTTGGATTCCAATTGGTGTTGTCATAGCAATTGTTGGAACCAACAATTGCCCCCAATATTTTTCCCTTAAGACAATATGAGCTAGAGTTCATGGCAATCGATCGTTCCGATCGATTGCCCCTAGTATTTTCTTTGATCAAACGTGCGTACGAGTCTCGTCCTCACAGGGTCAAAGCTTATGTTCTGATTTGGTGCTTCCTAACCTACACTCGACGTGTTTGGTGTCTACACTCGTTTCTCACTCACGGTCGTAACTTCTAGACCATTGAATCTGATATTTGATGAATTTACGCATTCGATCTGTTACTTTCACGTGATTGGACACACAACTATCAAGTCAGAAGTCTTTAAAGCTTATAACGTGGCCGTAGGGTGTGATGAAAGACGACGGGATCACGGAGGGATATTTGAGGTATGTGGAGCTTAAATGGGTGACCAAAGCTGCAACTTGTGTCTTCTCTCAGATTCATCTTCCTTGTCTTGAAGTCGTCTAGCTGCTTTGTGTTAACGTTGTTTTCGAGCTTCTGGACCTGGACCTTTGAAGTTGTCCTTTACACCATTTCTCTTCTCTTTGTCATTTGGATCTCTTCGAGGCACTTCGGGTTTGCCTTTTTTCTTTATCCTTTCTTGACTTTGCCTTCGGGGTTCTTGTGTTTCCCGGTTTTGGGCTTCGAGAGCTGTTTTGATGTGAGCTTTTTGGATCCTGTGTCACTCTGGGACCATTTGCGGATCACTTTGTCATGCTGATAGCGGCGTTGCTTCTTTGGACTGATGAGAACGTTATCTGAGAGTCGGACTCCTCGCGTCCTTTGGTCACCGGGTCGGACATTCATCATTGGCTGGGTTATTTTGTGGAGTTCATAATATCGAAAAGGAATATATGAAAGGCTCAGCGGGGGTGCCTAGGGTTTAATGTCAGGGTTCACAAGCTTTTGGCTACGTGGTGTTGTACCTAGGTGCTTCGTCATTATTGATAGTTGTGTATCCGCTCTTTATTACTTTTCGCAGGTCTAAGAGTAAATTTACAAATTATCTCCTTCAGTCGGAGTTATGCCGTTTACCTTACCTTTGAATGTGGTCTCACCGGAGTCGTGTAAAAATGACACGCTCGTTCACTCATGGTTTTTCCGCTCAAGACACTCTCGTGAATTTCACTCAGAGACTAGTTCACACGCTTAACCGAAAGATTCGAAGACAATGATTCTAAACTCGGATTGCCCCCAGTATTGATTTGGGGTTTGTGACAACAGTTTGATAGATGTGGGCCTTGAACCTCATTGAGGGTTGTTTGGGGTGAGTTGTGGTGTTTGGTTAGGCCTGTTCAAATTTTTAGAAACAAGAGACAAGTCGTTCCATTGCATAGTCAGAAAATGATTACTTCGTGATCCTTGAAAGACATGAGTGCTCTTTTTTTGAAAGTTTTTTCGAATTAATGAATGATGCTTTGTACACAAATTATGAAAATGGAACTATGTTTTATTCAACGAAAAATAAAGTTGGAAATTACAAACTCGGGAAAACTACCGAAAATGATCAGGGAAACTAACTACTACAAAAGTTGAAAGACGACTAATCAAAGAAAAGAAACGCATTTAATGAGAAAAAACAACATTTCTGATGATGCTTGGGCACGCGTGCTCTGCGCTCTCCACCACGTTCTTATAATTGGAGCCCTTGGTCGATCAGGTCCTGGATTCTGTGTTGTAGGGCCCTGCAGTGGTCAGTGTCGTGACCGGGCAGCTGATGGAAGTGACAAAATTGATTAAGATCCTTCCCCAAATGAGTAGTTCCTGGCCTCAGGGCGAGCGGTTGCATCGGATATCTTCCTCGAAGCTCCTCAAGTGCTTGTCTTGGTGTTCGGCCGATGTCTGTAAACTCTCTCTGTCGAGAACTCCGTCGGGATGGTTCTACTGTCCCAACGCTCCAACCAGGTCCTCTTGACTGTCGATCACTGCCCTCCTCATGTTGCCTGGTTCTCTTACGGGTGCAGCTTTGGATGCAAGTTGCTGCTCCTGGTTGTCTGATCACTTTCCTGAGTTCTGTAGCAATTTCTTTGACATTCTCCTCCGATCCTCGGACCCTAATGGAGCCAACTTCAATGCAGTCATAAAGGGTGTTGAGAAGCCTGTCCACTAACTCATCCCGAGCTTGACGTTCGGACTCGAGGGAAAGAGCCTTTGCTTTCAACTCTTCGATAACAGCAACGTAGTTAGATTCCACGGCGTCCATGGCAGCACTATGCCTCTGCTCCATAGCTTCAATGGTGGCCATGTGCTTTTGTTCCAAAATTGCGAGCTGGGCTTCCATGTCGATTGGACCGCACTTAGGACTTGAGTCTACCTGTGTCCAAGGTGTCAATTATTAGCTAACAAAAGGAAGTGGGCTGAAAGATACTAAGGTGAGAATGACGCTTCACAAGATAGATCAAAACAGACTTAGGCTGAAAGCAAGTGGGCCAGGATACCCAGAGAATGAGGTGTTTGGGCTGGAGTATCTCTCAGATTATGAACTGGAATTTGGACTGAAATGTAAACAGATGGCTTTGATTGGGCCTGAGAGGTAACACCTAGATCTAGGGTTTTGGACCAGGGCCCGAATAAGAAGTCTACCTAGACTAGAATGAGCCCTTGGGCCGGAATGTGTTTGGGCCTGGAGTAAAGCACATGGGCTGGAATGGTCCCTAAATCACAAATGGGCCTAACTTTCTTTGGGCCAGAGAAGATGGTTGCTAAGCAGAAAAGGATTTTATTTTCAGAACTTGTGGGTTATTTCAAGTTCAGGTGGATTTCTTTTTTTTTGGGCCTAGAACTAATTGGATAATTCAAATTGGGCCAGAAGAGAAATCACCTAAGTCTAAGCTTTTGGGCCGAAGCCCGAATGACTCACATATTAAACCAAACAGGACCTCTAGGCCACAAACAAGTAGAGCCGCCAATTCGGTTGGGCTAGGTTAATGTAGGAGAAGTTCCTATCAATCTCTAGGCTGGGTAATGGGCCGATCATACAAGCAAACAAGGCCCACACAAATTCAACATGTCCTCACTTGACGGTTAAATCAATTTGGGTATGGATCGATCCGGAGAGGTGCTTGGGGCTTGGGCCCAGGTCGCCACAAAGGAATAGGGCTTGCACGCTATTCTCTTTGGGCTTCCCCACTTTTTTCACATCACCTGAAGGTGTGCGTCTGCGGCCGGGTCTTTGACTGACCAAACAATGGGCTAGGTAAGGACACTGCCAGGAAAACGCTTGGGGCTAAGGCCCAGGTATTAAGGGGATGTGGTTAGACGACATCCTCCTCTTTTCCCCCGCTTATTCACATCACCTAAAAGGTGTGAGTCCCTGACAGGGGACCCTCAAACGGGTCCCGGGATGAAATCGGTTTATGTGGACCCTCGCTCTCATATGATGCAAAGGTGCAGAAAATTAAAGTGCGCACAAAAGTAAACAAACAAAGTAATAAAGCCATAAATAAACATTTTTCGAGTTAAGCCCTCTTTCTTAAAATTAAACAAGTTAATATTAAGAGTTTGTCCCCAGCAGAGTCGCTAGTCTGTGAGCCTCGATTTTAAACCCTATCCTATGTGGATTAAGTTTATTAGGATCTAATCGGGTTTTAGGTCCACTTATAACCTAAGATTAATAACTATGTCATATAACAATAATTATTAAGACCTAAGCTAGCTCACTGGAACCTATTATGAGTCGCCACCTAATTTTAACCTAGAATAAATCAGGAAAGGTAGAGTTCGGGTTCGGGGGCTTGGTATTCAACTTATTTAGGGTTCAATTACTTTCATTACCCTTCCTAGGTCGTTTTTCCTCTACTTGGTTTATTTACGGCTTATTACGAGTCGTTTTAACCTAAGTGCGCGAGCTTCTGTTTTTTTGTGTTTTTTAGCATTTTTTGACAGAAAACCAAAGTGAAATTGAAAGATACCTAAACTAGGGTTTCAGAGGCAGAATTAGGTCGAATTTTGCTTACATCCGTAGCCACGGACCCCATGTCCGAGACCACGGACCCCAGTTAACCTAATTATACAGAAGAGTCGAAATTAAAGGAAAAAAATTGCAAAGTCCGGGGCCACGGACAGGCTGTCCGTGGGCCCGGACATTATTAGAAAACCTAAATTTTGAATTTTTTAAGATCTCGCCGCCGTCCGTGGGCGTCCGGGCTTACGGACAGGGAGTCCGGGACCCCGGACATGACGTCCGTGGGTGCGGACCGCCCTCGGACGGCGGCGTTGAGGCTGTTCCCGAAGGTGTTTTTGGCTCAAATTTTATGGGTGTCTAGCCTGAAAGATGTACAAGACGTTAGTGATCGAAAGTTCTCAATTTGAATTCGAATTAAGCACGAAACTTGGTAAACAAGTTATTGGACAGAAGCTTAAACAAACAGCAATACAGAAGCGTAAAAAGGTTAGTTTGAACCCAAAATTTGACAGAGAGTTAATAAGGTCGTGGGGAATTAGAAAAGTGGAATTGTAACCTGTTCTACCTTTGAATTCAAGAGGATTCTTCATGTCGGGATTCTTTGGAGGCTCCGATGGTGCCGGTTCTGGATTGTGTTCGACCCGAGCTTCTGGTTGTTGATTTTGAAGGTGTTCTTCACGTTTTGGAGGTGGTTTGGTTGATGTTTGATGATTGATGATGTTGTGGGAGTTGAAAAATATGTTTTGGTGTTGATTTTGGTGAGATTTCGGTGTTTGATCGTGGCTCTGGGGTTCAAAACGTGAAGAGCAAGAGACGGCTGTCTTCTTTGAGAGTCTAGGGTTCTTGAGAGTCTGATTTGATCATGGGATAAGGTTCCTTATATAGGCTTCCTTAAAGATAGAAAAATCCGGTAAAAACCGAGATTTACCGACGTTTTAGCTCAAGGGCTTCCAAAAGGAATTTGATTATGAAATTTCACACATGGGTAAAGGATGATATTTAAGATTTTTCTAAAGTGGAATCGAATTTTTTGAATATTGGAATATTTTTAAATTCAATTTCTCGTCAGATTCAATCAGAAATTGCTAGGAAATTATTGGAAATTCGAAAAATCAAAATTCCAACGCCATTATGCTTCAAATGTCATCCTCTATCATGGGTTACAATTTCAAAGCATTTTGAATTGATTTGACCCTTATTTGGAGGAGAGAGAAAGCCTATAGGGGGCTTGGGAGCCTTGAAAAATTACGAAAATGCCCCTGGAGATGACTAAGCTGTCCCTAGCACTCTGAAATGTGCCGATCAAACTGGGAACCCTCGCTACTAGCCTATTAGTAGAGACTCTTTTCCGGGGGGGTTGAAATTTTGGGTATAACACTAGTGTGTCACCATGGGGAGCGCCAGTACTCTTCGTGAAGAAGAAGGATGGCAGTCTCCGCCTCTGCATCGACTACATGGAGTTGAATACTGTTACAATAAAGAACAAATATCCGCTACCACGCATAGATGATTTATTTGATCAATTGAAAGGGGCAGCTGTGTTCTCCAAGATTGATCTCAGATCAGGGTATCACCAGATTCCCGTTAGAGAGAAAGATATTGAGAAGACGGCATTCCGAACGAGATATGACCACTACGAGTTTACAGTGATGCCGTTTCGTTTGTCGAACGCACCAGCGATATTTATGGATTTGATGAACCGTTTGTTCAGGGAACAGTTGGACAAGTCAGTTGTGGTCTTCATCGATGATATACTCATATATTCAGGGTCGAGAAGTGAACATGAAGGTCACTTGAGGCGAGTTTTAGAGATACTAAGGGAGAACCAGCTTTATGCTAAGTTCTCTAAGTGCGAGTTTTGGCTTGACCAGGTCTCTTTCCTAGGTCATGTCATCTCAAATGCTGGGATCTAAGTGGATCCAGCAAAGATTGACGCCGTGCGCACCTGGCCAAGACCGAAGTCAGTTACCGACATCAGGAGTTTTCTCGGCTTGGCAGGTTATTACAGGAGATTTGTTAAGGACTTTTCTAAAGTCAGCAAGCCAATGACCAGTTTGATGAAGAAAGATGCACCGTTTGTATGGACAGATGACTGTGAGAGTTCATTTCAGAGCTTGAAGGACTCATTGACTTCTACACCTATTTTGACTATCCCATACGGTATAGAGGGATTTGAGGTATATTGTGACGCATCTGGTAGGGGATTGGGTTGTGTACTCATGCAGCATGGCAAGGTAGTTGCCTATGCCTCTCGCCAGCTGAAGAAACTTGAGGAGAACTACCCTACACATGATCTTGAGTTAGGAGCTGTAGTCTTCGCCTTGAAGATATGGCGCCATTACTTATATGGAGTTAGTTTGACAGTTTATACTGACCATAAAAGCTTGAAATACATATTCACTCAGAAGGAGCTGAATATGAGACAGAGAAGATGGTTAGAATTCCTTAAGGACTACGACATTGACCTCCAGTACAAAGAAGGGAAGGCCAATGTTGTAGCTGATGCTCTGAGTCGTCGAGCACACTCGCTTCACGCCATGGTTGCTAGTTCCAGCTTGATTGATGAGGTGCGAGAGGCTCAGCAGAGTGATTCATATATGATGGAGATCAGGCAGAAGCTGATAGAGGGTACATTCGAGAGCCAGAAATACGACTTCGAATTACATGATGATGATCTGATCAGATTGAAAGGCCGATTATGCATTCCTCGCAGTAGCACTGAGCTAAAGGAGCGCATTCTACGAGAGTCACACTGTTCTTCTGTTTCTATCCATCCGGGAGCTTCGAAAATGTATAAAGACATGAAGCGTTACTTCTGGTGGACTGGGATGAAGAGTGACGTTACTGAGTTTGTAGTGAGATGCCTAACTTGCCAGAAGGTAAAGTTCGAGCACAGGCGACCTGGAGGCATGGTTCAATCAATGCCAGTTCCAGAGTGGAAGTTTCATGATATCTCCATGGATTTCGTGGTTGGACTCCCACCTACCAGGGGAGGTCTGAACATGATATGGGTTGTAGTTGATCGCCTGACCAAGGTAGCCCGATTCATACCGATGAAGGACACTTGGAAGGTAACGAAGCTTGCTGAACTGTTCGATAAGGAGATAATGAGACACCACGGAGTACCTAAGACCATAGTATCTGACAGAGACACCAGATTCCTTTCGAGATACTGGAAAACTACACGGGAAGCGCTGGGTACGAGTTGAAGCTAAGTACCGCGTTCCACCCTCAGACAGATGGTCAGACTGAGCGTACGATTCAGACACTTGAGGACATGTTGCGAGCATGTGCCTTGGACTTCCAGGGTAGTTGGATCGATAAGTTGCATCTGATCGAGTTTTCATACAACAATAGCTATCATGCTACGATCAAGATAGCACCTTTCCAAGCATTGTACGGCAGACCATGTCGCACACCACTCTGTTGGGATGAGTCAAGTGAAGCGGTCATCATAGGACCAAGGTACTTGGAGCAAGTTCAGGCTGAGGTTCAGCAAATTCGAGAGAATATGAAGGCAGCCCAGGATAGACAGAAGTCGTATGCTGATACGCGACGACGAGACTTAGAGTTCTCTGTGAACGATCAGGTATTTCTACGGGTTTCGCCGATGAAGGGAATTTTCAGATTTGGACAGAAGGGCAAGTTGAGCCCAAAGTTTGTAGGTCCTTATACCATTACGGAGCGGGTGGGCCCAGTTTCTTACAGATTAGACCTACCTAGTGAGCTGGGAAAGTGCATGATGTTTTCCACATCTCACAGCTTAAGAAATACATGCACCACCCCTCCTATGTTTTGCAGGCTAAACGGCTAACCATAGAGCCAACCATGAGATCAGTAGAGACCCCTCAGAGGATTATGGACACAAAGACTAGGAACACTCGCCACAAATCAGTGAGACTGGTGAAGGTTCTCTGGTCCAACCAGGACGTCGAGGAGGCTACTTGGGAGTTAGAGGATAAGATGCGGGCGAAGTACCCTTCGCTCTTTTCAGACTAGTTTTCTTGTTAAGGGTACGGGGCATACCCCTTTTAAGGGGGGTAGAGCCTCTTTACTTTTAAGTTGTAAGCAAACAATCACATAGTGTTGATTGTTGTTTGTTGCTTACTCAGTGTTAAATATTTGCTTACTCAGTGCTAAGTATGTACAATACTTTGTGACAGACCTTACGAGTCTGAACCCTAATAAATGTGGCAGACCTTATGAGTCAAAAAGCTTATATACATGTTGTTTGATGTATGTGATTTGTATGTGAAGTTACCTGTGTATTCTAAGAGATATTAGATGCATAGGAACTTTGGGACAAAGTTCTTTTAAGGGGGGTAGATTGAAATACCCCAAACCTTGGAATATTGATGGACTATCTAATTATAATGTATTAAGGCTATAATATGCCTTAGAAACATTCGAAAAGAGTTTGATCAACAATGTACACAAAAACATACCTTAAGCGTTTAAACCGAAAACGCACCTTAGAGCACGAAAATGTGCTTTAAGGAGAAATGTGCCTTAAGCATTTATACATGGAACTAAAAGGATAATAAGCCTAAATACCATTAAGAAGTAAGGTAACAACAATAAAATGGTCATGGGAGCCATAGCGTATACACACAAATTAAGTATACAAGTCCACACAAAAACCGGTACTAAACCGACGAAAGTCAAGGAGAAACCACTAAACGACTTAGTTTAAGTTGGAATTAGCAACATGCTATTTCATGAACAAAGTTTCTAAAGGTACTAAATATACTAAGAACACATTTAAACTAGCCAAAAAAAATTGCAAAATCAACGTGAACCGGGAAGCACATAAAATGTGTTTTAAGGCATTTTTGGCCTTGTAACATACCTATAACATGGTATATGTCATAATGAACGAAATAAGGTCATTAAATGTTACATAATTACAAGATAAAACAAAAAATAAATCAGGTCAAATGGATGGAGAGGCTGCCGACAGCAAGGGTAGTGAATGAGTGGAGTTTACCTTTTAAATTCACTATTACACCTAATCAACACTACCTTGTCTTGCATTATTATGTTGTCCCCTTAGTGAATGATTACCAGACTCTTACCTATCAAATTAGAGCTTCAAAATTCGGAACTTATCCTCTCTTTGAAGGAAGAACACAAAAACAAGCCATAGTTCACGGTTTTGATCCTTAAAGAACACCCTTCCTTGTGAGGATCATAACTTTCTTGTCCTGGCTCCAAATCATGAGTTCGATAGCTCGTTGGAATCCTCTCTTTAAGAGCTTTACAACCATAGCTCATGAGCCCCTAGATTCGTAGGAAAAACCTCTGAAAAGTGCCGTTGATTCTCAAGGTAAAACATTGCCTTCTTAAAAACTTCTTATTCTTTGATTTTCTTCACAGCCGATTGGCATGGGGTACTAACCCATCTTATTCTTCATCTTATTGTGTAATTTTGGGGACAATTCCTTTAGCAAATTGCTGGCCAAATTTCCAAGGAAATTCAAGCTTAAATATTAAGCTAAAAGTTTAATATACAAGGTAAACTCTACAGCTACCTATTTCATGGTTCTAAATATTGATCTATATATGATCTAACATATTGTACACCTTGTTTATTATTACCGAATTTAGTAGGTGTTAGATTTAATTTTTAGCACCTAAGATGTTAATATTTTGTAAATCTAAAATTAGATTTATAATCCTTATGATATAAGCTTTAATATAAGCTACCATAATATATAAGAAAAGTTCATATATTATTATTTAATGGCTGGCCGAAAATTAAGAAGGCTTATTTGAGTTAGGAAAATTATATAACTAAGTTAAGTTAAAGGAATTAGTATAATTAGGTGTAATATGTAAAATTGGTGAAGTTTTGGTAATATATTGTAATTGCCGAAAACATATATGAATTATTATGAAATTTATGAAGTTTAGATGATGGGAAAATAATTGTAGAATTAAGTTTACAATTTATAAAGAGTTTATAAGTATTATAAGAATTTATAAGGTTTTTGGTATATTTAAAGTTAATAAAAGATAGTATATATATACTACAACATTAGATAATTAAATCTGGTGATTTAGAGATGTTTAAAATTATTTTTGGTGTTCAAAAATCTGTAGGAAAATTAGTTACGAAAATTAGAAATTAATTGGAGTTAATTTGAGTATCAAATGAGTTAGGATAAAAGAAAAGACCACAAGGGTAAAATGGTAATTTCCCTGGTCAAACATGGTCAAACTTGGTCAATGACAGTTTGTAAAATGTTTAGAGAAGTTAAAATAAAATTTGTAGCAAAAGATTAGATATTAAAAGGATAAAGGAATAAAAAGTTAAGTTAAATTAACTTTAGGGGTAATGTTGTAAATAATGGAAAGATAGGGGGTTTGACCATAAAAGGCTGGTCAAACTTGGGTGTATTTTGATAATTGACCAAAAATATAAAAGGAATTAATTAATTAAGACTTTGGAAGAAATTAGGAATAAAATAACAAGTTTAGAACTTATTATAAGAAAACTAGAGATTAAGAGGAAACTATGGGAAATAATGTAAATAACACATCTTTATGTGTTTAGAAGGTTAAGGAAATTAAATAAAGAATTTAGAAACAAGTTGTAAAAGAAACAGAGTTAAAACAGGGTTAAAGGAGACCCGTATATAAGTTAAGGTATACGAGGGGTATAACCGTAATTTAATAAGTATAGAGGAATTATTACTTAAGGTAATTTTTAATAAAAATACAAGTTATATTGGGAAAATCAATAAATACGTATGATACGGAGTATCATACGGGCGTATACGAAAAATTTTAGCGTACATGAATAGTACTCGTATACGTGAATAGTATACATATAAATAAATAGTAAATACGTATACATGAATAGTATACATATAAATGGATAGTAAATACGTATACATGAATAGTAACTACGTATATATGAATAGTCAGATACGAGACGTATACGTGAATAGTAAAGTACGTATGCATGAATAGTAAAATACGTATACGTGGATAGTAAAATACGTATACGTGAATAGTAAAATACGTATACGTGAATAGTAAGATACGTATACGTGAATAGTAAAATACAGTGAATAGTAAAATACGGTGAATAGTAAAATACGATGAATAGTAAAAATACGAAAATTAAGTTATTTAACCACGCCGTCCTAATGAACTATAGGAGCGGAGTAGGTGACCAGAATAGTCGAGACGTCATCCAGGAGTGGACAAACGTCGATAGGCTAAGGTATGGGATTCTTGTAGCTTGTTTGCTAACGAGGTCTTCCTCGGTTTGTGTGTTATTGTGATACGACCAAGCAAGATTGAGCATGAAACCGATTTATTGTATTGTTATTGTGGGTTCATTGCACACTAACCCGAATTGATTCAGAGCTTGTTCATTAACTATGTTTAATAACAATTGTATAAGGTTACAAATATTCCCTATTGTTAGTTGGTTAATACCGAGAGAGGTTTGACTAACCAATCATCAAAGAGACTTCAGCTAACTGGAACTTGGTGAGGAGAGGAATCCGGGACTGACTCCGGTCATGCATGTTCAGGTTTAGGAAGTCGGCATCTGCATCAGATCTGTCTTCCGCCTAGGGTTGACAAACTGACCCGGCCATCTTGAGTGAACAGTTCGAGATGGGAGGCAACTTCAGGAGGCGCAGGAGGGTCAAGCCTACATCCCTCATAACTTAAGAACTATTGTTTATTAAACCAATGAAGCTAATAACTCATTGGCTAGGGTTACCTTGACCTGACAAAATCTTTTTAATAAAACATTCAGTTAGAACAACCAATTCCTGTATAATAGGAGAATGGTTGACACTTATAAGGAATGTTCAAACACGAGAACTAAACAATTCTCAGGCCTCAGGATTTAGGAATCTAACTTACTCATTAATGGGCGTCCTTTACGACGTTCGATTTGCTTGAGCTGTGAATGTTTCACATAAGTGTATTGTTGTTATTGTACTTCTTATTATTGTTGTATGAATAATCAACTGCATGTATACGACAAGTAGTCGTGTGTAGCCTTGATAGCTTGTGGGCTGCACATTTTCTGTACCAGCAATATGCTGAGCCCCTCGGGGCCTGTGATTTAAACTTTGCAGGTAGGTGCCAGACAAGGACCCAGCCTGAGAGTAGGAGTGGGTAGAGCACTGTGGGTTTAATTTACATTACGAGTGTGCCTGTACACTCACTTTATAAACTGTGGTAGTAAGTTGTAATAATAGGAAAGATACTTCAGACTCGGTATTGTATTTGTTTTAAGACTTATACGCACTTATGTTCGGTACACTCGGGTCCATCAGACCGTAGCTTGAGACTGGAGTAGGCCTAGTTAGTCACGTGGGTGACTAACGGCGGTAACACCAACTTTTAGGACTTTCTTCCGCTGTGTGGTAATATTGTTGCAGGTTCGTTACGTGATGGTTCAGGTTCAGCAGTTGGGGTGTTACAATGACCCATGTTCTTCTCTTTTCTACTTGATCCTCAGTGGTCCACTTTATAAGACCAATCCCGTCAATCTCCCTTCCTTTGTATCTGGCTGATGCCTCTACTGCTTCTGCTTCACCAACAGTATTGAATACCAATAGAAACTTCCTTCTGGACAATGCTATTATTCCTGCAACATTATCCCATTTTCTAGAGAAGAATTTGAGAGCTTCCTTTTGATAAGTGTGAAATATGTATGATTTTAGTGGTTTTAAATGCTTAATTTTCATACTTGCATCGATAATATTCCGCACTTATCTTATGTTTTCCTTCGGTTTCTTGTTCAATAAGAATTGATTCCTTTTTATGTGTCAAATGCAGAGAAAAGCCAAGGAAATTGTACATGATCTCATGAGGGTGATGATGCAACAAACGGGGATCAAACCGGAACCAGAACGAAGATTTTAGAGGCTTTTGAAGTTGTGTCCGAACTTGTTTCCGAACATGTGTTCGGACACAAGCCAAAAGTTCTAGTATCTTTCCTGATGAATTGTCTGAACTTGTATGTTCGGACACAATTCGAGACTTGCACCAACGAAGCCAGAACCGTGCTCCAGAACAAGGTGTATGTTCGGATGCGGCTAAATTGCCAGCTTAAAGTGTCGCGTTTTGAAGAAATGAAGGGGGAGAAGCTTATAAAAAGTGACCTAATTAGGAGAAATGGGGGACGACATTTTTGACGACATTCTTGACACAAAACTAAGCTCTTCAACAACGATCACGCTCTCATCTTCCCCATTATCATCAACACCATCTACATTCACTATCATCACATGAATCATCATCACCACCGTGGAGCATCGTCAGAAGTGAGTCAACCACCATCTTCAACCTTGAGCCAACAAATCTTCGAATCTGGATAACAAGTGGATTTGGGAGTTTTCCTTTCTCTTAATGAATTCTCTTCCAATTTTCTATATCAATTTCGTTAACATGTCTAGCTAGTGAGGATTTGCTTTGGGGGAGGGTTGTTTGTAATGGATGTGAATTAGCGTAGTATTTCTGCAGTTTAATTATGAGAATACATTGGATTTGTTTCTAAAGTAATGTCAACCATTCATCTTCACTAATAATATCACGAGTTATTGGAGTTGTTTTACGAATCTTGATTTGATCTGATCAGTGAAAATCAAGAAGTTCAAGGTAATCTGAAAATCTGTGGAAAATTAGTCGGATAAATAAGTTTTCCCTGCAGTTGCCATTAATACTTCATTCTTAATCCGCCTATATGTGTTTTGTCTGTTTCTAGATTAGAACTAACATGTTCTGACAGGTGAACTCTTCTTTAACTATGATTTAGAATTGAAGAGTTCAAAGAATTGGCCAATCCATATCTGATAAGAAACTGTAAAAGTTGCTAAATTACATCCAGTGTAGAACAACCCAAACCAAGAGTTCCATTCATTCGATCAATTTTATCATTCAAACTTCATTAATTGTTTAATTTAATTTTTATTTACCCTTTAGATAATTCAATCTCAAAAACAATATACAACCCCCCCTGAATTTCCAGTTTTCTTAGGATTAGGCTTATTTATTCAAGTCCCGTGGATTGATACCCGGTTGTTTCTATTTGCTATACTATTGCGACCGGGATTTTCGCAACCCGACAGGCTTTTGATTTGTTATTTTCTAGGTTAATTTATTAGTTTTAGCATATCAATTTTATCTATTTGCACCTTTTTCTGTTTTGAGGGTTGCCACCACGCATTTTTTGAGGTTTTCTACCATCTTCTCATCCTCCTTGACTTTGATGGATAATCTTGACATTACTCGTCCGTCATTCTTCTTTTATGTTTGTTTCCCAGAATGAGCTGTATCGTTTCCCCTTATTACCTCGTCCCGTTGGTATTCCATTCTGAGCCTCAGCATAGCTCGCTCTATATTCCATCCATTCATTCCTTGAATGAGCTTCTCTGCCTCATAGATGTTCCGGACATCCACAAATGCACACCACATGTTACTCTTATTTCTGGGTTTCTTGCTGATGAAGAGCCTGTTCCAACTAATATATAAATCTCCTGATGATCCTTCCCAGTAGATAATATGTGGCCTGGCGGCTGACATTATCAATGAAGACTGTGGTGCGCGTTGTCCTTCCTCCTATTCTTTCTTTCACGTCTCTCCTCCTTCCTTTCAACCTTGACCGATCTCTTCCTTCAAAGTTTTTGTTCCGTCGTGCCTTAATAGAAAGTATAATGGATGTAGTTTGTATACTAGGGTTTGTATGTAAAGACGGTAAGAGTGATTGCAAAAGTGAACATTGTGTAATCGTATATTTCTGTGTATGTATCAAATACAACCTACCGTTCTCTTTATACTAAGATAAGTAGTTACTATATCTCCTAAATACCAGCAAAAGATAAAAGTTTACATAATCCTCCTAAGCACAAAACTATAAAGATAAAACCTGAAACTAAAGTAATAAACTGAATGGACTAAACAAATTAAACGGGCTAAGCCCAATAGTAACATAACTCCAATACCCCCCCGCAAGCCGCAGGGAAACAAGTTTACCAAGGCTTGGATATTAACTACCGCGCATGCCCATGCGGCAGAGTTGTTCTTTGTACCTCGTACCAGGAAGAACCTTGGTTAACATGTCAGCTAACTGGGAAGAGGTATGAGTGTAAACAACGTCAACAAGACCCTGCTGAATTTTCTCACGCACAAAATGGCAATCAATCTCAATATGCTTGGTGCGTTCGTGGAAAACAGGGTTACGCGCGATATGAATAGCAGACTGGTTGTCACACTTGACTGGTATGGGTTCGATATTCTCAACACAAAATTCTGATAGAAGACGGGTCAACCAAGTTAATTCCACCGTAACCCAACGGAGAGATCGATACTCTGCTTCTGCACTCGAGAGAGAAACAGAGTTCTGTTTCTTAGTCTTCCAGGAGATCGGACTTTGACCCAAGAAAACATAATACCCTGAGACAGACTTTCTGGTGTTGGGACAAGCAGCCCAATCCGAATCACAATAAGCCAGAAGATCCAAAGGCTTAGAATCTCCGCCAGCTAAAACAATCCCATAAGTGATAGTGCCCTTGACATAACACAGAGCATGGAGGGCTGCTTCCATGTGAACAGTGGTCGGTTTCTGCATGAACTGACTCAAATTTTGAACAGTAAAACTAATGTCCGGACGAGTATTGGACAAGTAGTTTAACTTGCCTACCAGTCTCCTGTAAGCAGTAGGATCAACAAGAGGCTCTCCTTCTCCTGTCAAAAGAGGTTTGCCAACGATCATGGGTCCTTGTGCAACCCTTCTATTCTGACAACCAAACTCCTCAATGAGGTCCATACAATATTTTTGCTGAGATAAAATATAACCTCCTGTTGTTCGAACAAATTCTATCCCCAAGAAATAATGCAAAGACCCCAAGTCTTTGATTTTAAAATTCAAGTCCAGCGCAGCCTTTATCTTGTCAAGTTCCTCTTGCCGAGGCCCCACGAGAAGAATATCATCCACATAAACAGCCATGAATATCCTTCCCCCGTCGACGTCATTAAAAAACAAGGAATAATCATTTTTAGACTGAACAAAGCCTAAAGTCTGAAGGAAACTAGAAAGTTTAGAAAACCATTGCCTCGAAGCTTGCTTAAGACCATACAAAGATTTCTTGAGCAAGCAGGCTTTGTTCGTCCCATCAACTTCGAGACCGTCGGGAACTCGCATAAACACTTCTTCATCAAGTTCTCCATGGAGAAAAGCATTATTCACGTCAAGCTGATTAATACACCACCCGTTGTGAAGGGCCACAACAACAAGAGCACGTATTGTTGTAAGCTTGACCACAGGTGAGAAAGTCTCACTATAATCTAGGCCATGACGCTGTGTATACCCTTTTGCTACCAAACGGGCCTTATACCGTTCCAAAGTACCATCGGATTTCAGCTTGATTTTATAAACCCATTTGCAGCCAATCACCTTTTTCCCACGTGGCAAGGTTACAACATCCCACGTATTATTTTTATTGAGCGCCTGGAATTCTTCTTTCATGGCCTGCTGCCAATGAACATGTTTGGAAGCTTCCTTGTAAGTAGCAGGTTCCTTCATGTCAAGCGGACGAACCTGAGAACTGGCAAGCAAAGCCATGCAAGTGACTGGCGTGATATCAGTGAGACTGGCACAACCACGGATGAGGTTAGAAGCACTGCTGTCTCGAAAAACTCGCTCGTTGAGTACATCTCGGAAAACAGAAGTACAAACGTAGTCTTTCAAATATTCTGGTGGATGACTTGTTCGTTGTGACCTACGAACCGGTGGATCATGCGTGAGAGATGTATCACTGGAACCAACATCGGCTGGGGTCAAGACAGCTTGTGGCACTGGCTCATGCATACTATCATCAATCATAGCATGATTTATATCTGGACGCATGTCACTGTGCTCGGAAGAAGAAGCACGGTTGTTTGTGTGACACAAATAAGGAAAATCAGACACATGAAACTTGACATCTCTACATACCTCAACTGTGTGAATGGCTAAGTCCAAAACCTTGTGCCCCTTCTTCCTCGGATCCTCTCCTAGATAGACACACGCTTGTCCACGAGGTCCAAACTTTCCTTCTGTGTGATGAATAATCGTTTTGTAACACAAGCACCCAAACGGCTTAAGCATGTCATAAGCAGGTTTGTGTCCATATAAGCTCTCAAACGGTGTCATCCCCCCCAGAACTTTAGTGGGAAGTCTGTTAACCAAATATGTTGCATGCAATATGCACTCTCCCCAATATTTGAGTGGCACATTAGATTGAAAATACAAAGCTCTGGCAGTCTCAAGAAGATACCTGTGTTTTCGTTCCACCACTGCATTTTGTGTGTGTGTGTGGGCACATGTAGTCTGGTGAACAATCCCTCTGGAAGAAAAGAAGATTTTCCCGTCGTTGGAACTTCCTAGTTCCTTAGCATTATCGGATCGAACAATTTTAACCGTGGCCTCAAACTGTCGCTCAACCATGCAAAGAAAACTGACAACTGCTTCCCAAGCGTCACCCTTCTGCTTTATAAGATGCACCCAGGTGGTTCTCGTGAAATCGTCAACAAAACAGACGAAGTACTTAAAACCATTGTAAGTTTCAACCTTGAAGGGCCCCCACACATCAACATGAATCATTTCAAAAGGCCGTTTAGTTTTAATGAAAGAATTGCTAAACGGTAACCTTTTTGCTCTGCTTTTATAACAAACATCACAAGCATAATCATAACTGAAATCTGTATGCTTTATTAAACCCATAGTAACAAGTTTCTTAAAAGGCACATGTCCAAGTGTAATATGTATGTCTCTTGCTTTAGAACTAACAAAAAAACTCTGGCCCACTGTAACACCGGCCGGCTCATCAGACACGAAACTGGAGCCCAAAAGAACTTCCGCATCCGTGTCCACCTGCGTGACCTCCTGGGCTTCACGGGCAAGGCCCAACGCTGCGTCCATCGCTCCAGATGCCAGCACATAGAGCCCACCGGAACTGCGCCCCAGCGGCTTAATCACCCCTGTCAAACGGTCCTGTTACACAGCATTATCAACTCGAAAAATTAGGGCACAATCAGATTCTTCAAACAGCCGCTTCACGAAACGAGGATTGAATCGGAAACCCTGAACAAACAACCGCCGCGCAACCACAAACCATCACCGATTTTGGCGTCCCCATCTGATTCACGGTATGAGACCGTCCATCTGGTAAGACTATAACCCTCTCAGTTCGCAAGCTTCTCAGATTCGCAAGGTAAGTCTTAGTTCCGGTTATATGATCTGTCGATCCTGAATAAATCCCTTGCCGCGAATAAATTATTTGAGCTAGTAGGCAGAATTGTTAGGGTTACCTGAGAAGTTGCTGTAACCCAGCTCTTCTGCCTTTGCTCCCGTGTTGGCGTTGCGAATTAATTCTGCAATCTGTTGAACCTGCTTCGGTGTTAACTATGTCTTTGTTCTTTTCGTTGTGGTTTATCTTGCGTGCCCCTCCTCGAGAACTCCTAGTTCCTAGTTTCTCTTCTCTTAAACCTTTTCCCCTATGACTGTTGGTTCCTTCTCTCGCCTCTGTCTGTGTGGTCCATGTCTTTGGTGGATCTATAGGTGGCTTTTACTGATTGTTGTGGATTCTAGTTACGGCTTTTGTGGGCTATGGTATTTGTGATGTTGTTGGATGAGTGTGGTTTTGTGGCGGTAATGGTGATGGCTTTTTGTGATGCTTATGGGTTGTGGTTTTTTTGGTTGCTTACGTAGTGGTCGTTTACTGGGTAGTGTCTAGTGTTAGGCATGGTTATGGGCGGGGTTGTGGCGGTGGTTAGGACAGGGGGAGGGGGTGGCTGGGCAGGAGAGATGTGAGAGCGTCATATCATAAAAATCTTAGTAGCTCCTGATTCAAGCATCCAAGTAGTGCTTAAATCATAAAGGTCATTATGTGAAAAATTACATATGCTCAGATTGGAAATAGTGTACCTGATTTTATAGAGTGGGCATTGTGTTTTCTGAAGACAGATAACAAACTGGTTGACCTGCCTAAGAATGCAATTTCTCTATACGCATCAAGGTGTCATTATGAATTAAACCAAGTATATTAATGACATTCTTACCGATTTTGAATGAGAGACTGTCGAGAGACTATAGCTATTGCTCCTTTTGCAGGTAAGTTTAAATCTATACAAGGGCAGCAGATTTAAACTGGAAGATCCTACTCTCCAGGAGGTAGTGAGCAAGCTTAAATTCCTCACAAACACCCGGCCAGACTTGTGTTGTGTTGTGCAATTTTTAAGTATTTGAAAGTTGCACATGATAGTCTCAACTACTTGAAAGGCACAGCTGGATATAGGGGTGCCAAAATCGGGTTTTGAGGGGGTTCACCCCAAACTCGATTGGAAAATAGTTAGGTCAACCTGAATGCGACCATAACCCGGAGGGGTATATTTCTTCAACCTGAACCCGGAGCGGGTTGTCCGAACCATTTTTAAAATTTTATTTTTAAAAGTTTTTATTATTTAATAAATAATATAATACTTCAATATTAATTAATTATTTGTACTACAATTAATCAAATTACTGACTAAATGTTAAGTTTAGTCATAAATTAATCACTAAACACTAGGTGTTGTTTTGAGCGGGGGAAGCGAATAAGAAATAAATAATCGGCCAACGGAGACCGGTCAATGGTCAAGCTGTCGGTTGCAAGTCAACGGCCATCAATTGGCTGTCAACATTCGGTCAATGGTCATTAGTAATGATCAATGGTTATATATCATCGGTCAAAATATATTTGAGGAAAGAGAAACCCACATCCTAGTAGTGGGTGGGAAATCAAGTTAGAGGGTATTGGGGTAATTCATTCTCTTTCTCTTTCCTGAAAATAAGAAAAATTGGTTGAACAAACAGCATGAAATTAAATCATTTTGATTCCCTTTCCTAATTACCTCATAACAAACGGCCCCTACATTAAGTCATTAATTATAACATATTTTCTATATTAAGACGTTATTTTCTTGTTTGAAAAGCTAGCTTGGAATGCTCAAAGTTACCCTAATTTTTTATTTTCGGCTTATGAGTTGGCAGGTTCAACCCGACCCGAAGCGGGTTTCAATGATCCAACCCAAACTCGACCCAAAAATATTTTTGGGTAAAAAATATCAACGTGTTTTACGGGTCAGGTTTTGACTTTGGGCCAAGATTGACATCCCTAGCTGGATATGGTATTAACTGTCTATTTGTGTTGTCTGTTTTTTTTTAATTTGATCCACTCGTCTTACTTCTTGTGTTTTAGGTTTTTATTTTGTTAATTATCATTCCATATTTATATCTTCAGATTTGGCTGTATGCAGCTCCATATCTTTGGCACCTTACATAGAATATAAATTGATTTTTTTTTATAATTTGGGCATATAGCCACCTTGATTAAAATAAATCCTGGAGAACCAGGTGGATGGGTTTGATTGGGCTTCGTTAAAAGTAAAATCCCTCTAAACAAAACCGTGTAGGAAAAAGCTCAGAGGGGATATAAATTGATGGAATTTGGTTGATGATTAGTTTATGACTGTTCGATCGAGTGTAGTGCGAATAAGGTGGTCAAACATCAAATTTAGTTTATAATCACAGTCACACCTGATAACGACGATACCGAAAGATCATAATACAGCAGCAAGCCCTAATGTGTAGTACAATCAGCCTATCCGACTGACTATGCCAATAGGGCGTGCGATTGTATTACAGTAAACAACAAGTCACACACAATCACTCAGTTCTTCACTGCAACCAGATTAAATATACATTAATATGAAAGTTATAGCAATACATATTTAGTAACATATAGATCGATTTCTTCAGTTGTATGCATGATTTAGCAATTGCATGGATCGCAGTCGCAGTGTCACAGTCGCATTCGCCTCCGACATCTTCTCGAAGAGCATTCTGAAATATGGAGGAAAAACAATCAAATGCCGAATTCTAGTGTCATGGAGTTTGGAAACCATGAGAAACTGCTATAAATAGATATTTAGTGCTTCTTCCATGGTTTAAATAGATTTACTTGGACAATTCTATGAACATGAACTATATCTCACCCGTCAGATAGTTTACACTAGAAAGTTAACATCAAATTAACGGAAAAGTAAATGCTGAAGACTGTGAGACATGCCAGAATCAAGTCTTATTTAATCAAATAGGCGAGGAAGGAAGGAAGGTGGAGTTATGCAGCGTTAGTACGGTAGGAAGATTAAACTGAAAACTTACGGCTTCATGCAGTTGCACCTGTCACCGCACTGACAGTCATCGCCACAGTTGCACCCCCGTTGTTCTTCATGTTTTGCAGCTGATGAGAGATTAAAAAAGTGCTTAGGGTATTTGCTTAATTTGAGGTATGAAAATATCTATTGATTGTGGTTGTGTGATTTATATATCAAGTTCAGGTATATATAAGGCTTGCAAAGATAGTGCACAAGGCCTGTTATGGTAGATGGCGGTGAGGAATCTTGAAACGTTTAGGTTTCAAATTAATAAAAATCAATGAAAACGGGTCTTTCAATACTTTAAAAAGATTGACAAGTTCACATTTATATATTTATTATATAATATTATCTTTTCATGAATAGATGAAGACATGTAAGAGAGAAATAGATATTGTTAGTTAAATTGAGTAGTTATTTTCGTTGAAGGCGCCCAAGAAGTTTTGGATCAAGGAACTTCATATGGAAAGCAGCATGATGCATGCTGTTTAATAGATATATGTTTGTTGATTGGTCAGGTCCACATATAATGATAAGGGCAGGGCAGGCCAATATTGATGCATCATGAGCCACGAAATGGCACAATCCTTTATCAAGTCATCGACTTTAATATATTATCGATCCAACATTTTGTTACTAATTTGTATTTGCTCAACTACGGAATCAAGGAAATTTTAAACTTCAAATAGTTTCAAATTGAGGAACATGATCTGTTTTCCCAAACAAGCATAATATGTTATGTGAAAAAGGTTTACAATATCAGTAAATTCATCAAAATACTTCCCAAAGCCCCACGAATCCGTACCAAAACAAGGTATGGTTTTGTGGAATTTAGGCTCAAGATGGATGCAGATCAAGCGCTACTCGAAACTAATGGGATGTTGGTAGACGGGCAAAAGCTACTGATCCAGACGGCCTTCAATCGACGCTTCAACCCAGGTTTTTCTTCCCAGAGATGGGCTTCGACAGCTCAAACGTCGGAAGCAGGTCTGAGCCAACAGAGACCGCCATCTCCGCCTTGCAACATCCCTCCACAAGAGCAACCTAACAACATGGTCGAACATATTAGTTTAGATCCCTCCATCATAATGGCAGAGAAGCTAGAAAGGAGTGTGGTCATTCTCTTGAGCTCGCAAACGAGTGTTTCAGAGCTACATCATCGTCTGAAGAAGTGGGACCAGCTCTGGGATGAAACGGTTTGCCTCTCAGATACCAAATATGTGGTAACGTTTAAATCTCATGAAAAGGCAGCGATCTTCTTAGCATATGAAGAGCGAGGCTGGAATAAGAAGAAATGGCATCCAACAGACCAACTAAGTTCCAGAACCACCTCAATAGTGGTTCGTGGAATCCCCCTCCAGGCATGGTCGACAAATGTGGTTCATCAGATCACTCGACACCTGAGAGTGATTACAAAGATTTCCACTGATATGTGTAGATTCCCAACCTTTCTTGAGGTACACGGTCAACTGGTAACAATGAAGAGAGCAATAATAAATGAAGAAGTTTCAGTTGAGGTGGAAGGCATTGTTGCGAACGTCGGCATCATTGAATTCTAGTCCGAAGAGCTATCACAACATTCCCAGATGAACGACGAGCATCAACCAGGGTTGTCGGTAAAAGTTCACGCTGCAGAACCTCAACAAACAAGCTCGGAGGTACCTGACGAATCAAATGATGAAATGAACCAGTCGACGCGCTATGAGTCATCGATGCAGAAATGGGTAGCGAAAAATCAACACAGCCAAGGGATCGACCAGAATCAACCAGAGTCAGCGATAATCCCTCCTCCGGTGGTATCGCAACCAATAAATGTGTTGAGGCCCCAACACTTCAAACAATGCGTTCTGAGTCAAGGTTGCAGATATGGGTACTAGGAAATCAACGTCAAGCGACGTCGTTTCAACATGCTTTCCTAGACAATTCTATCGGTCTGAGCCCCTCTTCTAAGAACTACCTTTTTCTAGAATATTGTGGTTTAATAGAAGGTTTAATTGTGGCCATAAAAAGAACATCATTTCCAATTCGGAGGCAGCTCAGCCTTTTTGTTTCTAATTCAATCCTCCAAAAATCCTCTAAGCTACTCTTCCTGCCGAAAGCACCGCAGTCAATGAGTGCGATCTCGGATCCAGAAGTTGGGCCCACTGTTAACCCACTTCAAAATTATATCACAGATAACCCTAGTTCGATCTCTACATATTCTAAAACAAATCCTGTAGCGGCCAATTTGGGGATAGAGGAACATAATGATGAAAGCTTCTGCCGCTCTCCTCTCACCCCCCCGAAGTTGTCTTTCCAATTCTCTCGCCCCCCGACATACCTCTGACAACCTCATCAATTACCCCCTCCCCTCCCTCACTCCCCCAACATGCTACTGACCTAAGCCAAGAATCCCATGTGTCCCAAACCCAAAATTCACTCGACTCTGAAGCACAGCCTATCCCACCCAGCCCACAGACTCGTGACCACTCAATTCTTTCCCCTCAGTCACCAGCAATCCACCTCGAAGTTTTTCTTACCCATGACCAAAGTTATAATCCACAGACCCCCAATTGCACAAACCCGTTGACCGACAGTCCTTCTCTCATAGCTGCCCGTAAATGTCTAGACTTCGGCAGAAGTCTAAACTGCCATTTTCCGAATCCAGATAAGACCATCCAGAATTACGCTCAGATCCTCAGGAGAAGCAAAAGATTAGAGGAGAAACAATCAGCAAACGGCAAATCTAATCTGTTTTCAAAACATCAGAGGAGTCAACATCAAAGAAAAATGGGCAATGCTCCAAAAAGAAGTTCAGGAATCAGGGACATATATAATAGGTCTACTGGAAACTCACCGCTCTCGACCTCTCGATGAAGATCGAGGATTTTGGGGACCAAGAGACCAATCCAACTCTATAGAAGTCCCAGCTGAAGGTTTATTCCGAGGTTTGATAGTCAGGTGAAATCCCAATCAGGATGCGAGACGGTGAATGTACTCGAAATTGCCGGACAATGCATTTACGCACTAGAAGCATGAAGGATTTTAATCAATGGACCCAACAATTATGCTTGGTGGAAGTAGACCTTATGGGAGCAAAATATACATGGAGAAATAAGAAGTCAATGAGTGTCAATGAGTCTCATCGATAGAGTTTTTGCTCAATCTGAATGGTTCACGGTTATTACCGGGGCTAAACCTCACAACCAACCCTTAAAGCAAGCATAGTATGGAGTGAAGTAGCAGACGTGGTCAAACGATCCAGTCTAGAATGGTGCCAACATTATTTTCGATGGCCTCTGCATATCTTTCCCTGTTCTTTTGTTTTCTTAATTTCTATTTCCGGTGAGACTTTTGTATCTGGCGAGAACGACAATTTGTCATAGTATTGCCAAACTAACTGGATTTCCAGTCAACTATAAAAAAAACGCTGCTGCAACTAGCCTCTGATTGAATCGGAAAAGCGTTACAATCTTTGAAAATATTCTGTGAAGAACGCGCCTCACACGCTTGGCGTTTCTGCCCGTTGCGCTTGTCTTCTCCACTGCAACGCTCTAGTCCAGCGCTGACGGCACTCTTCCCGCCCGACTTCTACGCCGCCTCCCTCCGCCTGAATCTCCGGTGGCCCCGCCACCTCCCAGGCCCCCCGCTTGGTTGTGCTGGCATGACACCCACTCTGGAGGTGCTTCCTCCCTCCTTCCCTTCCAGAGCTAGCTCCCCGCGGGTAGCCATGGACCGGCGTCGCCCCGCCACTAGAGCCACCCCGGCGCCGCTCTCTCTGCCCCTCCCGACTTCGGCTCCCCCTCCCCCTTCTTCTTCCAGTGTTGGTGGTCCTGGTCCCCTGCTCCCCAGCATCGCCCCGAGTTTGCCTGAGTCATCTCCCCCTGGTGCAGGTGCGGTGAATGCAGAACCGCCTCATCCTGGAGATCCCGTTGTTGCTGTCTCTCTGGCTGGGTTGATGGGTGCTTCGAAAACTCCCCCTGGAGCCGCTTTGGGTTGCGCCGCGTCGTCCCTCCAAGGCCTCTCTGCAGATTTGTCGCGTGCTAATCTTGAACATGCTGAGGTGGTGGGTTGTTCCATCGGCTCTGCCCCAGGAGATCCCGTTGTTGTTGTCTCTCCTACTGCGAAGACTCCCTCTGATGCTGCTCTAGGTTGCGCCGTGTCGGCCCTCCAAGCCTCCTCTGTAGATTTGTCACGTTCAAAATTTGAACATGCTGCCGCTAGTTCTAATTGTGATCATGCTGCCGCCGCCCCTCTCTCGACTCCTGTTGTGGTAGTGCCTTCTGGTGCTCACTCTGACGGCGGGGGTCCGACCTTAGGTGGCCCTCAAGTATTTTTCCATAGTAATGAGAGCGCCCAGGTGATCCCCGATGGGCCACCCTCCTCAGCTCCAGCCCTCGATCTTGTTGTCGACCTCCAGGGCCCCCTAGTTGACCTGACATTACAGGAGTATCTCGCCCACCAAGGCCCATCCTCCTCTGTCCGAGCAAACATTGATTTCCCACCTCTTTCCAAGGCCACGGGATCTGTCCTCCCGCTGGGTGGTCGTGCTCCAACCGTCGAGCGGACTGCGATCGCAAGAAGGTTCTCTCACCCCAACCTCCCAAACAAAGCAAATTCTACTAACCCGACAGGTACTAAGTCTACTTTCTTTCCTTGATATGCTTCTAGCGAAACAAAAATCGAGTTATGGCATGTCCTTGCGCTTGGATGATAATGATATACTGGATTCTGATAGCCCTTATGTTTCAATTGAGGAGCATGATTTGTTGCCTGAAATTGACTATTGGAGAAACGCGCTTGTTGGTTTTATCTGGGGTAAAAATTTCGGTTTTAATATTTTCAATGAATTTGTTAAACATGCCTGGAGTTTTGTAACTACCCCAAAATTCTTCTACATGATGAGGGATGGTTTCTTTTCCGATTCGATAAGGAGGAGGACCTCCAACAAGTGCTTGATAGGGGCCCTTGGCTTCTCTTTTCATCTCCTTTGGTTCTTAAAAAATGGTCTCCCGATTTCTCCTTTAATTCGAGAGACCTCAATCGCATCCCTGTCTGGATCCAACTTCCAAGCCTCCATACTAGTCTTTGGTCCCAATCCAGCCTAAGGAAAATCTGCTACAAAATTGGCTCTCCTATGCACACCGATCAAGCTACAGCCTCTAAAACTAGAATCTCCTATGCTAGAGTCCTCGTCGAAGTTGACTTCAACCTTGATCTGGTTAGAGATATCAAAATCCGTGCCCCTAGTGGCACCGTGGTTGAGCATGTTGTTTATGAATGGGAACCCATCTCCTGCTCCTCCTCCAGCCTTCTTGGGCACTCCTCTGCCCGATGCCCGTGCTCCGTTAGTTCAGGTCGCGCCCAGGTGCCTTCGCACCCCCCTCCCGCTCCCCTCCCTCTCTTGGCCTTGCTCCGTCGCCGTCCTCGCAGTCTGAGGAAGACCCCACTCCTCCCCTGCTGGCCCTTCCTGTCCTTGTGCAGGGGACTTCTCCCGAGCCGGCCCAAGCCCAGCCCTCGTCTTTCCCCCTTCCGGTCCTATCCCAACCTGTCGGCTAGCCTCCCAGCCCGTCTCTACAACCAGTTCTTGACCACGCCCCTAGCCTTCCCTCTGTTCGCCTAGCCCTCCCGCATCCCCTTGTCTCCGCTCCCCCCTCAACTCTCCTTGGAGGGATCATGTCTCCCTTCCTTCACTTGGTTCTCGAGACCCACCCCGAGGAATCCTGGCAAGTGGTCCCCCCAGGGAAGGAGCTCTCTGGACAAAGGCGCGACTTCGGTTCCTGAGGACCTCTCTCTCTAGCTAGCTAACTTATTTGATATCTTAGATATGGGCGCTACCCTCCCCCTTCCCACCCCCTCCTTATGAATATTTCAGTCCAGAATGTAAGGGGTTGTAATAATCACCCCAAGCTCCTTGAAATCCAAAAATTTGTGGCCAGCAATAATCTTAGTGCTTTCGGCCTCCTTGAAACCCATGTTTCGGTTAACAACCACCACTTTATTCTTGCTTGCTTCTTTCCATCTTGGAGTTTTGTTCATAACTATGGGGCGTATCATAGTGGTCGCATTTGGCTACTTTTCAACCCTTCCGTTTTAGCCCTCACCCCTATCCATTGCTCTTACCAAATTCTCTCCTACAAAGTGTCTATGTTGGGCACCAGGAACTTTACCCTTTCCGTTGCTTATGGGAGGAACAACTAAACTCTGAGATCCCAACTTTGGGAACACATTATAAACCTCAGCCAAAGTACTATTGGCCCCTGGGTGGTGGCGGGGGATTTTAATAATATCCTCTATGCGCAAGATAGGCTAAGTAGTTGTAACCCTCTCCCTAGAGATTATGGAGACTTTGCTGACTGTATCTCTAAGGCTGAGTTGCAAGACCTTCATTTTTATGGGCGATTCTTCACCTGGTGGAATAACCAATATACTCACGACCGTATTTTAGGGAAAATTGATCGGGTCCTAGTAAATGAAGATTGGATCCTAGCTTTCCCTACCAGTTATGCCTCCTTTCTTCCTCCCCTGGTTTCGGATCACAGCCCCATGGTGATCTCCCTCCCTCCTACAGCCCCTCGTAAGAGAAGCTTTAAGTTACTCAACCTTTGGACCAAGGACCCCTCCTTCCTCCCCCTTGTTTGTGATGCGTGGGATCTTGCCCCAACAGGGAGCCGGCTCTTCACTATCATTCAAAGGCTCAAACATCTCAAATTAGGGCTCATCCATCTTCACAAATCTGAATTTGGATCCCTCGGAGATAAAGGCCAAACCATCAGAAGTAAGCTTATAGACGTTCAAAGAAATTTGGACCTAGACCCATGGAACCAGACCCTCATCTCTCAGGAAAAATCTCTTAGGCACAACCTCATCGTTAGAGACTCCCACGAGCTCCTTTTCCTTCGCCAGCTCTCAAAAACCCGCTGGCTCAAGTGGGCGGACTCCAATACCACCTTTTTCCATAGAGCCATTAAGGCTAAAAGGAACAAAAACTCCATTGCTTCCATTATGAATGATCAAGGGGAGACTCTCCAAACCCCCTCTGACATTGAAAACTGTCTGGTTGGCCACTTCCGTCTAACCCTAGGCTCTAGGGCACCCCCTCAGTGCCCCTTTACTGAGCTCAATTTGGACAACGTGAGAATGCTTGACCACTCATCATGGTCTCTTTTAACCCGTCCCGTGGAGAACAATGACATCAGATCGGCCCTCTTTACCATTGGTGACGATAAAGCCCCAGGCCCGGATGGCTACACCGCTAAATTCTTCAAAGCAGTCAAGGACATCATTGGAGAGGACATTTGTGGCGCCATCAAAAGCTTCTTCCATAGTGGCAGGCTTCTTAAAGAAATTAATGCTACTGTAATCACCCTCATTCCCAAAACTGACTATGCCTCGTCCCCGGGAGACTATGGCCCATCTCTTGCTGAAATACTCTGTACAAGCTCATTAGCAAAATTCTGGCTGATAGGCTCAAGAACGTCCTCCCCTTTCTTGTGAATTCCAGCCAAGGAGCTTTTATTAAAGGTCGCCTTGTCTCTGATAATATGAAATACCCCAAACCTAAGCATGCTAAGTAATCATCAATTTATGATGTAATAAGGCTAAAACATGCCTTAGAAACATTGGTAGACAATTTAAACCAAGAAAAACACAAGAAAACACCAAAAGGGCAATTTAAGCAAAAATGTGCTCTGAGCTTGGAGTGACTTTGATTAGCACCCAAATATAATTATAAGACCTTATTAACATGCTAATGAACATGTTAAATCAATTACCAAAGAAAACTAAGCTCAAAAACAAGCTTAAACACAAAATGTGCTTTAAGACTCCTTAAAGCACCTTTTTGAGAAATTATCTTAGCAATGGGTTTTGAGTGGCTAAATGCCCATGATTACACCTTAATCAACATGTGTACTAATTAGTATCACATTAGGAAGCCTAAATCAATGAGAAATCAAAATTTCACAAATTTGTGCACTAATTCGTGAATAGTGCCAAATAGTGCCTAGTTTAAGCTTTAGTCAATATAAGTCAATAAGTTGGTGAACTAAGACCATAAATACCTCATTAATGAGGGGGGAACGGTTTTACATGGTGAGTCACCATGAGGAGCCAGCAAACTAAGGGAAAAGAAGAGTAAAAGAGAGAATAGTACTATTTACCATTTTAAAAGCAAAATATCTTATACTAGCCTACCTCTCTCCTCTCTTCTTCATTTCCCTTCTTCACCAACGTTTTCTTCTTCCTCTCTCTGTTCTAAAGCCGTCCAAGCAGCACCCATGGCAGCACCACCTTCATTTGTCCACCAAATGTTCATCTTAGCTCCAAATCCAAAACTAAGCATAGATTTCCCTTAGTTAGACCAAGGCCTTGCTTTCTATCTTTTCAAATCCTTCAAAGCTCAAGTTTGGTGCCATGAGAAAACTCCATTGATGGAGGAAAATCAAGTTTGAAGAGCTTTTTTGGTTCTCCATTCATCCAAGGTAATGAAAGTGAAAGAAAAATCAACTTTCCATCATTTTTCCTATATGGCCGAAAATTTGCCTCTTAAGATACCTTGTTTTATCCCTTGTTCTAGCTTGATTATATTCTCCAAAGACTTGAGGAGGTCTTGCATTGCTTCATTATGAAAGCCACTCCAAAATTCAAAGGTAAACATACACTTTTAAGCTTTAAAACACATATTTTAACCTAAGAATGAATTCTATGAGTTTAGGCATATTGCTTAGTGCTCATTAGATAATTTGAATGTGAATTAGAACATAGGCAAGGGAGATTTAATTGGTGGCCGAGATTCATTCAAGAAAAGCCCTAGAAGGAAGTTAAGCTAAGCTTGAGAAAAACAAGGTAAATTGATTACCTAATGGTGGTTTAAGGTTTTAAGGGGGTGAGATTAAGATAAGTGCTAATGTAGCTTAAAGCTTACATTAGGTAATGGGTTATATAACCTAGGGAAAAGAATTTAAACAAGCTTGTGAACTTGTGACTAAGGAGCCAATGGGAATGAGATAGTAAGATAAGTATAAGGTGAATTAAGAGAACACTTATATTGCTATGGGAGCATTGTTGTGTGTATTTGCAGGTTGAAAGCTTTTATATGTGGGAAATTCAGTGTTTAAGTTTAAGTCATTTAAGGGCCTAAGAGCCATGTCATTTAAGAGCCTTAGTGCTATGCAATTTAAGATTATTGCACTATATTGAGTTTGTTATGAATGGGTTCATTTGGGTGAGAAAATATGATGAGAAAGGATTTGATGTGTGTGAGATGAGTGAATGAGAAAAACAATGCATTTGGGCATGATAATATACTAGAGGAGCTATGGCAAAATTTGAGTAGAAAACAAAGTGTTTAAATGGTTGTTGTGAATTGATATGACCTAGGGTTTACTAGGAGTCATTAAAAAGGAATTTGAGTGGAAATGAGTTAACTAAGGAGTTCTTGAGGTTTAGAATGGCCTAGAGTTGTCTAGGAGGAAGTGGAGGTTAGGTGGGAGTATTAAACACACCAAAGTCATGGTATGAGGAGTGTTAAAGCTTGTGCAAAAATCTGGAGGAAATGGTGTGTGATGTTTTTAGATGATTTAGGTATGAACTAGAGGGTGTAACAATGAGAATCTTGGGGAATCTTGTGTAAGTGGTGAAGAAGCTAGTGGTGGAATAATAAGGTTATAGTTGGGTGGTACTGAGTGGACTTGGGTGATGGAAGAGAAAAAAAATGGTAAGAGGATGTTGTAAATTGTCAAGGAAAATGACTAGGAATGTATAAGGGTGTTTAACCATGACAATGGTGAGTAATGTGAGAAAAGGAGATGGGAATGTCTAAGAAGGATTTGGCATGTCAAGATGAATGAGAAGAGGTTAAGGTGCTAAGAGGATGGGAAGAAGTATAGGTATGTTCAAGTTTAGGAGTGATGAGTAACAAATGGGAAGGAGAGAAATTTGTGCATGGAGATGCAAGATGACCTTGGAAGGTTTAGCAAAGGAAAGATGGGTGAATGATGATGTTTGACGAGTAGTTATATTGGGTGAAAGGAAACACTTTGGTTTGTTGATGTTTTAGACAAAATTAACATGTTGGAAGTGTAAGGAATTTAGTTATAAGTGTTAAGAATTTAGTAAGAATTTGAGTAAATGATCAAGGAATTTAGTATGAGTTTAATGGATGAATTATGAGGATTTTAAGGTGCTAAAATGATGTTAAAACATGCTAGAATACATGTGGAAAGATTAGGAAAAGATTGGATAAGAATTGAGGTTGAAAAGAGGTCAAAAACAACAATTCTGGACACATTTAGTGTTGGTCCGGGTTTGTAAACAAGTACACAAACCCGGACCACACTAAAAACATGGCAGATAGATATGTCCGTGGATGGTCCGGGTTTATAACCCAGTACACATACCCGGACCAAGTGAAAAACAAGGCAGAAACGTCTCTGATGAGTTGGTCCGGGTTTACAACCTCAAACACAAACCCAGACCACTCTAAAAAGGCTCCAAAAAGTTGAAAAATGGGGGTTTTAAGATTGGGACTTGTTTGGTATTGATATTATAAGATTGTTAGGACATAATTAATGATATATAATGGTCATTAGGGGGATAAACAAGCTTAAGAAAGAATGAGAAGTAAATAACATAAGGGTTAAGTTTAAACTACAATGACTTAAGGGGTATTTAGTTGGAAATCATTAGTGAATAATTAAGCTAGGTTAATTGAAAGTAATTAACCACCCAATTCGATGAATGTTTTATGGTTTGAGAATTTGGACTCCGGAGGAGAGTAAGTAACCGAACGACCGACGGTGTACGGTATGGTTTTCTTGTGACCTTCTTGCTAACGAGGTGTCCCTCAACTTGTGTGCTATTTTTTTTTGTGCCCACTAAAAAAGATAAAGCATGCAACCGGAATATTATGTTTATTGTATTGTTGTATGATGTTAGAAAACTAACACAACTTACCGTGAGAACTTACTAACTAATGTTTAGTAAAGAATTGTGTGAGATTAAGGAACACTCCCAAATATTGTTTCATTAGTAACCGAAGAGGTTAACTAACAAACATTGACTCTGAGACTTCTACTAACTAGAACTTGGGGGGAGTGAGGAATCCGGAATGGTACCGGCACATGTGTATTGGGGGAGGTCGGTATCCTTATCAGGTACCAACTTCCAAATATGACTTGTCTTTGGACTCATCGCCTAGAGTCGACATATAGACTCGACCTCCTCGAACTTCTTGTTTTAGGAGGGAGGCATACTGAGATGGTGTGGTGGGATTTACCTAAATGCCCAACTAATTCTAACAAATATTGTTTATGTAAACCAATGGAGCTGATAACTCATTGGCTAGGGTTATGTGACCCGACAGATAAACAATGAATTAAGGAACAAACATTCTAATTAAAGAACGGTTGACTTAATTATGATAAGAACTGAGATAAGATTGAGATAAGGTTTGAGATAAGATACAACCATTTCTATTTAAAGAATGGTGTGTATTCTAAGACTGAGATAAGGATTAAGATTGAGGTAAGATAAGGTTGGGCTGAGATTAAGAGGAAACATAACTTAAGGAGTTAAATGATTAACTCACTAATTAAGGGAACGCTTTTAAGTCGTTCATTGTGTTTGAACTTTGATTGTTCATATGTGGCTTGTTGTTTATTGCACTTGCTATTATGTTGTGCATCTAATCAACCTCCATGCTATCGACAATTAGTCGTCGTAGCCACGTTAGCTTGGGGGCCATGAGAGGATCGTACCAGTAATTTTGCTGACCCCCTTTGGGGGCTGTTTTTATTTCACAGGTGAATGACAAAAGGCGACAGTCCTGAGAGTAGGATCAGGTAGAATTTACTTCGGGTTGTCTTCTTTTAGTTGTACGAGTTGTGCTTGTACACTCGTTTTAGTGATTGGTATGAGATGTTAGTAAGTTGTGTACGATGTAATGGAATATGAAGAATTTGTACTGAGGATATGTAATGGTTAAGGTTTAGTATACTAATGTTCGGTATATACTGTAGTCAGACCGTGGCAAGGTCCTGGAGCGTATTTAATTCCGCTGCAACGTTTGTATATATGTTGTTAAGTTTGCGATAACCACGATTGGATTGAGATGGGGTGTTACACAATATCCAATTGTGCTCGTGCCTTATTGATAAGTGTCTAAATGAGCATGTTTTATGGGTGTATTTCATATATTATATCAGCACTTTTCTGCTCATTTCTCGCTTATTGTATGTTTTTCCTCTAGTTTATGTTTTATTGATTATCTCACAATTTATTGGTTTAAACATGAGGAACAACCAAGCTAGGAGCAAAGTACACGAAGAGACAAACACATAGACGCAAACGGCTCAGAAAACGGACTTATAACGAAGAATGTAGAGCCGGTCAAACAGAGGCACGCGAGAGTCACGCGGTGACTGTGCAACCGCCCCCCTAAGTCCGGACGTTACACGGACAACCGCCAGGCGGACAGGGCTGAGGCAACCGCGCGGTGAAGGAGGCGGACGTGAGAGAGGCTACCGCCTCTGAAGAAGGCGGACGTGAGAGAGGCTACCGCCTCTGAAGAAGGCGGACGTGAGAGAGGCTACCGCCTCTTAAGGAGGCGGACGTGCTCGCGGTCACCATAGAGGCTACCGCCTCTTAAGGAGGCGGACGTGACACACACAACCGCCTCTGAAACAGGCGGACACATAAGAGGAGACCGCCTCTAAAACAGGCGGACACATAAGAGGAGACCGCCATTTATTAGGCGGACAGCAGGCGGTCATGAATTAAATCAACGCCGCGACTAGTTTTCTTCGCCCGTCTTCGCCGTCTTCTCCAACTTGAATCGATTTATCTATCTACTCCCGCACCGCCTACCATTAATCTCTCACGCGTGCAGCTCTCTGTCCCCTCTGCAATCAATGAAGATAGCAATCAACTCTCCTCTTCATCTGCAATCAAATTAGTACGGAGCCAAACCTCTATATAAACTCACCACCTTAGCTGCAAACACACCACACGCACGACGGAGGAATTCGCTCACCACAATCCATTTCCTTCCACTTATTTTCCTCCCGTAACACCACAACATTCCACACTCACGCAGTAACTAAAGAAATAGAAGAGCAGCAGTGAGAGGAGAACAGACCAGTTCTTCCTCTGAATTAATGTCAAAATCTATCTGTGTAATCTTCTTAACTCCGTTAATGTCTGAGTAATTTTCTTCTGTATCCTAGGATGGGGGTTTGATTTCTAATATTACGTAATTAATATTTATCACCTGTTTCTCTCATTTAACTTGTTTTAATTCCTTTTAACTAATATTGCTAAATGCTTTGCGCGACAAACGACTGCATTTATTTGGTAACTATCAACATATGATTTTGAGATAGTCTAGGTACCACAAAGGAATTAATCTTGATATTTACACTCCGGACTGAGCAGGAAAATATTAAGGCTTTTATTAAGAGTTCGTAACTGACAATTATTAACTCTAATAGGCAATAAATAATTGAAACATGGTTATAAATATGTTTAAGTAATTTAGGAAATTCCCCCGCTATCCTAGGATACATTTTTCCATTCACATCAATTAATTCACCTTTTTAACTGTTTTTATTATTTCTGTATTAATTTAACAACAAATCAAGCTTGCCTCCGGCTAAACCCCTTTTACAGTTTTTAAGTAACTACCAAGACTAGGGTAAATTGAACAATCTCCCTGTGGATACGACACTCGTTATACTACTACGACCGGGAATTGTTTGCAGCCCGACGTTTATAATTTGAGTTTTTAATTTCCTTTCTTTTAATTTTACACCACTTTAACCACTCAGAAATAACACTCTGCAAATTGGCGCCGTTGCCGGGGAGATTGATTCCATCAATTTCCCTAGTTTCCGGTAGTTCACCTGTTTTATTATAATAAACTGTCAATATTATCTTGTTAATAATCTAACCTTGGACATCGGACTTATAATCTGAATTGGACATCGGACTTCTGACCTGACTTGGACATTTGACTTCGGACTTTGGACATCTAACTCCTAACATCTTAATATTATTGTCATTTCGTTCCATTGTCATTTCGTTCCATTGTCATTTCGTTCCATTGTCATTTCGTTCCATTCCTTCTTTCCATTGTCTCTAACTACTAACTTTAAATTTCCTGTCATTTCGTTCCATTGTCCTTTCTTTCCATTGTCCTTAACATTTCATTTCCATTGTCCTTAACATTTCTTTCCATTGTATACTAACTACTAACTTATAATTTCTGTATACTAACCCCTAACGTTTATCAGCCTAACCAATATTTCTGTCTTTCTTATTTTATTTACTAACTAATTTTGCAGCTTCTGACAAACCACAAGTTATCTTCTGTGCATGCCAAACACTCGAACCCGAGGCTCTCCACCAATCAGTCCGAGCCCCGAACCCGAGCGTACTTTATTTCAAGCGCAGAGAAACCTGAGAAACCAAGCCATGGCCAATAACGAAGTTATAAATGAAATGGACCATGCAATTCAACCAGAACACCGTGCCCTATCTGATTATCACCAACCTAACACCGAAGGAAGAGCATCAGCTATAGTTCTCCCTGAACTAACACCAGAAGAAGCCGGACGTTGGGTTTTCAAAACCCACTACATCACCGCCGTCCGGGATCTAGGCAAGTTTAGTGGAGCGAACCCAGATGAAGCCCCAAATCATCTGAGTCTCTTCCTAGACTTCTGCAATTCCTTTAGTCAAACCGGCATCGTCAAAGAAAGAATTCGACTCCAACTATTTCCTCACTCATTATCGGATTCAGCAAACCGGTGGTACCGAAGCCTTCCCTCCCGATCAATCACCACATGGCTTCAAATGGCCCAAAAATTCCTTGCCAAATACTACCCAACCAGTAGAACAGGCAATTGATCGGTGAATCAACACTTTCTGTCAAGAGCCGGGAGAAACGTTGTACGACGCATGGGACAGGTTTAAAGATATGCTAATGAAGTGTTCCCACCATGGTCTTGACGATCAATCCCTCTGCCTGTCATTCTTCAACGGTCTGGATGATGGGAACCGACTACTCGTCAATTCCTCTGCAGGGGAAGTTTCATGATGAAATCTCCTAAAGAAGGAATGGATCTTCTCGAAACCATGACGAGCAATACAAGACAGTGGACGAGATCCAAAGGAAGAACACCACGAGCAGCAGGCCTACTCCATGTTGAGCCTACAGATCATTTATCGGCTCAGATCTCGTCCCTTGCAAAGATGGTGGAAAAGCTAACAACATCACAAAACGAAATTGTAAAAACAATAGCTTCCCCACCTACAAGTTCACCACCAGCTCCACCTACAGAAGGATGTGTCATATGCGCCGGTCCTCATGAAACTCATCAATGCGAAGGCAAAGGCCAGTACGAGGAAGTACAATTCATAGGAAACCGTCCCGGTAATTCCTACAACAACAACTTCAACAACAACTATCCATGGAGAAATCACCCGAATTTCTCATGGAAAAATAATGATCAAAACCAAGGAGGGCAGAACAACAATTCCAACACCTATCAGGGGAACCGACCCCAACCAAACTCTAATATGGGTTATAGAGCACAAGGTGCCCCTCCAGGTTTCCAACAACAACAACAACAACCACCATCTTCATCCTCTTCTGATCCAAACGCAGAACTCAAAGAGATGATGAAGGGTTTCATGTCCATAACTCAGAACCAGCTCTCTGCACAAGAAGCCTTCAACCAGAAAATCGAAGGAAAATTCAATCAACTTGCAGAACATCTTGCTCGAAGACCGCCAGGGGCTCTCCCCAGCCAAAATGAACCAAATCCAAGAGAGCAAGCCAAGTGCATCTATGTGAAGGAGCACGATGAAGAAACGACGGAGGTGGCTAAAACAGCTAAAGTTCTAGAACTACACCCTTCCCTCCAAGAATGGGTTGTAGCAATTGAGACTTCCAAAAGGAATGTAGCTGAATTGGAAAGCACCGCCAAAGTCTATAAAAATCGCATTCAATCTGAGAATACCTACCTCGAGAACTTGGTAGCCGGTTATGAACATGAGAAGCTCGAATTTGAAGAAGAAGAAGAGGAGGTTAAGGCGATAACCTTGAGAAGCGGTAAGAAAACCGACGAGATTCCCATCCCGCAACAATCAGAAGAATCCAAAGAGGATAGTGAAGAAAAAGCTGAGGCCCCAGCAGAAAAGACATCTCCAAACGTCCTCACTCTTCCACCAGCTTCAGAACCTCCTTCACAAGAACCGCCTATACCATTTCCTCGCCGACTCCAGAAGCAGAAATTGGATAATGAATATGGTAAGTTTCTGGCAATGCTGAAGCAGCTAAACGTCAATGTACAGTTTGTAGACCTCATTGCCAAAATGCCAAACTACGCCAAATTCCTCAAACACCTCATATCCAACAAAACTAAATTGGCCGAAGTCGGTACGGTACCTCTCAATGTAGCTTGCTCAGCTACTCTACAAAAACCACTACCATCAAAATGCAATGATCCGGGCAGCTTCACTATTCCAGTCACAATTGGTAGCACCTCATTTCCATACTCCCTATGATCTGGGTGCTTCCATAATTTGATGCCCCTCTCCACTTTCAAAAAGCTGGGAATTGGAGAGATGAAAAAGACTAAGATGACCCTGCAACTGGCAGATGGTTCGGTAACATACCCAAGCGGAGTGGTGGAGGATGTTATCATTAAAGTGGAGCACTTATACTTCCCATGCGATTTTGTCATTCTAGACATCGAAGAGAACCCCACTACACCTCTCATCCTTGGACGACCATTCCTTGCCACAGCCGATGTGCACATTTGGGTAGCCCAGGGGAAGATCACCCTTCAAGCTTATAACGAAAAGCTGGAGTTTGCATCAGGAAGATCTCCAGATAGCAAATCCAAAGATCTCAAGTTGTGAGGGACACTCAATCACCATCATCCCCACTTCTGTTTATTACCCTTCCAGACGGCATGTCTATTACAGAGATACCACCACCAATCCCGGACGAAGAGCGGGATAAGAAAAGAAAACATGCATCCAGGTGGACTCTCAAAAAAACCATCGAGTCATGCTTTGGATCCTCCTCATAACCACCCCCCAGGATCGATCTAACGAAAAAGCGTCTAGCTAAAGACGTTAAAGAAGGGCAGCTTTCCGGGAGGCAACCCGGACGAACTTATCTTTTATATGCTTTTATGCTGTTTTAATTTTCAGGTTCCCTTTAATTTATTTTTGCTAACTTTAACCCCGTTTATAGTATGGTTGCTTCTAGTGTTTTATGCAGGTGCAATTTCATGTCTACACCGCAACCAAGCTACGCTACTTGAGGCTAAAGCTCAAGTGTGGGGGAAGTCCAAAACACGCTAGCAAAAATAAAATCAGGGGAGTACTAGTTTCTTTAAATTATGCTTTTATTTCAATAAATATGCAGAGGAGAATTTTTAAATGCTTCAATGAATATTCGTGAGCTTCGTGTTCTCTCTAATTTATCTACTTACCGAAAAGGTCTTCTGAAATTTCCCTTGTTTTTCTGGTGAACAATGAGGACAATTAAGTGTGGGGGAGTGTGCCCTTTTCGGTGACATTTTATGCTTAAATGCTTAATCTCTCTGCTTATCTTGCGTTTGTTCAAATTCAATATTGTGGACCCTTTTTATGTGGGTTGTTCTCTTTAGGAATAAATATTGTTATGAATTGTGGGATAAAGAATGTACAAAATGTACAAAATTTTAAAATTTTGATTACTTTTGAGGAGCATTTTTATGCGGTGTGACCAAATGATCTGAAATGGTTGGATTTTTATTACTCAGGGGTTCTTTCTGTCTTCTTTCTTAGGGATTGCTAAGGGGTGCTTCTCTGTCAAAAAAAAAAAAATAATAAGGGACTTGTGAGACACCATTGGTAACCAACAAGAGAGTTGAGTGTTCTTGAATACGAAGGCTTAATGCCTACATATTATCTTCTCATCTCTTATGCAAAAGTGAAACAAATGCATAATTCTATTTTTCCTTTTGTTTTCTCCTCAATACCCATTCTTGAGAGAAGTTGGCCATGGTAAAAGTTCTCAAAGTCACCTTAAATCAAGTAGCATTGAAGTACTCCGGATCATACCCCGAAACTCTAATTTTTATTTTTACCCTGAGTACACCTATGCCACCAGTAGGTGATGGATCACACTCCTCTAAAAAGTTTAAGATCATGTACTATTGACTTCTTTATCCTACCCTTCATAATAGTATTTGTTAATATTGAGCATTCCCTACTTCGTTGGGTACATGGTTTTGCTTGAGGACAAGCAAAAAGGTAAGTGTGGGGGTGTGATAAGTGTCTAAATGAGCATGTTTTATGGGTGTATTTCATATATTATATCAGCACTTTTCTGCTCATTTCTCGCTTATCGTATGTTTTCCTCTAGTTTATGTTTTATTGATTATCTCACAATTTATTGGTTTAAACATGAGGAACAACCAAGCTAGGAGCAAAGTACACGAAGAGACAAACACATAGACGCAAACGGCTCAGAAAACGGACTTATAACGAAGAATGTAGAGCCGGTCAAACAGAGGCACGCGAGAGTCACGCGGTGACTGTGCAACCGCCCCCCTAAGTCGCGGACGTTACACGGACAACCGCCAGGCGGACAGGGCTGAGGCAACCGCGCGCGACGTGAGGCTACCGCCTCTGAAGAAGGCGGACGTGAGAGAGGCTACCGCCTCTGAAGAAGGCGGACGTGAGAGAGGCTACCGCCTCTTAAGGAGGCGGACGTGCTCGCGGTCACCATAGAGGCTACCGCCTCTTAAGGAGGCGGACGTGACACACACAACCGCCTCTGAAACAGGCGGACACATAAGAGGAGACCGCCTCTAAAACAGGCGGACACATAAGAGGAGACCGCCATTTATTAGGCGGACAGCAGGCGGTCATGAATTAAATCAACGCCGCGACTAGTTTTCTTCGCCCGTCTTCGCCGTCTTCTCCAACTTGAATCGATTTATCTATCTACTCCCGCACCGCCTACCATTAATCTCTCACGCGTGCAGCTCTCTGTCCCCTCTGCAATCAATGAAGATAGCAATCAACTCTCCTCTTCATCTGCAATCAAATTAGTACGGAGCCAAACCTCTATATAAACTCACCACCTTAGCTGCAAAACACCACACGCACGACGGAGGAATTCGCTCACCACAATCATCCATTTCCTTCCACTTATTTTCCTCCCGTAACACCACAACATTCCACACTCACGCAGTAACTAAAGAAATAGAGAGAGCAGCAGTGAGAGGAGAACAGACCAGTTCTTCCTCTGAATTAATGTCAAAATCTATCTGTGTAATCTTCTTAACTCCGTTAATGTCTGAGTAGTTTTCTTCTGTATCCTAGGATGGGGGTTTGATTTCTAATATTACGTAATTAATATTTATCACCTGTTTCTCTCATTTAACTTGTTTTAATTCCTTTTAACTAATATTGCTAAATGCTTTGCGCGACAAACGACTGCATTTATTTGGTAACTATCAACATATGATTTTGAGATAGTCTAGGTACCACAAAGGAATTAATCTTGATATTTACACTCCGGACTGAGCAGGAAAATATTAAGGCTTTTATTAAGAGTTCGTAACTGACAATTATTAACTCTAATAGGCAATAAATAATTGAAACATGGTTATAAATATGTTTAAGTAATTTAGGAAATTCCCCCGCTATCCTAGGATACATTTTTCCATTCACATCAATTAATTCACCTTTTTAACTGTTTTTATTATTTCTGTATTAATTTAACAACAAATCAAGCTTGCCTCCGGCTAAACCCCTTTTACAGTTTTTAAGTAACTACCAAGACTAGGGTAAATTGAACAATCTCCCTGTGGATACGACACTCGTTATACTACTACGACCGGGAATTGTTTGCAGCCCGACGTTTATAATTTGAGTTTTTAATTTCCTTTCTTTTAATTTTACACCACTTTAACCACTCAGAAATAACACTCTGCACTTATGAAAAACTACCAAAGGGCAAACATTCCCCCTCGATGTACAATGAAAATGGATATAAGGAAAGCTTTTGACACCGTGGACAGGAATTTCCTCCAGGACACACTCTCATTCTTAAATTTCCCCCCGCAATTTAGTAATTGGATCATCCAATGTGTCACCTCCACAACCTTCTCGATTAACATAAATGGCTCACCCTCAGCATCTTTTAAAGGGGAACGAGGGCTGCAACAAGGTGACCGTCTCTCTCCCTACCTCTTTGCGCTTGTTATGGATATGCTTTCCCGACTGCTCGGCCAGCTTCTTACCTCCCCAGACTTCCACTACCACCAATCATGCAAATCTCTCCGTATCTCCCATCTCTTTTTTGCCGAAGATGCCCTCTTATTCTGTAGAGGTGACCAAAGCTCTAGAAAATCCATGCTCAACAAAGTCAATCTCTTCTCTGAAGCCTTTGGTCTTAAGCTTAACCCAGCCAAATCTGACATATTCCTATGAGGGGTAAACCTCGCCCTTGCTAAATCGCTTGTACAACTAATAGGGTTTAATCAGGGTTGCTTTCCTTTTCGCTATCTCGGCATCCCAATCACTGCTAGAAAGCCTAGAACTACTGACTTTAACCCTCTCATTGACAGCATTCGTAAAACAATCACATCTTGGGGAAGTAAATCCCTCTCCTTTGCAGGCAGACTCTCCCTTATTCAGAGTATTCTCTTTGGCGTTGTGGGTTTCTGGGCCTCTTGCATCACTATCCCTAAGAACGTCATCAAGAGAGTCATTAACTGCTTCCGGTCGTTCCTTTGGTCAGGGGAGGCTGACTAAAATACCAACCCTCCAGTGGCCTAGAACGCTATCACTAATATCAAGAAAAATGGTGGTCTGGGACTAAAAGACATCCACAAATGGAATGTGTGTTTCATGCTCAAGACCATCTCAGCCATCACTCATGACTCGGAGCGCCTTAGGATCTAATGGATCCATAAGCTCTTCCTTCATAACCCTAGCACCATCTGGACGATTACTGCTAAAGGCAATGACCCTTGGACTTAGAAAGCTATTCTTCATGCCAGGGATTGGTGGTTGAAGCAATGTGGCTCAACCGATGATGCCATATCCCTCTTTAACTCCTACCCTCCCCGTCCTAGGGTTAGCTGGGTCTACAAAGATATCTCTGCCCCTCCCCAAATATTCCAATGGTACAATATCTGCTGGAAAAACTGGTCCATTTCTAAAGCTAAATTTATCTTGTGGCTTGCCCTGAAAGGCAGACTTAAAACCTGTGATAAACTTCAATCTTGAGGCATATGTCTTGCTAACAATGCTGGCTCTGTGAGCGTGCTCAAGAGACAAGCAACCATCTTTTTTTCCATTGCATGTACTCTTGTAGGGTCTGGTGAAATATCTGTGACTGACTGGGAATTCCAACTAACTGGAGAAGTCTTCGTAGCTGCACATCCTGGATCCTTCGCTAATGCAAAAGGCACTGACCGATTAACCTAGTGAAAAGAGGCAAACGTTGTCTATCATATATGGATAGATAGGTGCAAGCGAGCTATAGCCAACCAAACCAGAGACCCCTCACTCGTTATTGCAGACATCAAAGCTGCAACCAAAGCCATTATCTGGACTAAGATGAATCGATCCAGCGCAGACATCGAATGGCTAGATAGGGTGTTCTGCTCCTAGGAGCGACATGTTTTGACATCGGTTGTACATGCAATTTTGGGATGATTATTGTTGTTGTTCTCCTACTGGGGTTACTTTTGTTCTAGCACTATGCTTTTTGGTCAGCTTCACGCTGCTTTTGTCCTTTAGAGAAGAGGATGCTTTGTATTAGCTCTATGCTGTTTTTCTAGGGAGGCTTTTGTACATCCTCCACCCCCCTAGGAGAGATACCCTCAATTAGTTATCAGATATATAGGGCTCCTATGTATCTAACGCTGCCATTTCTCTTTACTTGATATATATATACATCCTTTATTTCAAAAAAAAAAACTAGCCTCTGATTTAGAGATTAAAGAAACTTAGTTGTTTATCTTGTGGGCCCACAAAAAACGAAAAAGTTACAGTAATCTAATCCTAGGAGAACATGCATTGCCCGTGTCCTCTCCTTGCCCTTTCACCTCCCGTATTTCACTCTTGAGTGCAGCTCAAATGCTGCAGCACTACAGCGCATCATTGCTGCAGTAGTAAAATCCTATACGTACATATATTACCTATAAGTAAGGTTAATATAGTTCTTGACTAGTTAGACGTAACATGTCATTATTTTTAGGTCTTTTATTTTGTATGTGGACAAATAATCATTATTGTTTTATTTATTTTATGTAATTCCTAATTGACTTTTTTTAAAATTTTCTTATCTTAGCATATATTGTCTTTGTTTAAAATAAAAATATTAGATACATTTAAAACAAACAAATGTATTTTAAATTTAGAATTGTTTTATTTTTAAAATTTAAAAATTATTTTAATTTTATAAGAATTTTAATAATGTACACTTATATATTATAAGCAATAAACTAATTGTATTCTTACTTTCATTGATGTTTCAGATAATACTTCTTATGAAAGTATTATAAGAATTTATTAATAAAACAGAACTATAGTTATAATAATTGGTTTATCGAAATCATATGTCTAATTTGGTTTAATTATAAAACTAGTTTTGGTTTGACAATATTATTGTCAATGTAAAATTATATGACGTGAATAGTAAAGTAAGTTGAATTTTATACCACCAATGTCTTAATAATACTTCTAAAAAAATAATTGTAAAACTATATTACAATATTTCACTTGTATTATAGTTTTCTCATAAATATATTATTGATTATTATACAGAAACTAAATCAATAGTTTCATAACAAAAACACATCAAATTATGGAGTAAACAAAAAACCGTATCGCCTCAATTTTTTCGCAAGGGGAAATATATCAGTTTTTTTTCTTTTCATTTTTTGCACTCTAGGTAGGTTCACTGCACTCAACCCAATTCTTCTCTTACTATGTCACTGTTTTCAAGATTGTGACACCAACTCCTTTCCGTCATCAAATTAATTTAGAGTCAACTCTGTCTTTTTTTTTTATCAACTTGCTAATCAACACAATCCAAAGTTTAGTTTCGGCTCTTCAACAATATCTATCTATGAGTTGCTATTCATTCAAGTGATACTAAAGATAATTATGCACTCTTTAGTTCTTTTCTTTTGAGCAATAATTACCTCTTAGTTTATGTGTTCTTATCAACGTTTGTAATGGTACAAGTTGTGTTGTGTAATCATGATTGATATTGGTATCATGAATTAGTGTGGTGCCCTTTGAATTAACAGGGCCAGTCTGTGGAAATTGCTAATGCATTTTAAGTTGTATATGAAAGCCAACATCTAAATTTGAAAATAAGAAATGTTTTCTGTCAATCTTAAATGCTGGTAAATGTTGCTTGAAAATCATTAACCTGTCACATGTAAATGTCAATCATAAATGGTTAACCTGTCGCATATAAATGGTTAGCCTTTCAATCATAAATGGTTAACTTGTCGCATGCAAATGGTTAACCTGTCGCATGTAAATGGTTAACATGTCGCTTATAAATGGTTAATCTTTTAATCATAAATGGTAAACCTGTCGCATATAAATGGTTAACCTTTTAATCATAAATGGTTAACCTGTCGCATGTAAATGGTTAACCTGTCACATATAAATGGTTAACCTTTCAATCATAAATGGTAAACATGTCGCATATAAATGGTTAACCTTTCAATCATAAATGGTTAACCTATCACATGTAAATGGTTAACCTGTCGCATGTAAATGGTTAACTTGTTGCATGTAAATGGTTAACCTGTCACATGTAAATGGTTTACCTGTCAATCATAAATTGGTAACCTGTCGCATGTAAATGGTTAATCTGTCACATGTAAATGGTTAACCTGTCAATCATAAATGGTTAACCTGTCGCATGTAAATGGTTAACTTGTCATTTGTAACTAGTTAACCGGTCAATCGTAAATGGCTAACCTATTATTTGGAAAGTTAAAAATGAATTGTGTAGTTTTTACATAATAATGATATGAAATATTGGCTAGTATTATGTACACTTATGGCATATTTATAACCGTATGAATGACATATAATTCTGAAACTAATAAATAATAGATTATAACTCATACATATACCCGAAAATATTATTCAATATGTGTTGAATTTTTTTTGGACAATATGTACTTAGTGCCATTCAAGGCAATTCATTTAATAATTTAAACAATTGATATCAAGTAGCTTTTATATATAACAATATACAACTATGGCTAATATTATCTACACCATAAACCCACCCCAAAAACCACCCTAGGAAATATAAAAACATCGAAGGCTTATTGCCGAGTCAGTTGCGACATTATAAAGAATAGACTTAGTTAAAAAAGATTACCCTACACCACAAACCCACCCTAAAATCCACCCTAGAAAATATTGTAACACCCCGTCTTGATCCAAACGTGGTTATCACAAACTTATCACCATATATACAAACACTGCAGCGGATTCAAATACGCTCCAGGACCTTGCCACGGTCTGATTAACAGAATTTACCGAACATTAGTACTTACAAGTCTTAACCAAATACACATTAATCTTACAATCCCCTCACATCCTATACAACTTACTAACTCAAGATACCATACGAGTGTACATGCACAACTCGTAGGTCACACTTAAACCGTAACACGTCTACCCCATCTTACTCTCATGACGGTCGCCTTCTGACGTTCACCTGCGTAGTAAAAACAGCCCCCAAAGGGGGTCAGCAAGAATGCTGGTACGATCCTCTCATGGCCCCCAAGCTAACGTGGCTACGACGACTAATTGTCGATATCATGGAGGTTGATTAGATGCACAACATAATAGAAAGTGCAATAAACAACAATCCAAATATGAACAATCAAAGTTCAAACACAATGAACGACTTAAATGCGTTCCCTTAATTAGTGAGTTAGTTATTTAACTCCTTAGGTTATGTTTCCTCTTAATCTCAGTCCAACCTTATCTTATCTCAATCTTAGTCCTTATCTTAGCCTTAGAAAACAAACCATTCTTTAAATAGAAATGGATGTAGCTTATCTCAGTCTTAGAATACAAACCATCCTTTAAATAGAAATGGTTGCAACTTATCTCAAACCTTATCTTAATCTTAGAATACAAACCACTCTTTAAATATAAATGATTGTATCTTATCTCAATGTTTATTTTTGTCGGGTCAAAAGCAACCCTAGCCAATGAGCTATTAACTCCATTGGTTGAATAAACAACTTATCTTAAAATTTAGGATTTAGGTGATCCTACCGCACCATCTTAATGCCTCATACCTTGGACTGGATGTCCAATGTAGCTGAGCCGGTAACCGACCCTAGGCAACAAGTCCAAAGACAAGTCCTTAATTGGAAGTCGGATCTGCTTTAGATACCGACCCCCTTTTTCCTTAGCATGCATGACCGGAGTCAGTCCCGGGTTCCTCATCCCCCCCCAAGTACCAGTTAGTAGAAGTCTCAAGACAATGTTTGTTGGTTAAACCTCTTTTAGTTTTTAACAAACTAATATTAGGGAGTGTTCCTTAGTCTCACTCGATTCCTTACTAAACATTAGTTAGTAGGTTCTCACGGTAAGTTGTGTTAGTTTTCAAACATCACACAACAATACAATAAATATAATGTTCCGGTTGCATGCTTTATCTTGTTTAGTGAGCACACAAAAACAAATAGCACACAAGCCGAGGGACACCTCGTTAGCAAGCAGGTCACAAGAAGACTGTACCGTTCACCGTTGGTCGTTCGGTCGCTTACTCTCTTCCGGAGTCCAAATTCCCAAGTCCTAAAACATTCATTCAATTTTAGGTTATTAGTTACTTAACTCATCCCAACTCACTTAGTTTGCTTAACCACTAAGGTTTACCCACTAAAAATCACTAAGTCCTTATAGTTTAATCTTAACCTTAAAAGCCACTTCTCATTATTTCTTAAGCTTATTCACCCATTTGTTTGCCAGTACTACCCACCAAACATGTCCTTAATTACCTTATAACATCAACACTTATCAATCCCCATCATTACCTAACATTTTCCCAGCTTATACACCATTTTTAGAGTGGTCCGGGACTTGGTCCTTACATTAAGTCCTGGACCAACACTTGGTTAAACTCTTGGCTGATTTTATGTTGTGGTCCGGGACTTTGTATGGGACTTAAGTCCCGGACCAATGCAAGCTGAAACTCTCAGGGGGGGGGGGTTTAATGGGGTGGTCCGGGACTTTGTATGGAACCTAAGTCCCGGACCAATACAAGCTAAAACTCTCGGGGGTAAATTAGGGGGTGGTCCGGGACTTTATACAAGACTTAAGTCCCGGACCAGGGTGCTGGATGAACTCTTGGCTCTAATTTAGGCATGGTCCGGACTTTTACCCTGGACCTAGGTCCCGGACCAGCTGCAGGTTTTAACCATTTGCATTTTTCTAAGTGTGATTGCACTTGTTCTCTTCATCCAAGCTTTACCCAAAGTCCATATACGATCTTAGAAATATTCTAACCCCAAAATAACATCTTAAACTTGCCCAATTCCTCATCTAAACTTGTTACCCAATTTCTCACATAATCTCTTAACACTTGTTATATTTTCCTTAGGTTTTCCTAAGTGGTATATCATACCTACAACTCAAACTAACCAAAATGCTATTTCACAACCATCTTAACTACTCCTCAAGCATCATCATGCACAACCCATATACTTTACTCACACTTCTCAAAGCTATATATAATCTAGCACATACTTACATCCTTACAAGTCATTATACCTTATTTTTCTTTCAAACTTCATACAAGTTTCCTAGCTTCCTTCACCATGGTTTTGGTTCCTTAAATTCACCATTGGATCCCCTAGTCCCTCTTAGACATCAGAAGTAGAACCTTATTAATCCACCACTAGCATCTTCACCACTTATACAAGCTACCAAGATCTCTCATTGTTATATTCTCAAGTTCATACCCAAATCACCTTAAAGCATTATACACCTTTTCATCCAAACTTTTGCTCAAGTCTTATCATTCCTCTTAACATGACTTTGGTGTGTTCAATATACCCACCTATCCTCTAATTCCTCCTAGACAACTCTAGGTCATTCTCATCCTCAAGAACTCCTTAGTTAACTCGTTTCCACTCAAATTCCTTTTTAATGATCCCAAGTAAATCCTAGGTCATATTAAATCATAACCATCACTTAAACACTTGTTTTCTACCCAAATTTCGCCATAGCTCCTCTAGTATTTTATCATGCCCATAAGCATTGTTTTTCTCATTCAATCATCTCACACACATCAAGTCCTTTCTCATCATATTTTCTCACCCAAATCAACTCATTCACAACAAACTCAATATAATGTAATAATCTTAAATTGCATAGCACTAAGGCTCTTAAATGACATGGCTCTTAGGCCCTTAAATGACAAGGCTCTTAGGCCCTTAAATGACATGAATTTAAACACTGAATTTCCCACATATAAAAGCTTTCAACCCGCAAATACACCCATCAATCTCATAGTAGTTATAATGCTCTCAAAATCCATCTTAAACTTATCTTACTAACTCATTCCCATTGGCTCCTTAGTCACAAGTTCACAAGCTTGTTTAAATTCTTTTTCCTAGGTTATATAACCCTTTACATAATGTAAGCTCTAAGCCACAATAGTACCCACCTAAAACTCATCCCTTAAAACTTAAACCACCATTAGGTAAGCATTTTACCTTGTTTTCTCAAGCTTATCTTAACTTCCTCCTTAGACCTTCTTCTTGAATGAATCTCGGCCACCCATTTAATTCCCTTTGCCAATGTTCTAATCAATACACAATGACTCTCATGAGTGCTAAACAATACACTAATCCTTAAGGAGTAAACCCTAGGTTAAAGATGTGTTTTAAGGCATATAAGTGGATAATTACCTTTGAAGTCTCAAAGTAGACTTGGGCAATGAATGAAAGAGGACCTCCACTAGTCCTTGGTGATTAAAACAAGCTAGTTCAAGGAGTAAAACAAAACCCCCATGAGTAAGAAAATTTCGGTAATGAGCAAGAGTGAAGGAAACTAGATTTTTCTTTCACTTTTCTTACCTTGAATGGAAGGGGATGCAAAGGAGCTCTTTAAACTTGATTTTCCTCCATCAATGGAGTTTTCTCTTGGCACCGAAATGGAGCTTTGAATGATTTGAAAAGAGCACTTTGAAGCCCTTGACTTAACTAAGAGAAATATGTGTTTTGTTTTGGATTTGGAGCTTTGTGTTGACTTGGACAAGCCATGGAAGTTGAAGAACAATGGAGGGCTGAAGATTTTACGGTTTGGAGCAGAGAGAATGAAGAAAAAAGTTGGGGAAGAAAGAATAATGAAGAGATGAGGAGAGAGGTATGTAAAAGTAGATATTTATGTTAAAGCAAATAGTACTTTCTTTACTTTTCTTCCCTTTCTTTTCTTATTTGATGAAGTCTATAATGACTCATCCCTTAGAAAACTGGCCCCCTCATTAGACAAGGCTAGACATGGTCTTTGTTGACCAACTAATTGACTTATGTTGACTTAATGCTAAACTAGGTACTATTTGGGCACTATTCATAAACTAGTGCACATATTTGTGAAATTTTTGGTTTCCCATTTATTTAGTTCCTAATGTGATACTAATTAGCACACATGTTGATTAAGATGTAATCATAGGAATTTAGCCACTCAAAACTCATTTCTAAGATAATTTCTCAAAAAGGTGCTTTAAGGAGTCTTAAAGCACATTTTGTGTTTAAGCTTGTTTTTGAGCTTGGTTTTCTTTGGTAATTGATTTATAATGTCCATTAGCATGTTAATAAAGTATTATAATGGTATTTGGGTGCTAATCAAAGTCACTCCAAGCTTAGAGCACATTTTTGCCTAAATTGCCCTTAAGGTGTTTTCTTGTGTTTTCCTTGGTTTAAATTGTCTACCAATCTTTCTAAGGCATATTTTAGCCTTACTACATCATAAATTGATGTTTACTTAGCATACTTAGGTTTGGGGTATTTCAAATATAAAAAGTCGATGGCATTTATAAGGTTTGTAGTGAAGGGATTAGGGTCTAACGATCCTAATCCCTTAACCACAAACCTTAAAAACCTGTCGAGTTAGTGTCAACATTACCCCACACCACAAACCCACCCCAAAAACCACCCTAGGAAATCTTAAAATGTCGAAGGCATATTGCCGACTCAGTTGCACATTATAAAGTATAGACTTAATTAAAAAAGATTACCCTACACCACAAACCAACCCAAAATCCACCCTAGAAAATATTAAAACGTCGAAGGCATTTTTATGGTATGTTTTTTTAGATAATTAGGCTTGAAGCCAATATATTAAGGAAATCCTAGAGAACCAGGTGGATGTGTAATGTTGGACCGCATTAAAACCTCTCTAAGTAAAACCCAGTGGGATAAAAGCTTAGAGAGGAAAAAGAGTACCCCTCATCAAATTACAACCTAGATAACAATCCAAAATGGTAAAACAAAATAAAACCAACCAAGCTAGCGAGGGAAACAGGAACAACAGCTAATACAAACTCTCAACCTCAAAAGTTCAACTCCACTAATATGTATATACAGCCAACCATGCATCCGACCTCAAAAACTATAAGTAATCTTATAAAGATGAATTTCCAATGAAATTGTTACATGTAAGAGGGAAACGTGCTAGAATTTCCTTCTGCCCTTACTTTAATGTCCAACGTCATCCATCTCCCCCCTTTTTCAACTCTACCGACTTCTATTTCTTCTTCATCCCACATAGCTATTATTCCCCCTGATCTTCCTTGACTCAAGACCTCTTCCCATGCTAGACTTGCTTTCTTTTTCCCCCAAAAGCTAGGGATGCATTGTGTTGCTGTTCCGCTATGTTAGGTCTCCACTAGACCCAACATTGATAGCTTCAAGTTTTTAGTTTTTTTCTCATCTTTCTCTGTTTTTTTTATCCCATTACCCTTACATTTTGGAGCCTTATTGTCACCATCTTCTCCCTTCAACTTTCAACGTGCGGCTCAATTTGTTTGATGATATTTGCTTTTGTGAGGTCTGGGTTTGGTAGGCGACATCTAAGTTGCAACATGAAATCAATGCATTCCTCTACTTCTCTTACTGCATTGATTATTTTCCCTTTCTCGTTTCTGGCTGGAGTTGTCTTTTGCATAAGCAAGGGGGTGGTGTATTGTGTAACAGTTCGACAAATAAACTGATACCCTCTTTCTCAACCCTCAACTGGACTGGAGAAGTTCCCTTTTCTGTATTTTTTATTTTTGTCGCGTGCAACTCATTCCCTAAATAAGAAGTGTTAGGGCTGTATTCTGCATGTTTATTGGACTTTCCTCGGGATTCGGCCCTTTCTCCTCATTTAATTCGGGAATCTCAAGCGACGCGCCCTTAGAAATATTGTTCAACTGCCAGGTTGAATTTTCCAGTTTGTGCGTATCAGGAGTTACATCCTCCCCCTCAACATTCCCTTTCTCCTGTGTTAGGTCAATTGGGATCTGTTCCATTATTATGCTACTACCCTTACCGATTTTATTCTCTTCTTTCTTTCCATTTTTTTCTTGTACGCGGATATTTTGGGATTCAAACCGCAGCTGCCCATTATTACTATTGACCTCTTCCTGTAACTTGCTTCCTCTGTCTGCAATATATAAATTCTATTGCTCTATCAGACTTTGTCTCCTCTCACCTATGGGTGTAATTGGGCAGTTTTTTATTTTTGTTCCCCATAGCATCCGTCTTTATTAATTAGTGGATTTTTCATTCCTTTTTCCTTGGGTTCCTCATCCATTGATTCCGTCCCTTCCTCATGTCCAGCCAAGTCTTGCACGTGGCCTGCCTCATTAATATCTCTCTTTTCCAGGCAACAGTCAGATTCCTCTAGCATTAACTCCCCATTATTTTGTACCCCTTGATTTCCGTTCTCTCCCCCACTATGTCGGTTGGCTATACTCCCTTGGGATTCTGCCATCCCATGGGATTTTCTTTTAACTCCCTTTAATTGCTCCTTATCTTTGTCCGTTTTTTGACTAGTACCCATGACTTCTTGGCCCCTTTCACCCTCTTCCGTATTATTAACGATTTGAATAATACTCTCACTGGGGTTCACCTTTTCTTGTCTTTGCCACGGTGGATTAACTTCTACCATACTAACGGGGAATTGTTAACCAGCCACACAGACTAAATTTTTAATACCCCGGATCTAAAAATGGCGATTAAATTACTCTAATATGATTATAAAAGGCCTAATGGTGCCTAAAGAGTATTGGTAAAGGAAATAAAACCAAAAGAAAAGAGAAAACGCTTGAAAAGCGAAAAACGCTAAAATGCGCGTTAAATGAGTATAAGAGATACATGATCTCGAGAGGGTCCGAGATGGATTCCTAAGGCTTAGTTAGGCCTAATAAGTATACGGGAATGATTCCCGAAGAAAACGGATCCAAATAATGGATTAAAACGCTAACGGAGTTTAAAAGCACGTTTTTCGAGAAAACCCGAAAACGTGACTTTAAGTGGTCAAACGGACCCGTAAAAATTATAGTTGATTAAATAACTATAATTAAGTATTAATGGAAGTTTAATAACCATTAAAAATAAAGAAACGAAAAAATCCGAAAAACGGGCCCGGTAAGTGAATAGTGCCAAACCGGGTAAATTAACGAGCGTTTTCTGTAAAAGTCGAAAACGCTCTCAGCCTATATTAATTAAGTGGGCCGATTTTTAGAGCATGAATTAGCTCTCTCTCACACTATATTCTAGCTAATTAAGTGGTGAGTCATAAAGCAAATAGTTAAAAAGTGAAAAGGTAAATAACTTACTTTCCTTCCTTCTCTCTCCTACTCTTTTCCTTTCTTCCATCGTGAGCTGCCTTCTCCTCCCTTCCTCTGGCAATTCGAGCTGCAACAACAACAACAATGGAGGTCTCTCTTTCTCTCCAAGCTCAAGCCATGTTAGAGCTCCAAATGAAAAACCGAACACATATTCTTCTTCCTCTCTTCAAGCCCTATCATTCCCTCTTTCCAAAATCTCAAATGGAGAAGTTTGACCTCCATGGGTTTTGGGCATTTGAAGAGAAAAGCACACTATTTTGAAGCTTGAGGCTTCCTCTTTCATCCAAGGTAAAAATATCCAAAGAAAGTTGCATATTTCTTCACCTTCTTGTGTGGCCGATTTTGGCTAATTTTGATACCTTTCTTCTCCTTGCTTTGAGCTGTTATTCAAACCTCTAATGGTGGGTTGGAGCTCCTCCTTCGATTTTTGGCAAAACCAATTCTAGGGTTTCCAAAGGTAATGTTCAAATTCTACACCTTAAACCCTCTTCTTGAATTCATGAGTTGTTTTCACAACTAGGAGGATTAATTAGTACTCTATTCGTCCATTGGTAAATTGATCTAGATAACTGGGCAAGATTATGCCTAGACCGATTTTTGGATGAAGAGAAGATGAGAAGAGGAGAAGAGTGTCAATAAGGAAATTTAAGAGAATGCAAGGTAAGGAACCAACCCAATGTATATTCTATATGTATTAGAATTTGGGAAGGGTAATTAAAATGAATGAACCCCACTTGAGTTGTGGTGATAAGGTCCTTGCTTAGAAATAAATGCAAGTGAGAAAACATTTGTGAGTTAATGCTTGTTTTGGGAGCTATGTATTTGATGAATAATGTTTATGGTGTTTAATGAGTTTTGCTTGATTAATGAGGAATTATTTGAGTGTTGATAGAACCCTTGCGGTTTGGCTAGTTTTAGGATGAAATATGTGAAGAAATGAGTTTTGGGCAAAGTTAGAAAAGTAGCCAAGTTATGGCAAAATTTGTGTAGAAATTTGAGTGGTTTGAGCATTGTTGGGTGTGAGGAATGACCTAGAGAAACTAGGTGTGGATGGAGACTTATTTGAGTTAGTTAACCACTTTTGGAAGGCTTGCGATAAGATAGAAGATTGGTGCAAAATCTGTAGCAAAGAGATTGTTTAAATGCTTGAGGAGTTACTAGAAAACAAAGAAGATTTAAGGTTTTAAGAGAGAGATATGAACCTTGGTATGAGTTGTGCATTATCCTGGAAGATGTGGAAGGGTCAAAATGAAAGAGAGCATAATGCAAAGGGTTGAGGAGAAGTTAGAAATGCACAAGTGTGCATTAGTGTAAATGAGAATGAAAAATGTGTGAATTTGAGCAAGAGTTGAGTAAGGTTTGAGCCTATGATTTGAAGAGTTTAGAGCATGTTTTAAGGTGATTAAACATGTGGAAAACTTGTGGAAAGTTTATGGAAAGATTAAGGGTGGTTTAAGGATTGATTTGGAGTGGAAAAATCAAGTTTGGAGCAGGTTTTAGCAGGGTCCGGGACTTGGTCCTTGGACAAAGTCCCGGACCACACCTAAATTAAGGCCGAGAGTGCAAGTGCTGCTTTGGTCCGGGACTATACTCCAGGACAAGGTCCCGGACCATGTGTAATTTTCACCCGAGAGTTAAGTTCGCAATTGGTCCGGGACTTAGGGTGAGGACCAAGTCCCGGACCACCCCCAGAAACCTACAGAGAGCATTTTAAAGGTTGTAAATGATGGGGGTTTAAATGTTAATGATGTTATAAGATGTTAAGGCCTTGTTTGGTGACATGTTAAGGCCCTAGGAAGTGTAAGAAAGTGTTAGAAGTGTTTGAGAAGTGAGAACTCAAATTAACAAGAATAAAACCGAGATAACGGGGTAAGTACGGGAGTAGCATTTTATTATGTACTGTATGAGCTTAGTATTAATAATAATGTTTGAAACATTATCAGAGAATCGTGCGTGACCCGAGCATGGTGAGATGACACGGTAAAAGTAAAAACCCCGGTGAAAGGTATGATTTTCTCATGCCCCGTATGCTAACCGAGTTACTCTGATTTGTGTGTTTGTGTGCCGGCTTAATCAAGATTAAAGCATGGAAATAATCCCTTGTTTGATTATGTATGCCTTATTGTATGTTGTATGGACTAACATACTTGTACGCCGGTGTGGTCTAACATAGTGCATAGACCGACTCATAGAGAGCAGTGATTGACTAGAAACCCGTAGATCGGGTAGTCTCATGAACAATGGTAATATGCAAACACACACAAGCTATCGATTAAAGTATAACGATAACGCAAACATATGAACTCCCTAGAACGTGAGGAGATGTACGGGTTGAGTAAATACCCGATAACGGTTAGAAAACCTTATTGAAACAATCCACGGAATAAATATGAGTGGAGAGATAAATGAACCTCCATCGAGAGGATTGAAGTTAGTCCAATAATGTGAACTTATAAGAAAGGTAAAAGAGACCTAAGGGACTATGTAACTCCCTTGAGACATGGTCGACCTCCTATATGAGGATTTTACCCGGTATAAGAAAATATCCAAAAGTATAAGTATATGAATGTAAGGGTAACCCTTAAGCCTAAGATTACCCGAATTTAAGTAAAGTTCCCAAAGTCATTAGAAATCAAGAGTGATGCTTCTAGACTAATATACATAAAATTATTATAACTCCGAGAGAGGAGTGTATGGGAATGTGAGTAGTCCGAGAGTAGTCGGACCTATGTAAAAAGAGATAGGAACTAAGAGAGATTCCGGGAGCTAGTTGAACCTTCCCACCATGCTAGACCCAGAGTAGGGTCGAAACCGGGGAAGTAAGACTATGCACGAGGGCCATGAGTTTTGGCTTAAGTATGTAATAAGAGTAACAAGCGTGACGTAGGAGACCTGTAGTGTCTCGAGAATCTACAAGAGCTTGAGTATGAATAACCCAAGAGTGTGGGTGAGATAATGAGTATAATAACCCAAGAGTGTGGGTGAGATAATGAGTATAAATAACCCGAGAGAAAGGGGTGAGTATATGTATGAGTACCCGAGAGAATGGGTAAGTATAAGAATGAGTAGCCCAAGAGAATGGGTGTGTATATGAATAAGTAACCCGAGAGAGCGGGTGAGGTATTGAATAAGTAAACAAGGCATAGTGAGGAATAACCCTCAATGCCTAAGAGTAACCAGTTACCACTAACAACATTGTTATGTTAGTTAGGAATCGTGTTCCGTGATTGGATGTAGATTCCTTGCGTGATATACATATATATTGTATTGCCATGATGCATGTTGTTTGATTAAAATGAACTCCATGTATATCCGACCCAAAGTAGTCGGCGTACCGCGGTTAGCACGCGGTATATGCGAATTTCATATTCAGCGTAAGCTGACCCCCTAGGGGGAACGTTTTTAGTGTGCAGGTACTTGAAGCTGACCACCGTTCGAGAGAGTAGGACGGGGACTGCTGTGAGCATGGGTAGTTAGATTGTAATTACTTATGCGTTTGAATGAGGTGTAAGTCCGAGTATGTTATCGGCATCCGTATATTGTAGACTCGGTATTGTAAGATATGAATTGAGTATTGTATTTGTACGAAGTACTCGTCGTCCAGTTCATCAGACCGTTACGGTATGTAAGAAAGTCCTGGTTAGCCACATGGGTGGCTAACGGCGTTGTTTCACCCCTCGTTGTAATTAGAGTTCCGCTGCGTGAGTAGGAGTAATTAGTAACGGTTTAAGAGGTAATGACGAGATTAACGGTTGGGGTGTTACAAAAATGGTATCAGAGCGAAGTATCGCTCTGATGACTGGAAATACCGAGCCTAGGAAATACCGAGTTAGGAATTAGAGACTTAGGGCTAAGGGTTGAGTGGTAGCGTGAGAGATGCGCTTGTTAGGAACTTCCAGTAAGATCTGGATACCTATGATACCAAACCCGCCCTCCACTACCCCCGTATTAAAAAGCTCGGGAAAGTACGCCAGAGAGACGGGGAAACTCAATCTGGCAGTTAGTAAATATTTTAACATGGACTAGAACTTGTCATGCGGTAGATCCCGAGAACCGGAAATCCCGGAGGGGAATCCCGCTGGAATGACAATAACCGCACACAATGGCGGGAGATCGAGAAATCCTAATCCAAGGAGACCGAAATCTGTGGCGGCATGGGGCGACATGCCTAGCAGTCGCGAGAACCCGGCGGACCAAGCAGCAGCAAGAAGCAAAGCACCAATCGTGCAACAAGGCGGGTTCATGAGAAATAACAAACCGGGACTCAAGTCTACGGACCGCCATAGTTAAATAATACCACCCATGGTATGTTGACCGACTAAGAATCTAGTCAGGAGTATATACACCCACCCTGCCACACCCAAAGAGGTTGCAATACTTAACTGATATAGCTTAGACAGCTACGAGCACAACTACGGGACATACCCGAATGGGACTACAGAAGCAGTGCCTAAAAGAGTTAAACCTCGGTAACCACAGTAACGACGTGGGAACGAGCAACGTAATAGAACAAAGAACTAAGTAATTAAGGAACTCCGAGAGTGGAGAAGCACCTAAATTGAATGACAGTCATGTCAAGATGAGGGAGAAGCAGCTCTAAGGAGTAGCTATCCAACTAAAGGATCAAGGAAGAGCCGACAAGGCTACCAAATACAAGTGAATAATACCATGACCGGTATGAGTTAACCTAAAAACTGCCTGTACCGCGCACTTGCCACGGCAAGTGCAGTAATAACGAGACCGTTAAGAGGAATCTTAACAAGTGACAAGTACTTAGCAAGTACCAAAGTGGCAAGAGAAGCCAATATAGCACCACAAACCGTAAGAATGGTGAAACGAAACCTTGGGGAAGGCCTAACGGCCTGACCACTGTATTGAAAAGCATACCGGTCAACGAGAAGCTAGACCTGGTAAGAAACAACCGGCATTGAAATGCCGTGAAGACCTTGTTTTCAAACTCAAATTTTTCTTTAAAAACGTAAATTTTCCAAAAACCCCCAAATTTTAAAACCAAACCAGAGAGCCATGGTAAATTATCATAGGACGATACAAGAGGAGTTGGCAACAGAATACTTCAATTAGGCGTGACCGACACTACAAGTGTACACAAATGAGACATGGAACGACCGCACTCCAAAGGAGCTTGCGGGCCTGACAGACCAATTATGAGTTAGTTGGGTAAGTGGTAACGTATCAATAAGATACTCCATGTATGTATACAAGTAGAGTACGGTACACGGGAAGTAGCCCACTCCATACTACGGACGAAAGAGCCAATTCAAACCAAGACAGTTGGACACCTCGAATGATCGAAGAACATAAGGAAGCTTACCAAGATTAAGGAGTCTAGAATCCAGTAAGGTGACGGACCTAAGGCTATAGCGTTAATAAACGCGAGAAGCACAGAGTATTAAGCACAGACATTGATATGTCTCAGGAAATACCTAATAACTGGGTGAATACCAGTGTAAATAATACGGCGAATGCCTAAATGAACTTATTAATGTACGATAAACGGGATAGAATTCCCACTTTACCTCACTGAAGAGAATAATGACCTGACCCAGAAGGTATTAGAAGTACCAAGGATCTACCCATAATGGGAGACATTACAACCCTAAACGGGATAGTCAAGGACATAGCCGCAAGGCGAAGTCACAACTGAACATAACCATAGTACAAACCAGATGTAATGGCCTTACTCAGTAACACCCAGGAGCAATCCGAGAAGGGTGCCGGAGTCAACAGTAGTTGAACGAAACATCGTGTTGAGAACACAAGTGTTAAGCAAACACTCGGGTAGAACCCGAAGGGATCCCTCGTAACACGGGATACCCTAAATGCTAGAGGGCATGAATTAATAATACTTAAGGGCTTCCATGTACGGAAGTGGTGAGACAACCATATCAAAACCCAGAAACCTCCAACCATTTAATGGCATACGGAGAAGAAACCTGATAAACAGCCCGCATGGAGCATGGCGAGGCAATGTGGCTTATAGCCGGTAAACTAACTGCAACTTGTAGATCTAAACGTTGTAAACCTATGCATAGAGGCATAAGAGGAACAGTGGAGAATGAACCACTACCTTAGAGTGGGGATACCACTTGTTATTATGGGGCCTATGGAGCGGCATTTGCGTGAATCCTCCAGAGAAAGGCTACCACCTAGTATGAATGTGAAACCGCTAGAGCGGTGTAGTAACTTGAGCATGTGTATATTGCCAATGAGTATATGAACTATAGTAGAGTGTAAGAGGAACCTCGATTGCGCAATTCGAACCGAGAGTAATCAGTTGAGTAGTAAACACTGTATGTGTGCAATATGAACTGCAGAGTAAGCAGCGCAAGTGCGCAGAGAGATTTAAAAGATAACGTATTTCATTGAGCTAAGTGAATGGCAAGCCATAGTATAAATGGCGGGAGTACATGAGCGGCAGCTAAAGTAGTAGCGGATGCCATATAAGTGAATGTTGTAACGAGTAAAACAAGGTTCGCAGTAAGAGTATATTCGGTTAGTGATATGAAGCTGATAAGGAAACGTGGTAAAGAAGACATGATCATTCCTATCTCATGAGAGATTTACTGTCAAGGGTTTACGCTTCTGCACTCTGTATGACTGAGTGTTTTGGTATTGCACTTGTGCGGTAATGATCAAGTGGGAGAGCCAGGAATTGAGAAATGTCAACGAAGCCTGTTGAGTGAGAATGTAGAGAAATAACCGTGCAGCCATTGGCCAAAGATGCACAAAGAACGTGGGCAGTAACCCACAGGGCCCTGGATCGATATGTGGAAAAATGCAGAGTAGTATGAATGAAGAACTCTGGTACAGAACCAAGAAACAAACATAATCCATGAGCCACTATTAAACGAGGAAGCACTACATGCTAAGTAGTAGCTTGACCTCAACCGACAACAAGTCGGGAAAAATAAGTGAATAATCACAAAGGTATACAGTGTTATACGAAGTAGATTCCCAGAGAACTGGAGAGACAATCTAAAATTCATCGAATTCGCATACGGTAAGAGATACCAAGCGACGATTGAAATACATGGAGAATACCAAGAGCGAATTAAGCTCTAGTTATCAGGTCACGCAGCAGAAGCTTGTGGACCGTGATTCAGGGTTAAGTATATCTATATCATAAACCCCTTGAAGCCTTAGAGGCTAGAACCGAACCCGGTTATGAGTTAATTAACCGTACTGAAGTTTAAACACTTCATAATACTCGAATTAATGAACCAATGTTCAGTGATAACATATGGTTGGTTACGCGGGCGTAACCCCTTTTAAGGGGGGTAGGGCGAGAAACCGCTTAGAGTATGTTTTACGTATTGGTGCGTAAACTACTATGTGCATAGCACAAAAAGAAATTGTTTTGATGATTGGAACTTATGTTACATAAACATAGGTACCCATTCATTGTGTAATAATGAGTATGGTGCATGAGAGATGCGAGTAATGTGTATGTAATAAATATGAAAAGAGGAGTAGAGAAACTCCGGGGGAATGAGAATCCCTATAGTATATGTCTAGTGAGATTAGACATGAGACATAATGAGTATGAATCGGTATGAAACCGATGTACAACCTGGTGGGGAGTGAGTTTCCCTAGGTGATTTTATTTGAGAATGATTGATGGAGTGAGTTCCATCCTTTGGAGTTGTATGTTATGTGTTTTAAATTGAGCAACAATTTGAGTAAAAGAAGCCATAAGTATGGAATACCTAGGTAAGTAGTGAAGCAATGAGAATGACAAATGACCTAAGTACTAGGAACCAGAGATTAATTGAAACGAATTGTTTCGTGAATATAACTAGAAAGAGTAAAAGATAGAAAACAAAAATGTTTGACTATCTGATTGTTTGAAACTGACGTGGGAGGTGGAACTTGATCTGCTAGCGATCAAGGGAAACCGAACACAAATTGGGGTGGAAGGATAGTTCAACACTGATGCTGATCACGTCAGGGTTAGATGATTCCTGAAGCTCCCTATAGTGGTCACAAGTAATCACGCTAAGAAAGATACAGCTACCATAAATCTGATTTGGAGTTGTGTGATGTTTTAAAAAAAGAATTTTCAAACAGATTTTTGAAAAAGAATTTCCTTCAAGTATGAAGATGGAAATGAAACTGGTTTTTAAACCGCTATCACCCGCCGATGGCTACGGCCTTAAGTCTTGATGACCGGTAGAACGGTGGGCGTGTACTAGTTTTGAAACCATTGCACCGTACGTGCGGCGGTCCTAAGTGACCGGTTGGGGCGGTGACAGTGTGTGATTTTTCCAAAGGCAGCGGGACGGGGAGAGTACCCTGAGATGTTCCTGTGTTGAGTGAGTCAACCAGAGTGCCTGAGGATATGTATATGTGTAACGTTTTGATCAGAACCGAAGGGACCGTGGGCCAGAGAGAGTAAGTGCCCATTTGTCATGAAACGGCCGTGAACCAGAAAGAGTAAGTGTTCAACGTGACCGGTACCTGAGGGATCAGTAGTAAATCACTCAACATGGATTCGAGGACTGTAGTGCCTTCTTGTCTTCGGACCGATTCCATGGAGAGAGAACAAAAGTATTTTTGATTGCTATACATGCTGTGATATGTGTGTGGTATGTGTAGTATGAAATGAGACTGACTTGTGGAGTCAGTAGGGTTATACATGTACTATAACCTTGGCATTGAATGCCATGAGAGTAACCATCTAGATTCACCAACTTTGAGGACAAAGTTCCTAAGGGGGGTAGATTTTAATACCCCGGATCTAAAAATGGCGATTAAATTACTCTAATATGATTATAAAAGGCCTAATGGTGCCTAAAGAGTATTGGTAAAGGAAATAAAACCAAAAGAAAGAGAAAACGCTTGAAAAGCGAAAAACGCTAAAATGCGCGTTAAATGAGTATAAGAGATACATGATCTCGAGAGGGTCCGAGATGGATTCCTAAGGCTTAGTTAGGCCTAATAAGTACGGGAATGATTCCCGAAGAAAACGGATCCAAATAATGGATTAAAACGCTAACGGAGTTTAAAAGCACGTTTTTCGAGAAAACCCGAAAACGTGACTTTAAGTGGTCAAACGGACCCGTAAAAATTATAGTTGATTAAATAACTATAATTAAGTATTAATGGAAGTTTAATAACCATTAAAAATAAAGAAAAGAAAAATCCGAAAAACGGGCCCGGTAAGTGAATAGTGCCAAACCGGGTAAATTAACGAGCGTTTTCTGTAAAAGTCGAAAACGCTCTCAGCCTATATTAATTAAGTGGGCCGATTTTTAGAGCATGAATTAGCTCTCTCTCACACTATATTCTAGCTAATTAAGTGGTGAGTCATAAAGCAAATAGTTAAAAAGTGAAAAGTAAATAACTTACTTTCCTTCCTTCTCTCTCCTACTCTTTTCCTTTCTTCCATCGTGAGCTGCCTTCTCCTCCCTTCCTCTGGCGATTCGAGCTGCAACAACAACAACAATGGAGGTCTCTCTTTCTCTCCAAGCTCAAGCCATGTTAGAGCTCCAAATGAAAAACCGAACACATATTCTTCTTCCTCTCTTCAAGCCCTATCATTCCCTCTTTCCAAAATCTCAAATGGAGAAGTTTGACCTCCATGGGTTTTGGGCATTTGAAGAGAAAAGCACACTATTTTGAAGCTTGAGGCTTCCTCTTTCATCCAAGGTAAAAATATCCAAAGAAAGTTGCATATTTCTTCACCTTCTTGTGTGGCCGATTTTGGCTAATTTTGATACCTTTCTTCTCCTTGCTTTGAGCTGTTATTCAAACCTCTAATGGTGGGTTGGAGCTCCTCCTTCGATTTTTGGCAAAACCAATTCTAGGGTTTCCAAAGGTAATGTTCAAATTCTACACCTTAAACCCTCTTCTTGAATTCATGAGTTGTTTTCACAACTAGGAGGATTAATTAGTACTCTATTCGTCCATTGGTAAATTGATCTAGATAACTGGGCAAGATTATGCCTAGACCATTTTTGGATGAAGAGAAGATGAGAAGAGGAGAAGAGTGTCAATAAGGAAATTTAAGAGAATGCAAGGTAAGGAACCAACCCAATGTATATTCTATATGTATTAGAATTTGGGAAGGGTAATTAAAATGAATGAACCCCACTTGAGTTGTGGTGATAAGGTCCTTGCTTAGAAATAAATGCAAGTGAGAAAACATTTGTGAGTTAATGCTTGTTTTGGGAGCTATGTATTTGATGAATAATGCTTTATGGTGTTTAATGAGTTTTGCTTGATTAATGAGGAATTATTTGAGTGTTGATAGAACCCTTGCGGTTTGGCTAGTTTTAGGATGAAATATGTGAAGAAATGAGTTTTGGGCAAAGTTAGAAAAGTAGCCAAGTTATGGCAAAATTTGTGTAGAAATTTGAGTGGTTTGAGCATTGTTGGGTGTGAGGAATGACCTAGAGAAACTAGGTGTGGATGGAGACTTATTTGAGTTAGTTAACCACTTTTGGAAGGCTTGTGATAAGATAGAAGATTGGTGCAAAATCTGTAGCAAAGAGATTGTTTAAATGCTTGAGGAGTTACTAGAAAACAAAGAAGATTTAAGGTTTTAAGAGAGAGATATGAACCTTGGTATGAGTTGTGCATTATCCTGGAAGATGTGGAAGGGTCAAAATGAAAGAGAGCATAATGCAAAGGGTTGAGGAGAAGTTAGAAATGCACAAGTGTGCATTAGTGTAAATGAGAATGAAAAATGTGTGAATTTGAGCAAGAGTTGAGTAAGGTTTGAGCCTATGATTTGAAGAGTTTTAGAGCATGTTTTAAGGTGATTAAACATGTGGAAAACTTGTGGAAAGTTTATGGAAAGATTAAGGGTGGTTTAAGGATTGATTTGGAGTGGAAAAATCAAGTTTGGAGCAGGTTTTAGCAGGGTCCGGGACTTGGTCCTTGGACAAAGTCCCGGACCACACCTAAATTAAGGCCGAGAGTGCAAGTGCTGCTTTGGTCCGGGACTATACTCCAGGACAAGGTCCCGGACCATGTGTAATTTTCACCCGAGAGTTAAGTTCGCAATTGGTCCGGGACTTAGGGTGAGGACCAAGTCCCGGACCACCCCCAGAAACCTACAGATAGCATTTTAAAGGTTGTAAATGATGGGGGTTTAAATGTTAATGATGTTATAAGATGTTAAGGCCTTGTTTGGTGACATGTTAAGGCCCTAGGAAGTGTAAGAAAGTGTTAGAAGTGTTTGAGAAGTGAGAACTCAAATTAACAAGAATAAAACCGAGATAACGGGGTAAGTACGGGAGTAGCATTTTATTATGTACCGTATGAGCTTAGTATTAATAATAATGTTTGAAACATTATCAGAGAATCGTGCGTGACCCGAGCATGGTGAGATGACACGGTAAAAGTAAAAACCCCGGTGAAAGGTATGATTTTCTCATGCCCCGTATGCTAACCGAGTTACTCTGATTTGTGTGTTTGTGTGCCGGCTTAATCAAGATTAAAGCATGGAAATAATCCCTTGTTTGATTATGTATGCCTTATTGTATGTTGTATGAACTAACATACTTGTACGCCGGTGTGGTCTAACATAGTGCATAGACCGACTCATAGAGAGCAGTGATTGACTAGAAACCCGTAGATCGGGTAGTCTCATGAACAATGGTAATATGCAAACACACACAAGCTATCGATTAAAGTATAACGATAACGCAAACATATGAACTCCCTGAACGTGAGGAGATGTACGGGTTGAGTAAATACCCGATAACGGTTAGAAAACCTTATTGAAACAATCCACGGAATAAATATGAGTGGAGAGATAAATGAACCTCCATCGAGAGGATTGAAGTTAGTCCAATAATGTGAACTTATAAGAAAGGTAAAAGAGACCTAAGGGACTATGTAACTCCCTTGAGACATGGTCGACCTCCTATATGAGGATTTTACCCGGTATAAGAAAATATCCAAAAGTATAAGTATATGAATGTAAGGGTAACCCTTAAGCCTAAGATTACCCAAATTTAAGTAAAGTTCCCAAAGTCATTAGAAACATCAAGAGTGATGCTTCTAGACTAATATACATAAAATTATTATAACTCCGAGAGAGGAGTGTATGGGAATGTGAGTAGTCGAGAGTAGTCGGACCTATGTAAAAAGAGATAGGAACTAAGAGAGAGTTCCGGGAGCTAGTTGAACCTTCCCACCATGCTAGACCCAGAGTAGGGTCGAAACCGGGGAAGTAAGACTATGCACGAGGGCCATGAGTTTTGGCTTAAGTATGTAATAAGAGTAACAAGCGTGACGTAGGAGACCTGTAGTGTCTCGAGAATCTACAAGAGCTTGAGTATGAATAACCCAAGAGTGTGGGTGAGATAATGAGTATAAATAACCCAAGAGTGTGGGTGAGATAATGAGTATAAATAACCCGAGAGAAAGGGGTGAGTATATGTATAAGTACCCGAGAGAATGGGTAAGTATAAGAATGAGTAGCCCAAGAGAATGGGTGTGTATATGAATAAGTAACCCGAGAGAGCGGGTGAGGTATTGAATAAGTAAACAAGGCATAGTGAGGAATAACCCTCAATGCCTAAGAGTAACCAGTTACCACTAACAACATTGTTATGTTAGTTAGGAATTGTGTTCCGTGATTGGATGTAGATTCCTTGTGTGATATACATATATTGTATTGCCATGATGCATGTTGTTTGATTAAAATGAACTCCATGTATATCCGACCCAAAGTAGTCGGCGTACCGCGGTTAGCACGCGGTATATGCGAATTTCATATTCAGCGTAAGCTGACCCCCTAGGGGGAACGTTTTTAGTGTGCAGGTACTTGAAGCTGACCACCGTTCGAGAGAGTAGGACGGGGACTGCTGTGAGCATGGGTAGTTAGATTGTAATTACTTATGCGTTTGAATGAGGTGTAAGTCCGAGTATGTTATCGGCATCCGTATATTGTAGACTCGGTATTGTAGAGATATGAATTGAGTATTGTATTTGTATGAAGTACTCGGTCGCTCCAGTTCATCAGACCGTTACGGTATGTAAGAAAGGCCTGGTTAGCCACATGGGTGGCTAATGGCGTTGTTTCACCCCTCGTTGTAATTAGAGTTCCGCTGCATGAGTAGGAGTAATTAGTAACGGTTTAAGAGGTAATGACGAGATTAACGGTTGGGGTGTTACAAAATTTTTTTGGTCAATCAATTGCAAAGTAGTCGTTTCAATTTGCAGTCGAATCTCGGCGTTCTCCACTAGATCATTATCTTCCTCTTCAATTTTAATCACATCTCCGACTGCTTGTGCATGGAGTGGAATGCCTCTAATAACAATCCATGGTTTCCATTTTTCAATCTGGTCCCATGTTTCCCATTTTTGAATTTTTATGCCAACCTGCTCCCTTTTTTTCCGCATTTTCAACTACTCCATCTGCCTCTATTTTTGTGTTAAAAACCATAATGAATTTCCGCCGTGAGAGTGCTAGAAGCCCCGACTAATTCGGCCACCGTTGCTGTAGGAGTTCCATTGCCTCCTTGGCGACTTTGTCTTCTTGTACGGTAGCCACTACACATTTGTAAAGGTTCACCCGTATCTCTCTGTCCTCTTGTATGTTTATTGATAGTCTAGATAAGACATCACTCTTCTAGGCCCATTTTTGCGGCAGTTTTGACTGATTTCTTCCATTTACTAGTGGATTTCGAGACCAATTAGTGGTTTCACCGTCCGCCCATCTGAATCTTATCATGTGGCCTTGATATTCCATCCTTGCCCACAATTTCTCCCCGTTGACGTTCCATCCCTTCAGGCCTTTAATGGCCCTCCTTGTGTCTTCTACACATGACACATCCTCGAAGGCGTAGACATTCCTGGTCCTCTATCTCCTCTTCCGACAAATGTATAATCTTGACCACTTCGCAAATTTCCTTACTAACTTCCCGAGTTGATAGTTTGTAACCCCTTTATTGATATCGATAAGAATGGTTGTTGGGGCAAGCCTTGCCGATCCGTCGCCTCTTAGCCCCCGTCGGTTACCTTGTCCATATATTCTTGACGACACACTATATCCAAAACTGTCCCCGTGGTACGGCTGTGACTGTCTCTCCTTCCAGGGGTTTGTTCCTTCATAACTGGTGTTGTGGCTGTTACTCTCCATCCATCTAATTTGTCCCTGCGTGTTCTCCTTCGGTGGGTGCTTTTCCATTCGTGTGTAGTTGTGCCGCTTCGCTGCCCACCGGTCAGTGAATCTCGCTTCCCCGGTGGTGATGTGAGGTAGGAGGAACCTTCGGGGTGGCACTAGAGTCACAGACATGGCGGCTAGGTGGCGGAAGGGAAGGATGGTAGTGAAGAGATTAGGGTCTAACGACCCTAATCCCTGAACCACAAACACTAAAAGCCTGTCGAGTCAGTGTCGACATTATAAAGAATACAATGAACAAAAAAAGACTACCCTACACCACAAATCCACCTCAAAAACCACTCTAGGAAATAACGTCGAAGGCTTATTGAAGAGTCAGTGTCGACATTATAAAGAATATAATGAATAAAAAAAGATTACCATACCCCACAAACCCACCCCAAAGTCCACCCTAGAAAATTTTAAAACGTCAAAGACATTTTTAGGGTTTGTAGTGAAAGGATTAAGGCCCTGAACCACAAACCATAAAAACCTGTCAAGTCAGTGTCGACATTATAAAGAATAGAATGAATAAAAAAAGATTACCCTGCACCACAAACCCACCCCAAAAACCACCCTGGGAAATCTTAAAACGTCAAAGGCTTATTGCCGAGTTAGTTGTGACATTATAAAGTATAGACTTAGATCACAAGCCCTAAAAATCTGTCAAGTCGGTGGCGACATTATGAAGTATAGAATGAGTAAAAAAATTACCCTATACACACCCCCTAAGAACCACCCTAGGAAAATTACATTGAAGACGGTAATACATACATATGCTAACACTGTCAAATAAGACATACACCATCGAAGACGGTAATAGGGTTTAAAATTACATTGGATACACTCTTTTGAAACATGTAATACATACATATGTGAACATTGTAAAATTTTAAGTTTGTAGCATATGTATGATGCATCTTAATTTAAAGAGTACAAATTATTATAAACAAAAGTATAATTTTTGTTTTTAATTTTTTTATTAATTTTTTTGGTTTGATAAATATAATACATATATGTAAAAAACTTGGAACAGAGATAATTGGGCGCTTTCAATTTCCCCCATCTTCTTATTATGAGTCAATTAAATTTAGATAAGTGTCACTTACACACTTTAGTTATTAGATTGAACATCAACCTTTATAATACTATGAAATTTATCTCTACATATATTTACTACTTTTATAGATAAAGCATCTTTTATTTACACATATTTTCTTAAAAGTCTATAATTATAAAATTGTACTACTTTTAATTTGTCAGATTTTAGAAATAAAATAATACTGAAACTAACAAAATAATTTAAAACTTATTTTATACCCGTTCACATGACTATAATTTTTGTGTAAAACTAATTTAAGGATTATTTAGAAAATGAAAATGAATACAAGGTGTGTATCAAACGGGTGTGGTACATATGGTTCGCCTGACATATATAGCACAGAGCACACGCACCTTATCTCCCTTTGCAGCACTCCAACATCAGCTTTACTGCAGCAAGGCAGCCACTTCCTTCACTCTTGTTTTGCCACCGTATTGCGTGTAATGATTAGCCGCTGCCTTGCAGCACTACACTCCTCAACTTCCCTCTTTAAAGAAGGTTGGTGGAGCAATCAAGAAAGAATAGACAATCAATACTGTCGTTAATCATTGATTAACACTTGAAACACACTTATATAGTTGATTAATTGTACAAGCTACTAACAGAACAATTGTAACAACCTCAAAACCAGGCTAGTTCTGAAACCGTCACACGCCGCACACTCTTACTACTTAAGATACACAAGGCTACCAACGAAACCGAACGACCAAAAGTAAATACTTGTCCTAAAATAAAATAGTCATGTTTACAAAGCCGAAATCAAGTCAAATACATAGTCATAAACGAAAGCCCGTAGGCTAAAAATTAGTCAAAAAACATGTTCGAAACAACCAGTCTGAGCTACATCCGAATGTAGCATCTTGGCTACATATGTTGACCATGTACGCTGACCTGACAACGAAGGCATTTTTAGGGTTTGTAATGGCGGGTTTAGGGCCTAAACCCGCTACCACAAACCCTAAAAACCTGTCGAGTTAGTTGCTACAATGTAAAGTATAGAACGGCTTCCAAATAGATTACCCCACCCCCCAAAACACCCAAAAACCGACCCTAGTAAAGCTAAAAAACGATGAAGGCATTTTTAAGGTTTGTAGTGGCGGGTTTAGTGAAATACCCCAAACCTTGATATGTTGTTTAAATGCAAGACTATGGTATGTAATGGCTTAAAAGTTCCGTAGAAATGCTATTAAGTACATTAAACCATAGTAAACACAGTAAAGTACTACTAAGGCAGTTTGAGCAAAAATATGCTCTAAGCTTGAAATGAACTTGGTTAGGACCCAAAGAGCCTACCAAGACTTAATAATATTCAAATATGATTTAATAAGGCTAATTAAGTCCTTAAGAAACATTGGTAGACAATTAAACCAAACAAAACACAAGAAAACACCTTAAAGTCAATTTAAGCAAATACTTGCTCTAGACTTGGTGTAACCTTGTATAATACCTAAAGGTCATTCCTAGACCTTATTAACATGATAATGAAAATTTTAAATCAATTACTAAAGAAAAACAAGCTTGAAAACAAGTTAAAACACAAAATGTGCTTTAAGGAGCCTTAAAGCACATTTTTGAAAAATTGTCTTGGAAATGGGTTTTGTGTGGCTAAATGTCCATAATTACTCTTTAATCAACATGTGTACTACTTAGTATCACATTAGGAAGTATAAATCAATGGGAAATCAAAAATTTCACAATTATGTGCCTTAGTTTATTAATAGTGCTCAAATAGTGCTAGTTTTGACTTAAGTCAACTTAGCTTAATTAAATGGACAACAAAGACCATAAGTATCTTATATATTGGAGGGGCACGGTTTTTAGAGCGAGAGTCATCACACATGGCCAGCAAATAAAGAAAGAAAGAAGGGATAAAGTAAAAGTTACTATTTACCTTTTATAACATAAATATCTTAACAAAGTGTACTCTCTCACCTCATTATCTTCATTTCTCTCATCCCCACCGTCGTCATCTTCTTCCTCCATTCTTCAAAAACGTTTTTCTACAGCAAGTATACTTCTCCACCTTGCTTTGCTTGCCAAATCCAACTCCAGGCTCCAAATCAAAATCTAAGACCATATTTGTCTTAGTTAGAGTAAGCTCTTCATTCCTATCTTTTCAAATCTTCAAGAACTCCATTTTGGTGCCATGAAGAATCTCCATTGAAGGAGCTTGAGCTCATATTTTCATGCCTTATCATTCTCCTTGGCTTCAAGGTAAGGAAAATCAAAGAAAATCCAAGTTTCCCTTCATTTTTGTGTATAGCCGAAAATTCACCTCTTAATGGTGCACTATCTTGCTCTTCATCTAGCTTAATTCAAACTTCAAAGGACTAGGAGGAGTCCTATCTTTCCACTTGTTCAAGTTCTCTTTCAAATTCCAAAGGTAAACATCAATTTTAGTGTTTTAAGACACTTATATAAATCTAGGGTTCAATTATGAGTTTGAGTGTTAAACTTACTGCTCATTACTCGTATATGTGTATTGGTTAGAAGATTAACAAGTGATAAAAGGTCCTTGCCGGTTTTCAATCAAGAAAGAACAAGAGAAAACAAGTGAAAAATCTTGAAGAGAAGAGGTAAATGATCTCTCTTAAACTAGTTTTGTGTACTAGGGAATTGAGCTATATTTGCTTAATAAATAACCTAAAGAGCCAATGGGAAATGAGCTAGGAAACTATCCACAAGGTGGACTAAAAGGACATGGGGGCATTGTTGTGTGTATTTGCAGGTTGAAGGCAATTATTATGTGGGAAATTCAGTGTTTAAGGTTTATGCAATTTAAGGGCCTAAGTGCCAAGCAATTTAAGTTTATGCTCTATATTGTGATGTAGTGTAGTTTAAAGGTTTAGTTGTGTGTAGAGAACATCTCTTGTTAAGGTGAATGTCTTTAATGGTTAAAGGATGAAAAACCATATGTTTGTGTGTAAGAATGTGTATTAAGAGGTTGAGTGTTCTTGGATTGTATAATGGTGGAAAACTATGTGTTTTGGTGTAAGGTGATACAAGAGAACCTATGGCAAAATTTAGTTGATAAACAAGGAGTTTATGTGTTGTAATGAGATTTTATGACCTAGAAGGTGCTAGGAACTGTTAAGTGTAAAGATGGTGAAAGAAGGTGAATTAAAGTGTTCTTAAGTGTTAAGATGCCTTGGGCATAGTCTTGGAGGATTTAGAGATCAAATGGGTGTTTTAAACACACCAAGGTTATGTTATGTGAAGTGTTAAGTCTTGTTCAAGATTTGGTAAACAAAGGAAAAATATAATGCCTTGTGAAGGTCTAAGTGTAAACTTGTGGAAATAGAAGGAGTTGTGTAATGGAGGTGTTTGTGAGAGATAATGCTTTTGGAGTATTGGTAATGTATGTGAGGCAACACTTTGGTTAGTGATATTGTAGGCATGTTTCACCACTTAGAAATCCTAATGAAAAATGTTATAAGTGTTAGAAATTTTTGTAAGAAGTTGAGTAACAAGTTGGTGATGATTTAGGAAGGGTTAGTGCTTGTTTTAAGGTGTTTAAACATGTGGGAAACATGTGGAAAGATTATGGAATGATTAGGTAAGGTTTAAGGTTGGATTAGGGGTTGAAAAATGATGTTTTAACAACTTATTAACATGGTCCAGGGCCTAGCCCTTGTATAAGTACCCGGACCACCCTTAAAAATGAGCCGAAAGACAAGTTTACAAGTGGTCCGGGTCCTTAGTCCAGGACCAAGACCCGGACCAAGTGAAAAATATGGCCAAGAGTACATTCTACTATTGGTCTGGGACCTTGGCTCCGGACCAAGTCCCGGACCAGGGCAAAAATGGCTTAAAATGTGATTTAATGACTTCTAATGATGGGGGATTGAATGGTAATGGTTTTAGGTGATGTTTAATCCTTGTTTGGTGACATGTAAAGGCCTTAAAATGTGTAAACAAGTGTTAGGTTTAATGTGAGAGTTGTGAACTTAACATCACACGAGTAAAACTAAGTATAACGGGATGACGGGGATAACTATGGACGCATTAGACGTTAAACAAACATGTTACCCCATGTTAATGAAAGTAATTGTAATGTTACCAGTTGTTCAAGGATTGTTCGAGGAACATAATAGGACACAATAGAGTGGACCTTGGTGACAGGTATGGTTTTCGTGCAACCTGTGTCCTACCGGATTACACCGGCTTGTATGCCAATGTGTTTTTCTGAATGTTTGCCACATTATAAGGTAAAACATGTAATGAGTTTACAGTAATTCAACTATGTGGCATGTTTAGTTCCGATAATGTTTACCCTCGACAGGGTTATACCGTAGCTAACCAATTCTAGGATCACATAAGAGATCGGTATTCGGATTTAACGACCCAAACCATGGGAACGTTCTAACCACGGCTATGCGTGAGTTAGTTGTGTGTTGTTTGTGCGTGTAAGTATGTTTACCACCCTTGTGTGTGTCTAACTGGACCTAACACCTAACTATGAATTAATGTACTAAGTTTCAATAATGGGACTTCTAACAAGTGCTAACCGGGGAGTGAGGAGTCCGGTCGTTCCGGCCACGCGTGTGAGTATGGGGGTCGTTGTCATATCAGGTTCGATCCTCCCCGTATGTTATGGTTTTTTCCCTTTTTGGTTTTCAACCTTCCCTTTTGCTTATCCAAGGCTATTTACTGACTCACGTCGGGCCCAGGGGCATACTATGTTTGTTCGGTGTGCTTGGATTACTATATCTGACGCACCTTGGGGTTAAGTTATCCGTTCATCTAACAGGACGGTAACGAGTTATGTAACGAGCTTAGCATGAGTTTGGCAACATTCTCTAGGCTCTCCAGGTGAACTAACTATGTTTGGGTCGGTTCCTAAAGAGAATTGTTCCTGTTATGTTATGTGTTAATGATGTGATGCAATTCTTGTTGCGATGTTATGTAAGTTGGACGTCAATATGTGGTATGGATTGTTATGTGGAGAATGTGGATCATGGATATGAATCCAGGTTATTATAAGACGAATTGAGTATAACCCGACTAGTGGGTAGTGTCGTCTATTAAGGAAATAGCTCCATTAGAGGAGAAACCCTCTAGGGTTAAAGAACACAATGAGTGGTTTAATGAGTATAGATGTGTTGACTGATTAATTGAGCCCCGTTGATGTGGGTATGTATTGTGTTATGTGTTTATAGTTTACATGCATGGTTTAAATATAATCAACCGCATGCTTAGATGACAATTAGTTGTGCGTGGCCCGGTAGTTTGCGGGCTGCATGATTACCATACCAGCAAAGGTGCTGAGCCCCTGGGGGGTCACCCTTTCTTCCTTTTCTATTTCAGGTACAAGGAGCTGGAAGCCGTTCGAGAGTAGGACGGGGTAGTTGTTTGTACCTGGGTAGCCATTTAAATTGAGTATGTATTGTAAGCGTAGTGAGACCGAAATTGTTGTCGGCATTAGGTTGTGGATACTCGGTACAGTTGGAATGTATGTTTATATTAATTGTTGGAATGGAATGAGAATGTAACGTGTAGTTGCTCGGGAATCTGGTCCATCAGACCGATACAATGTACATGTATTAGCCTTGTTAGCCACGTGGGTGGCTAACGGCATGTAACACCATTGGGTTAAGTATGTGATGAGTTAAGTTTTCCGCTGCAATTTGTTGTTAAGTGTATGGTTGTAGTTGGGGTGTTACAAAAAGTGGAATTAAAGCGATACTTCGCTCTGATGACTGAATTACCGAGCTTAGGAAGTACCGAGTTAGGGTTTTAGTAATTTGGGTTAAGGGTTGAGTGATAGCGTGAGAGATACGCTAGTTAGGAATTACCAGTGTGTACTGGAAACCTACAATATCCATCCCACCCTCCACAATCCCTGTTTTATAACTTGGGAAACAACGCCAGAGAGATGAAAGTCCTTTCTTACTCGGGAATACCCGATCTGGCTGTTATTAAGTACCTCTGTGAGAACGGAGAACCTGTCGTACGGTAGATCCCGAGAAGTGGGAATCCCGAGACGTTTTTCTTCTGATCAATGTTACACCGCATTTATAGCGAGAAGAGAATCTTGTGTATAGAAGATAATGAATTTCCGGCAACCTGGGTCGACATGCCGAGCAATCGAGAACAACCGGCTTGCAACGCACCAACGATGCAACAGGCAAGAAGTGAAGTAATGGAACCCGAGACTCGTGTCTACGGGACTATGATTATTAAATAATGTCGCTGACGGTATACCAACCGAATAAGGAACTACAACGTAGTACCCAAACAAGAGACAAGTCTCAGTAACCACGACAAATGCGTGGAACGGGCTACGAAGGAGATACAATACTAAGTGTAAAGGGGTCTCCAAAAATGGGAAACACCCTAGTTAATGAGTATCGTGTGAAGACAATGAGAAGTCGTGCAGAAGATTGATTATCAAATTAGAGCATCAAGTAAGGGCCAACAAGGCCACTGATGACGGTGCGGATAAAAACAATACCACAACCTGTGTGTGTTGAACCATTGTCCAGTTAACATGGCGCACTTGCCATGGCAAGTGCTACTATAATAGGGCTGTTCGGGAAATTTTTTTACAACTACAAAGTACTTAGTAAAGTACCACGAAGTTAAGTAAGATCATCATAACCGTGGAAGGGCTTAACAGCCTAACCAATGCATGTGGGAATAGACCAGTCAGCAAGAAGCTAGACTTGGTTATGGCAAGAGACGTTGTGAAACACGAGAATTTTCTTTCAAACTCAGATTTATTTCAAACTTTTTCAAAACCAAATTTTCTTTTAAACCAAACCAGTAAACCCAAGGGTAGCAACCTAGGGAAATGGAGCGAGTTCATACAAGATACAACATTGGATAGACTTTCCCTTGATTAAGTTCGGGAAGCCACGGAACGCATATATCATAGGATGATATAAGGGAGTTGACAAGAGAATACTTCACCTAGGCGTGTGGCAGACACACACGAGTGCAACGAAAATGAAATTGGGACGACCGCATTCCGATAGGAGCTTGTGGGCCTGACAGGCCTACTTATGGATTAGTCGGGTAAGTAGCAATGTATCAGTAGGGTACCCATATATGTTACGAGTAGAGTCAGGAACACGGGAAGTAGTTTGACTCCATATTACGGTCGCTGTAAAAGTCATACAAAAGTGAAGGATTACCACGAATGGTTGAAGTAAGGGACCCAGTTAAGTTAAAGGGACTAAAGGAATTAGTGAGTTTGTTTTAAGGAAATTTTGAAGAGTCAGGAAGTGCCAGGTGCACTGGTTGGTAAGTAAAGACATAGCATATGTCTCAAGTGTCACGAGGGAAAAACATGGTAGCTGGAGAGGTGATCCAGCCTATACATGGCAAGGCAGATGCCTGATATGGACTGGATAATGTACATTGAACGGTATGAAACTCCCGGAATGATCACCTAGACTATCGGGGAATATCGATCATAGAAGAGAATAGTAAACCTAGCGAAGAACGCAAAATGGCGTAGCTAACTAAAAATACCAATAAGTGCAAGCAAGATAGGATGACATAACATAGCAACACCCATGAGCGATCCTTGAAGGTGTTTGGATCAACAATTGTTGGATGAAATGATGTGACAGAAACATAGGAGTTGAAACTAACACTCAGTTTAAACATAAGTCGTCAGGAGGAAGCCTGACATCCTTGAAGGGGCATCCCATGAAAGGAAGCGTGATACAATGACCTTGTTATGGAGCCCAATACTACCTCTAAACCATGTAATGTTGTACAGAGAAGTAAATGTGTGTGAACAGTCTACAATGGCAGAGCTCGAGGCAGTAAGGCTTATAAGCCACAAACAAATGTGTTATTAAATTTATTTTTGGAATAGAGTGGAGAACGAACCACTGCGTTAAGAGTGGGGATACCTCTCGATATTGTGAAACCGCGGGAGGGGTAGTTGTGTGAACCAAGTTCAAGAAGTACGATAAGGATTGACCATGTTGTTATTACCCCAGAATAATTTGAATGAGAATAATACGAAAAGAAGTGTTTGTACCAGTTGTGGAGACCGGAAGAGTAATAAGTCAAATAGCAACTGCTATAGGTGTGTGATGCTAAATGTAGGGTGAACAACGCTCAAGGAGCATAAAGACTTGAGGAACGTTGTATTCAGTAGTCATCCAAATGAAGGATGAACCAGAGTACTAATGATGAAAGTCCGTGTGCAGAAGCTAATATGACAGTGGATGCCATGTAAGTTAGTGTTATACAAGGAGTAAGAGCACGGTGCGCAGTAAACGACCATTGTATAAGTATTGTTAAACGATAAGTGATAGAAAATAAACTAGGCAGTAAGCCAGGACCCAGTATTATGAGATAAGAATCTCAGTGAAACACAGTGTGAATTCCATTGCGAATCGCATAAGAGATTTACTGCCAAGAGTTTACGCCTCTGCACTCTTTATGACTGAGTGTTTTGGTATTGCACTTGCGCAATAATGATCGAGTGAGATAGTTAGGAATTTGGAAAATGTTAATTGCGATAAAAGTAGAAAGAGGTTTATAACGTTATAAGGACCGAGGCATAGAAAATGCAAGGTCGTACCAATGGGAGAGTACTGGTACAAACCAAATGTGAAGGCATGATTAGCAAAAGTGCTGCAGTAACACGGAATACCGAATATCGTTATGGAATATACCTCAAGTGTGAGAAGTAACTGAGAGAGCACTACACATTAGGTAGTAGCTCAATCTCAACCGACAGTAAGTCGGAAGGAATCAAGACAATCATTGTGAAATACATAGCAGTATACACAGTAAATTATGATGGAAGTGGATAGAAAGTTTGTAACTCACCGAATTCGCTCACGGCAAAAGATACCACACGTCGGTTAAGAAACCATTATTACCAAGATAAAGGTGATAAATGGGAGATGTAAAATACAGTAAGAATAACGAAGGGGGTAAACTAAGCTCGAAAGTTATCAGAGTCGTGCAGTACAGGTCAGCGAACCCAGGCTTCAGATACCGAAAATACATCGTGAATAAGAATAAATGGCTAATTATTAATGCCTAGAAGCCTCACAGGCTAGAACCGAAACCGGTTATGAGTTAACAAACTCCAATGAAATTCTTGGTTTAGGGACTAAACCGCCAATATGGTTAAGATCCTCTAACCAGAACACATTGTATAACAGACCGCGTGGAAGTTAAAATACTTCATGATGGCAGAACATTTTAAGCTAATGTTTAGTGATGGATTACGTGGGTGTAATCCCTTTTAAGGGGGGTAGAGCGCAAAACCGCTTAGTGTGTTTTACCGTACAACTGTACGTGAACTATGTTGTGCATAGCACAAAATAATTTGTTTGGATGATTGGTGTGTGCGTCACATAAACATACACATTCATTCATGGTTTAATTGTGGTAATTTTGCATAGGAGGTGCGAAATACCATTGTGATAAGTGTGACTGTTATAACCCAAGATTTGGTTATAATTTTATTTCGTTACTATGGTTCATTAAGATGGTCTATTCTGAATTTAGGACACAGAAGTCTTTATTAGAGAAGCCGGGGACGAGGAGGTCTTTTCCCATCCGTTCTATTTTATGGTGAGTTAACCTCATATTAAATTCCTTAACCTATTTTATTCCATATTCTTAATTCACCTATTTTCTAAACACGTTCTCACGATCGTTTACGCTCCTCTTCTCTCAGTTGGAAACCCTCAACCCTTCTCTTTTCTCTCTCTCAAAACCTCGTTCTGTTCAATCCCTTATTTGGCTGTTTGTGGTTCTTCTCGATTCTCGCTGAAGATTGTGTGCTGTGGCGGAATCAGGTTCTGAGTAAGGTAATCCCCGTTGTTCAACTTCGATTCTGAATTTGGGAAGTTCTTCTTGTCTGAATCCTTCTCTACAATCTGATTAGGAATCCGATTGTGTTCCGTTGCCCCGTCAATTTCTTCTACTGTTGACGTGCTCTGCAATCTGTAGACCGATTCAGGTGAGGGGTTCAATCCTGTTCTTCGTTTCAGTTTCAGCATTGGTGTTGTTATCAGTTTCTGATTGAGGGTTGTTCTTCTGCGTTGTTATGAGAATTCAGTGGCTGTTGGGTTTGCATTTCGGGTCTGCGTTACTGCTGTGTCGGGGTTGGATCGTCTGCTATTCGGATTCAGAAACTTCTCTGCTGTAATTGAGGTAGGTGGCTTATGGATTCGACTTGTGTGTTCGACCTTGGGGAGTTTCATTCCGGTTCTGAGTTTAAATGTGTTTTGTCTTGCAATTGTGGTTGCGATTTGTCTGTTTGATGGTGTTTTAATGCTTACAAACCCCCAAGGTTGTTTTCTGAAAACCTATATTGTTTTGACAGTGTTTTGATTATGTTCTGTTGAAAATCGCCTCTGTTCTCTGTATTTTTCGGCATGTCCGAACTTCTGTCCGACCGTTGAAGTTCGGACATGCCCTTCTGCGCTTAAACTTTCTGAAGTTTTCGCTGTGTCCGAACTTCTGTCCGAGCTTTGAAGTTCGGACACAGCCTTCTGCATTCTCTGATTTTGGCTTCGACTTGTGTCCGAACATTGATGTCCGGACACAAGTTCGGACTCTCCACGTTCTGTTTTCCGAAGAATGTCCGAACATCCGTCCGAACTTGGATGTTCGGACACCTCTGACTCTCCATCTGTTTTAAGGTTCGACTTGTGTCCGAACTTTGAAGTCCGGACACAAGTTCGGACATCTCTGGTTTTGCCTTCTGAGTCTCGACTTGTGTCCGAACATTGATGTCCGGACACAAGTTCGGACAGGCTACTGTTTTGACCATAACTTGCTCGTTTGAGCTCCGTTTTGACTTCTGTTTGCGGGGTTGGATTCCCCTTCTGATTTCCAAGCTATCTATGGGCTTTCTGGTGCCTTTGGTGCACATACGCTTATCTGTATTTAAGCTTCTGTTTTGGGACCTAGTTATCTCTGTGTCTGAGCCTTTGGATGGCTGGTTACGCTGTCTCGTAGCGCGCTATGTAGGATCCTTCTGTTCACGGGTGATGTTCCCCGTTCTGTTCACGGGTGTTTACACCTGTTCTGTTTACGAGTGAGGTTTCCTCGTTCTGTTCACGAGCTGGTTGCTCGTTCTGTCTGTATGCTGTGATCACTAGTGTCCCACTCTGTTTTCTGCTTCTGTCTACTTCTGCTCTGTTTAGTCCCTTAATGATTGGACTTCTGTTTCTGATTTCTGATATATTTGTGGATTTCTTGACTCCTTCTGATTTGTCAATTCTGTAAATGTTTTGAGCATGCTGGTTGATGAAGTTGGTCATCTACTGGGCATAGTTGTGTGCTCATTCCCCTACTTCTAACGCTTTTGCAGATTGATTAGCGAGGATCGTCTCCCCTCAGCTTCTGGAGTTTTGTTGCTTTGTTTTGAGTTTCTCTTGAGACTTTGTATTTAGATTTGAGCCTTTGGGCCTCTTTGTTAGTTTCCGCTTCTGATATTAGTTTGGTGGGTTCTGTAATGACTTTTGGGGATGTTTTAACATCTCTTGTTTTATACTTTATTTAAGTATTCCGTTTGGGCCTTATTTGACTATCTGTTTAAGTTCGTTTATTAGAGCCTTGCGTTATTATGTAATAATACGCGGCGTGTAATACCCCTAACTCCTAGGCCAGTGTTTGGGGGTGTTACATTTAGTGGTATCAGAGCTCTGGGTTCTAATCTGCTGGGATTTTAAGTTAGCCAGTCAGTCAGAAATGTCAGTGTTAGTGTCGGAGTCTAACTGCTTGCTGTTGGCTTTCAGAATGGCCGCCAAGGAGAGAATAACCCTCCATGGAATGTTGCTGATGCTGTTCAGCATTCATGACGCAGCTCTGCAGACCATGGCTGCAGGGGGCGTCCCTGGAGGAACCAGCTGGCGGAGCAGCCCGGCTGGGCATATCTGGAGGGAGGAATGTGAAGGCGCTTCAGGAGTTCATGAAGCTGAAGCCGCCATCGTTCGATGGGGCAGGAGATCCCCAGGAGGCCAGCCACTGGTTGTCAGAGGTGGAGGATTTACTTCGGGTGATGGGCTCTGAGGAGGAGCAGAAGGTCGACTTCGCCACCTTTCTGTTCAAGGCCGAAGCCAAGGAGTGGTGGAGGTCAGTGATGGGGAAGTTCCCACAGCCTTGGACGTGGGAGCAGTTCACTGGGGAGTTCAACAAACAGTTCTACCCCGACGACGTCTACAAGGATCAGCGCATCCTGGAGTATAACCGGCTACGCCAGGGCCGGGACATGAGCGTTGAGGAGTACGTCCGCAAGTTTATCAGCCTGTCTAAGTTTGCACCTGAGCCTGACGAGCATAGGAAGGCCAGGAAGTTTGAGAGTGGCCTGAGGCCGGACATCCGATCTGCTGTGACGCCGCTGCGTCACAAGACCTTCAGGGACGTTGCTGATGTCGCCCTGCTGGTAGAGGCCGACTTGAGAGGTCGCCAGTCTGGAGGGAAGGACCAGAAGAGGAAGCAGAGGTCCGATGACAGTGATAGGAGGGATCAGTCTGCTTCTCAGAAGAAGCAGTCTACTGGAGACCGCTCTGGGGACCGTTCGCGAGACAGAGGTGGTTCGTCTTCATCAGCTCCCGCTCCGAAGTGCCGGTCTGCGGCAAGTTTCATAGAGGCCAGGACTGCTACAGGAAGTCTGGAGCCTGCTTCAAGTGTGGGTCCTTGGAGCATAGGATTGCTGATTGCCCTCAGGCTGAGAGGAGCAGAGGTAGCTCTGGAGGTGGAGCTGGAGGATCTACATCTGGGTCTAGGATCGAGACCGGGTGAGCAGAAGAAGCCCCAGGGCCAGGCCAGAGTGTACGCGATGGCTGGAGAGAGAGACCGATCGACTGACAGAGTTGTCACAGGTATTCTCCAGCTGTCATCTCGTTCTGTTTTCTGTTTGTTTGACTCTGGAGCCACCCACTCTTTTATTTCTGCTGAGTTAGTGGGTGAGCTCGGTTTGCCTGTTGTGCCTCTGGGTGTTGAGTTATGTGTGCATAGTCCATTAGTTAGGGACTCTTCTATGCTGTTGAATTCTGTTTGCAAAGATAGTCCTGTGTTAGTCAGAGATAGGACTCTGTGTGCTAACCTCATCCCGATGGAGATGACTTCTTTTGATGTGATTCTGGGCATGGATTGGCTTGCTGCGCACCATGCCCATATTGATTGTGCTGCTTCGAGAGTCACTTTTGAGGAGCCGGGTCAGCCCCGTCTAGTTGTAGCAGGGAATGGACTCCCGTGCTCGCCGCCAGTCATATCTGCGATGCAGGCGTTCCGTTTTCTGAGGAAGGGATGCCAGGGATATCTGTGCTACATCCCTGAGGTTCGCAAGGATGCGAAGTTGGAGGAGATTCCAGTGGTCAGAGACTTCCCCGATGTGTTCCAGGATGATGTACCTGGGCTTCCCCCTGTCAGAGAGGTGGAGTTCTCGATCGAGCTCGCACCTGAGACTCAGCCGATTTCGAAGGCCCCATACCGGATGGCGCCTGCTGAGCTCAAGGAGTTGAAGGTCCAGTTGCAGGAGCTGCTGGATAAGGGCTTCATTCGCCCGAGTGTGTCGCCTTGGGGAGCGCCAGTGCTATTTGTAAAGAAGAAGGACGGTAGTATGCGGTTGTGCATTGACTACAGGGAGCTCAACAAGGTTACCATTAAGAATAGGTATCCTCTCCCGCGCATAGACGACTTGTTCGACCAGTTAGCAGGAGCTAAGGTGTTTTCGAAGATCGATCTGAGGTCGGGATATCATCAGCTGAGGATTAAGGCAGATGACGTGCCTAAGTCCGCTTTCAGGACTCGTTATGGACACTACGAGTTCCTAGTGATGCCATTCGGGTTGACGAATGCGCCGTCAGTATTTATGGATATGATGAACAGAGTCTTCAAGCCGTTTTTGGACCAGTTCGTTGTAGTTTTCATCGATGACATCTTGGTGTATTCCAAGAGTGCGAGGAGCACGAGGAGCATTTGAGGACCGTTCTCCAGACTCTGAGGGAGAACGAGTTGTATGCGAAGCTGAAGAAGTGCGAGTTCTGGCTAGATCAGGTGGTATTCTTGGGACATGTGGTCTCCAAGGATGGTATCTCCGTGGACCCGGAGAAGATTCGAGCTATTACTGAGTGGGCCAGGCCTACTAATGTCGGAGATATTCGTAGCTTCCTTGGACTAGCGGGCTACTATCGTAAGTTTGTGGAGGGCTTCTCCAAGTTGGTGATTCCGTTGACTCGTCTGCTGCAGAAGGAGGTGAAGTTCGAGTGGAGCGATGCCTGTGAGCAGTGTTTTCTGGAGCTGAAGAAGAGGTTGACTACTGCGCCGATCTTGACTCTTCCGGAGGGGACCGAGGGTCTTGAGGTTTTCTGTGATGCGTCCCATAGGGGACTTGGATGTGTTCTGATGCAGCAGGGGAAGGTAGTTGCATATGGCTCTCGTCAGCTTAAGCCATATGAGAAGAACTATCCGACCCACGATCTGGAGCTGGCTGCGGTGGTCTTTGCGTTGAAGATTTGGAGGCACTACTTGTATGGGGCAGCGTGCAAGGTGTATACGGACCATAAGAGCCTCAAGTATCTGTTCACTCAGAAGGAGTTGAACTTGAGGCAGAGGAGATGGCTGGAGTTGTTGCACGATTATGATTTAGAGATCCTCTACCATCCGGGTAGGGCGAATGTGGTTGCTGATGCGCTCAGTAGGAGGGGTCCGTCTGGGACTGTTTGTGCCTTGTCCGGTGTGGAGAGGTCTGCTCAGGAGTTGCAGCGCATGGGTATCTGGGTTGTCCGTCCAGAGAGGTCTGGGATGTTAGCAGCACTGCAGGTTCAGCCTACCTTGATCGACCGGATCAAGGCCAGTCAGGAGCTTGATGTCAGTCTGTGTAAGATCAGAGAGAGTTGGTCTGCTGGTCAGGAGTCCGAGTTCCGGGTTGCAGAGGATGGCTGCCTGAGGTTCAGAGGCCGTGTTTGTGTGCCGGCAGACGATGCGTTGAGGCGTGAGATCATGCAGGAGGCCCATGGAGCTCCTTACTCGGTACACCCAGGAGGGGTGAAGATGTACCGGGATCTGCGGGAGACTTTCTGGTGGAGCAATATGAAGAGGGACATCTCCGACTTTGTATCCAGATGTAGGACCTGTCAGCAGGTCAAGGCCGAGCATCAGAGACCAGCTGGTTTGCTTCAGCCTCTTCCCGTTCCGGAGTGGAAGTGGGAGAGCGTCGGTATGGACTTTGTTATGGGACTGCCTAAGACTCCGAGGGGTTTCGATGCAGTTTGGGTCATTGTGGACCGGCTCACGAAGAGCGCTCACTTCTTGCCTGTCAGGAAGACTTTCAGTTTGCACCGTTTAGCCCAGTTGTACATGATGAGATAGTACGTCTGCATGGGGTTCCGGCTTCGATTGTGTCTGACAGAGATCCGAGGTTTGTGTCCAGGTTCTGGCAGAGTTTGCATCAGGCTTTGGGGACGAAGTTGTCTTTCAGTTCAGCTTACCATCCTCAGTCAGACGGGCAGACAGAGAGGACGAATCAGTCCTAGAGGACATGCTCAGGGCATGTGTGCTCGACTTTGGGGGCAGCTGGGATCATCACGTGGCACTGATAGAGTTCGCGTACAATAACAGCTTTCAGACCAGTATCGGGATGGCTCCCTTTGAGGCCTTGTATGGCAGGAGGTGCAGATCACCCATCTGTTGGGATGATCTGAAGGAGAGAGCTGTGATTGGTCCAGACTTGGTTCAGGATGTTGTGGGCAAGATTCAGTCTATCAGAGAGCGTCTGCTTGTGGCTCAGAGTCGTCAGAAGAGTTACGCCGATCAGAGGAGACGACCTCTAGAGTTTGAGGTGGGCGACCATGTGTATCTGAAGGTTTCTCCTGTGCGAGGAGTCGTTCGTTTTGGGAAGAGAGGCAAGCTTAGCCCTCGTTTTGTGGGTCCTTTTGAGATCCTAGAGAGGATCGGACCGGTTGCCTATCGCTTGGCTCTGCCTCCGTCTTTAGCAGCAGTGCACAGTGTTTTCCATGTTTCGATGCTGAGGAAGTACATTCCGGACCCATCTCATGTGATCGACTTCAGTCCGCTTCAGTTGAGGGAGGACTTCACGTTTGAGGTAGTTCCTTCGAGGATTCTAGCCCGAGATGTTCGTAAGCTCAGGAGTAAGACCATGCCCTTGGTGAAGGTGCAGTGGTCGGGTCAGTCAGAGGAAGAGGCGACCTGGGAGGTCGAAAGTGATGTGCGTTCTAAGTTTCCCGCCCTTTTCGAGCAGTAGGTATGTTTTAATTTCGAGGACGAAATTCTTTTAAGGGGGAGGTGATGTTATAACCCAAGATTTGGTTATAATTTTATTTCGTTACTATGGTTCATTAAGATGGTCTATTCTGAATTTAGGACACAGAAGTATTTATTAGAGAAGCCGGGGACGAGGAGGTCTTTTCCCATCCGTTCTATTTTATGGTGAGTTAACCTCATATTAAATTCCTTAACCTATTTTATTCCATATTCTTAATTCACCTATTTTCTAAACACGTTCTCACGATCGTTTACGCTCCTCTTCTCTCAGTTGGAAACCCTCAACCCTTCTCTTTTCTCTCTCTCAAAACCTCGTTCTGTTCAATCCCTTATAGTTTGGCTGTTTGTGGTTCTTCTTCGATTCTCGCTGAAGATTGTGTGCTGTGGCGGAATCAGGTTCTGAGTAAGGTAATCCCCGTTGTTCAACCTTCGATTCTGAATTTGGGAAGTTCTTCTTGTCTGAATCCTTCTCTACAATCTGATTAGGAATCCGATTGTGTTCCGTTGCCCCGTCAATTTCTTCTACTGTTGACGTGCTCTGCAATCTGTAGACCGATTCAGGTGAGGGGTTCAATCCTGTTCTTCGTTTCAGTTTCAGCATTGGTGTTGTTATCAGTTTCTGATTGAGGGTTGTTCTTCTGCGTTGTTATGAGAATTCAGTGGCTGTTGGGTTTGCATTTCGGGTCTGCGTTACTGCTGTGTCGGGGTTGGATCGTCTGCTATTCGGATTCAGAAACTTCTCTGCTGTAATTGAGGTAGGTGGCTTATGGATTCGATTAGTGTGTTCGGCCTTGGGGAATTTCGTTCCGGTTCTGAGTTTGATTGTGTGTCTGAATTTGGTTGTGATTGTCTATTTGATGGTGTTTTTATGCTTACAAACCCCCAAGGTTGTTTTCTGAAAACCTATATTGTTTTGACATGTTTTGATGCTTCTGTCTGTGTTAAAATCGCCTCTGTTCTCTGTATTTTTCGGCATGTCCGAACTTCTGTCCGACCGTTGAAGTTCGGACATGCCCTTCTGCGTTTTTCTTTCTGAAATTTCGCTGTGTCCGAACTTCCGTCCGAGCTTTGAAGTTCGGACACAGCCTTCTGCATTCTCTGATTTTGGCTTCGACTTGTGTCCGAACATTGATGTCCGGACACAAGTTCGGACTCTCCACGTCTGTTTTCCGAAGAACGTCCGAACATCCGTCCGAACTTGGATGTTCGGACACCTCTGTCTCTCTGTTTTAAGGTTCGACTTGTGTCCGAACTTTGAAGTCCGGACACAAGTTCGGACATCCGTCTGGTTTTGCCTTCTGAGTCTCGACTTGTGTCCGAACATTGATGTCCGGACACAAGTTCGGACAGGCTACTGTTTTGACCATAACTTGCTCGTTTGAGCTCCGTTTTGACTTCTGTTTGCGGGGTTGGATTCCCCTTCTGATTTCCAAGCTATCTATGGGCTTTCTGGTGCCTTTGGTGCACATACGCTTATCTGTATTTAAGCTTCTGTTTTGGGACCTAGTTATCTCTGTGTCTGAGCCTTTGGATGGCTGGTTACGCTGTCTCGTAGCGCGCTATGTAGGATCCTTCTGTTCACGGGTGATGTTCCCCGTTCTGTTCACGGGTGTTTACACCTGTTCTGTTTACGAGTGAGGTTTCCTCGTTCTGTTCACGAGCTGGTTGCTCGTTCTGTCTGTATGCTGTGATCACTAGTGTCCCACTCTGTTTTCTGCTTCTGTCTACTTCTGCTCTGTTTAGTCCCTTAATGATTGGACTTCTGTTTCTGATTTCTGATATATTTGTGGATTCTCTTGACTCCTTCTGATTTGTCAATTTTCTGTAAATGTTTTGAGCATGCTGGTTGATGAAGTTGGTCATCTACTGGGCATAGTTTGTGCTCATTCCCCTACTTCTAACGCTTTTGCAGATTGATTAGCGAGGATCGTCTCCCCTCAGCTTCTGGAGTTTTGTTGCTTTGTTTTGAGTTTCTCTTGAGACTTTGTATTTAGATTTGAGCCTTTGGGCCTCTTTGTTAGTTTCCGCTTCTGATATTAGTTTGGTGGGTTCTGTAATGACTTTTGGGGATGTTTTAACATCTCTTGTTTTATACTTTATTTAAGTATTCCGTTTGGGCCTTATTTGACTATCTGTTTAAGTTCGTTTATTAGAGCCTTGCGTTATTATGTAATAATACACGGCGTGTAATACCCCCAACTCCTAGGCCAGTGTTTGGGGGTGTTACAGTGACTACCTTGTTAATTGTTGTGTGTTAGTACAAGTATAAGGGAGTAAAGAAACTCCCGGGGAACAAAAACCCTAACAGTATATAAATGTAAAACTGTGGGTTGTATTTTGATAAACATATGTATATATACAATATAGTGATTCATGAAAAGGTTATGAAACCGACATAGAACCTAGTGAGAATAAGATTCCCTAGGTAATTGGATTAAAGTGAATGGAGATAACTGATAGACGGAGTTCTATCCTTTGGAGATGTAATGATTATGACTAGATTGACAAAAAAAAGATAGAAAATTGGAAATGGGTGTATTATTTGATGCTTGAAAATGAATTGGGAGGTGGAACTTGATTTGCATGTGATCAAGGGAAGCCAAACACAAATTGGGGTGGAAGGATAGTTCAACACTGATGCTGATCACATCAGGGTTGGATGATTCTTGAAGCTCCCTATGAGTGGTCACAAATATCCACGTTAAGAAAGATGCAAAGAGTATAAATTGGACTTGGAGTTGTATTGCGTTTCAAAAGGATTTTTAATTGGTATATTCAAAACCTTCAATAGATACTTTAAATAAGGAAATTTCTTATACTTAACCTCGTACAGAATATTTTGTAGTACTTGCTCATGAGCTGAGGACATACGAGCCTTCACCTTTGGACCGGTGACATGAGAAGTATATATGTTAAAGATTAAGTGATTGTTTTGATCTCCCAAAGGAATCTGCGGGATGACAGTGTATATAAGGGGTATTTTTGGTTGCTATACATGCTAAGACATGTTGTGTGGTATGTGTAATAAATATTATTTTGACCTTGAGTCCTAATGTGGTTGAGTTCTGAATTGGTTATGTTACCCAGACTTGAGAGTCTAAGGGTTGATATGTGGATACAAACGTGGTTATGTTACCCGGACCTTTGAGTCCGGGGTTGTTATGCAAGTATGGTATGTTATGGATGCGGTTATGGTATTTGTGTGAAAGTATGTTTGGTTATGGAAGTTTTATTTTACAAGTAATCCCCGTGTCCTAATCCAAATGATGCGTGAGGAGTGTGAACTTCGAGGACGAAGTTCTTTTAAGGGGGGTAGATTGAAATACCCCAAACCTTTATATGTTGTTTAAATGCTAGACTATGGTATGTAATGGATAAAAAGTGCCTTAGAAATGCTATTAAGTACATTAAACCATAGTAAACACAGTAAAGTACTACTAAGGCAGTTTGAGCCAAAACATGCTCTAAGCTTGAAATGAACTGGGTTAGAACCCAAAGAGCCTACCAAGACTTAATAATATTCAAATATTATTTAATAAGGCTAATTAAGTCCTTAAGAAACATTGGTAGACAATAAAACCAAACAAAACACAAGAAAACACCTTAAAGTCAATTTAAGCAAATACTTGCTCTAGACTTGGTGTAACCTTGTATAATACCTAAAGGTCATTCCTAGACCTTATTAACATGCTAATGAACAATTAAATCAATTACTAAAGAAAACCAAGCTTGAAAACAAGTTAAAACACAAAATGTGCTTTAAGGAGCCTTAAAGCACATTTTTGAAAAATTGTCTTGGAAATGGGTATTGAGTGGCTAAATGTCCATCATTACTCTTTAATCAACGTGTGTAATACTTAGTATCACATTAGGAAGTCTAAATCAATGGGAAATCAAAAATTTTACAATTATGTGCCTGAGTTTGTGAATAGTGCTCAAATAGTGCTAGTTTTGACTTAAGTCAACTTAGCTTAATTAAATGGTCAGCAAAAACCATAATTATCTTATATATTGGAGGGGGCACGGTTTTTAGAGTGTGAGTCATCACACATGGCCAGCAAATAAAGAAAGAAAGAAGGGATAAAGAAAAAGTGACTATTTACCTTTTATAACATAAATATCTTAACAAAGTGTACTCTCTCACCTCATTCTCTTCATTTCTCTCATCCCCACCGGCTTCATCTTCTTCCTCCCTTCTTAAAAAACATTTTTCTACAGCAAGTATACTTCTCCACCTTCCTTTGCTTGCCAAATCCAACTCCATGCTCCAAATCAAAATCTAGGACCATATTTGTCTTAGTTAGAGTAAGCTCTTCATTCCTATCTTTTCAAATCTTCAAGCACTCCATTTTGGTGCCATGAAGAATCTCCATTGAAGGTACTTGAGCTCATATTTTCATGCCTTATCATTCTCCTTGGCTTCAAGGTAAGGAAAATCAAAGAAAATCCAAGTTTCCCTTCATTTTTGTGTATAGCCGAAAATTCACCTCTTAATTGTGCACTATCTTGCTCTTCATCCCGCATAATTCAAACTTCAAAGGACTAGGAGGAGTCCTATCTTGCCACTTGTTCAAGTTCTCTTTCAAATTCCAAAGGTAAACATCAATTTTAGTGTTTTAAGACACTTATATAAATCTAGGGTTCAATTATGAATTTGAGTATTAAACTTAATGCTCATTACTCTTATATGTGTATTGGTTCGAAGATTGACAAGTGATAAAAGGTCCTTGCTGGTTTTCAGTCAAGAAAGAACAAGAGAAAACAAGTGAGAAAATCTTGTAGAGAAGAGGTAAATGAACTCTCTTAAAGTAGTTTTGTGTACTAGGGAATTGAGCTATATTTGCTTAATAAATAACCTAAAGAGCTAATGGGAAATGAGCTAGGAAACTATCCACAAGGTGGACTAAAAGGACATGTGAGCATTATTGTATGTATTTGCAGGTTGAAGGCAGTTATTATGTGGGAAATTCAGTGTTTAAGGTTTATGCAATTTAAGGGCCTAATTGACAAGCAATTTAAGTTTATGCACTATATTGTGATGTAGTGTAGTTTAATGGTTTAGTTGTGTGTAGAGAACATCTCTTGTTAAGGTGAATGTCTTTAATGGTTAAAGGATGAAAAACCATATGTTTGTGTGTAAGAATGTGTATTAAGAGGTTGAGTGTTCTTGGATTGTATAATGGTCGAAAACTATGTGTTTTGGTGTAAGGTGATACAAGAGAACCTATGGCAAAATTTAGTTGATAAACAAGGAGTTTATGTGTTGTAATGAGATTTTATGACCTTGAAGGTGCTAGGAATTGTTAAGTGTAAAGATGGTGAAAGAAGGTGAATTAAAGTGTTCTTAAGTGTTAAGATGCCTTGGGCATAGTCTTGGAGGATTTAGAGATCAAATGGGTGTTTTAAACACACCAAGGTTATGTTATGTGAAGTGTTAAGTCTTGTTCAAGATTTGGTAAACAAAGGAAAAATATAATGCCTTGTGAAGGTCTAAGTGTAAACTTGTGGAAATAGAAGGAGTTGTGTAATGGAGGTGTTTGTGAGAGATAATGCTTTTGGAGTATTGGTAATGTTTGTGAGGCAACACTTTGGTTAGTGATATTGTAGGCATGTTTCACCACTTAGAAATCCTAATGAAAAATGTTATAAGTGTTAGAAATTTTTGTAAGAAGTTGAGTAACAAGTTGGTGATGATTTAGGAAGGGTTAGTGCTTGTTTTAAGGTGTTTAAACATGTGGGAAACATGTGGAAAGATTATGGAATGATTAGGTAAGGTTTAAGGTTGGATTAGGGGTTGAAAATGATGTTTTAACAACTTATTAACATGGTCCAGGACCTAGCCCTTGTATAGGTACCCGGACCACCCTTAAAAATGAGCCGAAAGACAAGTTTACAAGTGGTCCGCGTCCTTAGTCCAGGACCAAGACCCGGACCAAGTGAAAAATATGGCCGAGAGTACATTCTACTATTGGTCCGGGACCTTGGCTCCGGACCAAGTCCCAGACCAGGGCAAAAATGGCTTAAAATGTGCTTTAATGACTTCTAATGATGGGGGATTGAATGGTAATGGTTTTAGGTGATGTTTAGGCCTTGTTTGGTGACATGTAAAGGCCTTAAAATGTGTAAACAAGTGTTAGGTTTAATGTGAGAGTTGTGAACTTAACATCACACGAGTAAAACTAAGTATAACGGGATGACGGGGTTAACTATGGGCGCATTAGACGTTAAACAAACATGTAACCCCAATGTTAATGAAATTAATTGTAATGTTACCAGTTGTTCAAGGATTGTTCGAGGAACATAGGAGGACACAATAGAGTGGACCTTGGTGACAGGTATGGTTTTCTTGCAACCTGTGTCCTACCAGATTACACCGGCTTGTATGCCAATGTGTTTTTCTAAAGTTTGCCACATATAAGTAAAACATTGTAATTGAGTTTACAGTAATTAAACTATGTGTCATGTTAGTTATGATACCGTTTAGCCTCGATAGGGTTATACCGTTAGCTAAGCTCAACCATTCTAGGATCACATAAGAGATCGGTTCGGATTTATTTAACGACCCAAACCATGGGAACGTTCTAACCACGGCTATGCGTGAGGTAGTTGTGTGTGTTTGTTTGAGTGTGTAAGTATGTTTACCACTTGCGTGTTGCTAACTGGACCTAACACCTAAATAATTAATGTATAAAGTTTCAATAATGGGACTTCTAACAAGTGCTAACCGGGGAGTGAGGAGTCCGGTCGTTCCGGCCACGCGTGTGAGTATGGGGATCGTTGTCATATCAGGTTCGATCCTCTCCGTATGTTATGGTTGTTTCCCTTTTTGGTTCTCAACCTTCCCTTTAGCTTATCCAAGGCTATTTACTGACTCACGTCGGGCCTAGGGGCATACTATGTTTGTTCGGTGTGCTTGGATTACTATATCCGACGCACCTTGGGGTTAAGTTATCCGTTCATCTAACAGGACGGTAATGAGTTTTGTAACGAGCTTAGCATGAGTTTGGCAACATTCTCTAGGCTCTCCAGGTGAACTAACTATGTTTGGGTCGGTTCCTAAACAGAACCGTTCCTGTTATGTTATGTGTTAATGATGTGATGCAATTCTTATTGCGATGTTATGTAAGTTGGACGTCAATATGTGGTATGGATTGTTATGTGGAGAATGTGGATCATGGATATGAATTCAGGTTATTATAAGACGAATTGAGTATAACCCGACTAGTGGGTAGTGTCATCTATTAAGGAAATAGCTCCATTAGAGGAGAAACCCTCTAGGGTTAAAGAACACAATGAGTGATTTAATGAGTATAGATGTGTTGACTGTTTAATTGAGCCCCGTTGATGTGGGTATGTATTGTGTTATGTGTTTATAGTTTACATGCATGGTTTAAATATAATCAACCGCATGCTTAGACGACAATTAGTTGTGCGTGGCCCGGTAGTATGCGGGCTGCATGATTACCATACCAGCAAAGGTGCTGAGCCCCTGGGGGGCCACCCTTTCTTCCTTTTCTATTCCAGGTACAAGGAGCTGGAAGCCGTTCGAGAGTAGGACGGGGTAGTTGTTTGTACATGGGTAGCCATTTAAATTGAGTATGTATTGTAAGCGTAGTAAGACTGAAATTGTTGTCGGCATTAGGTTGTGGATACTTGGTACAGTTGGAATGTATGTGTATATTAATTGTTGGAATGGAATGAGAATGTAACGTGTAGTTGCTCGGGAATCTGGTCCATCAGCCACGTGGGTGGCTAACGGTGTGTAACACCATTGGGTTAAGTATGTGATGAGTTAAGTTTTCCGCTGCAATTTGTTGTTAAGTGTATGGTTGTAGTTGGGGTGTTACATTTAGGCACAAACCCTGAACCATGTTGAGTTATTTGATACAATATGAAGTACATAACAAATTCCAAATAGATCACCCTACCCCCCAAAACACCCCAAAACCCACCCTAGGAAATCTAAAATGTCGAAGGTATTTTTATGGTTTCTAGTGAGCGGGTTTAGGGTTACCACAAACCCTAAAAACCTGTCGAGTTAGTTGCTACAATATAAAGTACATAACAAATTCCAAATAGATTACCCTACCCTCTAAAACACCTCAAAACCCACCCTAGGAAAGTTTAAAACATCAAATTCACCAATTATTACTTAATGAATCATAATATCAATTTTAATGAATCATAATACAAAATTAATGAATCATATTATCATTTTAGTGTATCAAAAAATAAATTTTTTCAAAAGTTGTCAAAACATATCCATGACTGGTCTTGTTTTGAAGTGCTTGAATTTAGGTGAACAATGATATAGTTTTTTTATTTTGGACTTATATATTAAAAGTTACAATAATTTAAAGTTTTTGTGATGAAGAAAGAAAAAGAATAAAAATCTTTTAAAAAAAAAGAATCGAAATGATTGCGCGCCGCTCCCTCCCATATATCCTCCCAATTTTTCTAAATTACAAAACTTACCCCAGATGTAGCTATTGATAGCTACAGTTAGATTTAGCTAAGAAATTATGTGTTAAAAAACTAAACGTAACACATGAGAGAAATTAGTCTAAACTCCTCAAGTCAGAAGTATAACCAACACTGATCAATCTGCAATATGCATTAGTAGAAAGGGATGAGCAACCACAACTCAGTAGATAACAAACGTCATCAACGAAGCATGCTCAAAGCATTTGATCTGAATACGATCCAAAAACAAAAGCAAATGGAACTGAATTTCCACAAGCAGACTTTATATCAGAAGCTAACAAGCTAAAACAAAACAGAAGTGCTAATCAAAACACTTAAAGCAAAGCTTATCAGATTCACAAATACGAGTGAGACACTAGTTCTAAGCATACACATACAGAAGGGTGAAGGCCCTTGGATCAGAGGATCCCACAACAGATATGGTATAGACCACTAGTTGGACCCGTCGGTCACTAATCAGCCTAGGAAATCTGAGGAACAGAAAACAAAAGGACGTCCTACGCAGCATGCTACAGGATAGCCAGACCAGCTATCCACGACTTAGAAGCAAAGTAACTAGGTCCCAAAACAAAATGCTCAAACTTTTAGAACAGAAGTGCATAAACATGCATAATGCGTGAGTAAATCACTTATTCAGACTTAGGGGATCATAGCCCCGTAAACAAAAGCTAAATCGGAGCTAAAACAAAGACTTTAGCCAAAATCTGTGTGTTGTCCAAACTTGTGTCCGACCATGCATGGTCGAACACAAGCCAAAACTTCCAAAGTCCAGAAAACCATATGTCCGAACTTGCAAGTTCGGACAGAAGTCCGTTAAAACAATCATAATGGTGTCCGAACATGTGTCTGGACATAGATGTTCAGACACATCCGAACTCAAAAATCTAGAAAGACAGAAGGCATGCCCGAATTTGTGTCCAGACTTACAAGTTTGGACGTAAGTCGAAATGCAATCCCAGACTTCGTGCACGCATGTTGTCCGAACATGCATATCTGGAAGGAAACAAGGAAAAATGACGGAAAAATAAGAATGCGCCGGACTCTGTCCAAACTTGCACGTCCAGATAGAAGTTCATACGTGATAGAAACCATAAAGAAAATTCTAGAAACTTCACAATTAAATTGCCAAAACTTTGCACACTCAAATCAAACCAGATACACACAATTCCATGGGAGTTTTGATGACAAAAACACAACCGAAGTAGAGAGAGAACTGAACCACAAAACACACAGAAATCACATTTATCATGAAGCCATAATTTCAAACTTCCCATGGATGGACATACCCGCCAAATCCATTCACCACCTACCTCGATAGAAGAGCAGAAATCCACAACCAAAATCTGGACATCGAACCCCAACGACCACACACCAGATCCAACGTAATTCACTAAACGAACAATCCCAAAGACCGAAACCAAAATAAAAAACCGAAGCACTAAACCCCGAACCAAAACCACAATTGAAACCACAAACCAACCTGAACATGGAAAAAGAACCAGCATGGCGACGAAGTCTTGAATCCACACAACACAACAGCAATGCAGACCAAGAATCATCAAGACAATGGAGAACTAAGAAGGAATAACAGAGGGAGGAGAAGTCCTCAAAAACTGTTAGGAGGAATTGAACTGGAAAAGAAGACTTTCCTTTCTTACTCCCTTACCTTAAAATCAAATGGGAAAATGACCTCTCTGCCCTCCCTTTCTCCTAATAACAACAAAATAGCCTAAATGTCATAAAACTCGCTTAACATAAGATAACGAAATCAACCCAACTAAAGAAAAACCCGGATTATAACAACAACTAAACGCCGCACTTCACTCACTATCTTTACACCCCCTACAAGCTGTGCAGGAGCAGGGCGAATGCCCAGCTTGCTATGAAGAAAATTAAACATAGGAACTGATACATTTTTAGTGAAAATATATTTAGCTTGATGAAGGGAAGAAACAAACGGAGTAATTAGAGATCCCGCCACCACTTTTTCTTGAACAAAATGATAATCCAATTCAAAGTGAATTCAAGCATCATATTTATCACAAAGGGTTTTTTCTAATTTTAGGATGATTTTTATTCTAGAAATATAGCTTTTAACTCATATTATAAGCTCACTTCCTTCATAAATGTCCAAAATTTCAAAAAATAGAAAGAAAGTTCTTCACTTATGAAAAACAGAATTGCCACTTGGTCAACATGTTTACTCTTATCATAAACCTGCTAAAATTAGTTTGGATCAAAAACCCAAATTTTTTAAGGGAAAAACCAACCTCCTTTTGAATTTTCTCTCTCCTCCAAAAAAATACCATTGAAATTTTAACACATGATAAAAGATCATATATGGGGAATAATCTTGTTGGAATTTTGAAAATTTAATTTTTCAACATTTGTTTATGAATTATTGAAGGCACTAGATTTTAACATTTTTATAAAATCACTCTTTCATCCAAATGAGGTGATTCTAACTCTCAAAATTCACAAAAAAATCTTCTTTATCTGTCAACAAAATATCTTGATCAAATTTGATCGGGATGTCTATTTATAAAACATAGTAAACTTAGATCCTTTACTGAAGTTTACTTTTATCTATTTCCCTAGAACTTTTCAATATAAATAACACCGTCCATTGACCCAAACACACATTAGAAGTCAGGAGAAATTCTAACCAAACTGTCTATCACGAAATGCCACACTCTTGCCCCAAAATTCCATCAAAATCATACTAAAACTCTTCAGATCTCACAAAAAACTTGTTCTTTGAATCTTCACAAAATTTGTAACACCTCTACTTCGTAATCAAGCCTTAATCACGTTCTCAGCATAATCAATTCAAACTTAAGTAGTGGAATCAAATACAAGGTAATCCTGGTGTTACCGTCGTTGCTCACCCACGTGAGTAACAAGACATCTAAATACAAAATACATTACAACATTGTGATGACCAAGATAGCACAATCCAAAATATAACACTTAATCCAAAAACGTGTGAGTAGTCTATCTATACCAACCATATGCCTTAAAAAGTATGATCAAAAGTAGTGAATGCCGCTATCTACCCAATTTCGCATTCCAACGTCGATCTGCTGCTATAAACCTGTAAAATATGTTTGTTGTTTGGAATCAGTCCCTGCTGAGTATGTTATCATGTAATCGTCATGCAACCTCAGACCCTCCTTAAGTTAACTGGCCGACTTAACATGTGGTTCCTTTTCATGAAATTCCAAAATACATACATACTGTAAAAGCATAACTTAAACATTCCAATATCTCATCCAACATACATGACCATAAATCCACACATAATTCATTCACACAATTAAAACCAAGAATCAAGTTCAAGGTAGTAACGTAGTGAGGGTTGTTGAAAACCGTTCTCGTTATCTGGCCTTTAGAGCACTTAGTTCGTTCTCCAAGATTTTACAAAAGTTACTTGACATCTTGTATTAATATTCAAGTGATGGTTTATTTCATTATTTATTCAACTCTTAGCTTTTAACAAGTGGTCATGTTAGAAGACGACATGTTCTCAATTTACCATCCCCTATTATGAGGAAGATTACCTACGGTAGTAGCCATGCACCAACGATAGTGTCTCTGATTCCTCTTTCCCTATTATAAGGCGGGTCACCAACGGCGGAAGCCATACACCAGCTATAGTGCCTCCGCCCAATGATCAATCTGACCCATTGGAAATACATTACTTTGAGTGGACCTGATCTCAGTCATCCTCTCTTTTATGATCACAATGCGCAAGCAAGCAATCCTAGATTTTCCTCCACAACCAATATTTCACCATGTGATTAAGTTTTCTTAATCTCTTTGCCTAAGATTCATTCTTAGGGTTTTATAGTGAATAACTTCTCAATGTATATGTGTCTTTTCGGTCTTTAATGTATGCCTAGAACTTGTCTAGGATATTTCCATGTTCGGATATACTTTCACTTGAGAACGGAATTACCATTACTCCACCTAAGTAATCTTCTTAGGCTAATTCTGGATAATGCAATGTATATCATGATCCTTTTATAAGTGATATCTCTTATCACTACTCATATCTTAACTCAAGATATATTCAATATTGCCTTAGTTCGATAACTATTTGCGAACAATTAATAACGTAAGATATTCAAGTAATTAATTCATAAGGCACAATAGCGTACAATCACATATATCATTTTATCACACCATCACACATCCGAACCCAAGGTGATCCTCGGGAGCAATCGGATCACATAACAACATACCTTACACGGAAGAAGACGCTAGTGAATTGTCCCGCGCCCATCCTGAAATACCCCAAACATTAATTACCATAATTAATAAGGAGTTAATTTAAATAAAAGGAAATAATCACTAATTAGCCATCTAATGATCAATATTCACCATTGAATATTACTATAAAATGTATAGTCCAAGATGGACACTAAACTATACATAAACTCTCTAATCAAGGAGAGAACATTACTAAGGAGAAATCAACTCCTAAGATCAACTAAACATGTAAAACATCAATACATGTAAAAATACCACAAACAATGTGGAAAGAGTATATAAATTATTTTATATAACCAAAACTAAATTCCTAGTGTGTTAATCACTTTAATACACTCAACTAGCAAGGAAATAATATATCTCATAATATAACACATGAACCTAGTCTCATGTATAACAATTAAGTATAACAATATAATGTTACAAAACTTTCAAATTCCCTCCAAAAGCCATGCTGGCCGGCTGCATATGTCCAAAAAGAGAATAAAAGTCAAATGGTAATGAATAAAAATAAGGAGAACAAATGCATATAGCTTACACACCTATTATCACCTCTATCTCATAAATATCTTCTCCTCCTCTCACAATCCCAAAAAAAAAAAATCAGAAACCAGCCTTCTCATGCCTTATTCAGCCCTAAGAGACAAATAAGAAAGGGAAAAAGAAGAAGTAAGGAAGAAGGAAAAGAAGAGGGTTGAATTTACCTAGAATAGCCATAAGAGAAATTTACCCTACATAACTCTCTCTCTCTCTCTCTCTCTCCTTCCTTTCACTTTGCCAGACCTCAACACAGTCTAGGCCACCTATCCTTTGCTACAAACCGTGGGTAAGACATCCTTCCCCCTCATTCTACTACTTTTGAACTCCATTGAAGAATTAAGTGTTTTAAGCTCAGTTTGACTCCAAATCTCTTCATTTTTTCTTCTATGATCAAGTATCATCCATCCCCATTTATTGAGGCTGAAATATAGCTCCAAAATAGCCTTAGGAAACCTGAACCAAGGCTGGGAAGAAGAGAAACAAGTTGAACACAAATCAAAGGTAAAATGTGCTCTAAGCCTTCCTCCTTTCACAAATCTTGTTTTGGCTAAAGCTACCACCTCCTATTGACTTCCTTTCCTTCATTACATCCATGGAGAAGCCCTTGGCAGCACCAAGCTTCATATAGACGAAAATACCACTAGACCCACCTAAGGTAATGTTTTTGTGCTTTAAGCTTTCTACCTTTGTTTAAGGGTCTTAAAAGAGGTTTTAATCCTTGAAACCTTTTTCCTAGTGTCATGGCCAAAATATTAAGCCATTGAGACTTCTAAAACCAAGCTCAACCAAGGAGGAAACAAGTGGAGAAATCCATCTTAGAGAAGGTAAATTTTAAGCTAGTTTTGTGACTTAAGCTCCATTAAACCTTAGATCTGTACAAATAAATTAAGGGAACCCCTTGTGATTATTTAGGGCCAAAAATACAAGGGGGTTCAAGCTTCAAGCCCCTTGGAAAAATATTGAAAGGTAAATCTCCTAAAACTAAGAGTTAATGTCATTTTGGTAAGTTTTTTGGTTGTAATAATTAAGGACGAGATCCTACTGTATATGTAACACCCCGACCGTTAATCTCGTCATTACCTCTTAACCGTCACTAATTAATCTTGCTCACACAGCGGAACTCTAAGTACAACGAGGGGTGAAACAACACCGTTAGCCACCCATGTGGCTAACCAGGCCTTTCTTACATACCGTAACGGTCTGATGAACTAGAACAACCGAGTACACAATACAAATACAATACTCAAATCATTTCTCTACTATACCGAGTCTACAATAAATGGATGCCGACAACATATTCGGTCTTACACCTCCTTCAATACATAAGTAATTAAAACTACTACCCATGCAACCCACCGACCCCGTCCTACTCTCGAACGGTAACATCTTCGGTGTACCTGTAAAATAAAAACATCGCCCCTAGGGGCTCAGCTTAACGCTGCATATGAAATTCGCATACCCCGAGCGCTAACCGGGGTACGCCGACCACTTAGTCGGATATACATGGAGTTCATTTTAGTCAAACAACATGCATCATAGCAATACAATAAGTACATGTAATGCTCAAGGAATCTACATCCAATCATGGAACACAATTCCTAACTAACATAACAAGGTTGTTAGTTGTATCTGGTTACTCTTAGGCCTTGAGGGTTATACCTCACTGTGCCTTGTTTACTTATTCAATACCTCACCCGCTCTCTCGGGTTACTTATTCATATACACACCCATTCTCTTGGGCAACTCGTACTATACTCACCCACACTCTCAGGTTACTTATTCTCATTATCTCACCCATACTCTTGAGTTATTTATACTCATTATCTCACCCACACTCTTGGGTTATTTATACTCATTATCTCACCCACACTCTTGGGTTATTTATACTCATATCTCACCCACACTCTTGGGTTATTTATACTCAAGCTCTTGTAGATTCTCGAGACGCTGCAGGTCTCCTACGTCACGCTTGTTACTCTTAATACATACTTAGGCCAAAACTCATGGCTCTCTAGCATAGTCTTACTTCCCCGGTTTCGACCCTACTCCGGGTCTAGCATGGTGGGAAGGTTCAACTAGCTCACGGAACTCTCTCTTAGTTATGTCCTACTCTCTTTTACTTATTACTTAGATCCGACTGCTCTCGGACTACTTACATTCCCATACACTCCTCTCTCGGAGTTATAATAATATTATGTATATTAGTCTAGAAGCATCACTCTTGATGTTTCTAATGACCTTGGGAACATTACTTAGGTTTGGTTAATCTTAGGATGTAAGAGTTACCCATACATATACTTTACTCATACTTTCGGTTATTTATATATATTTCAGGTAAAATCCTCATATGGGAGGTCGACCATGTCTCAAGGGAGTTACTAATCCCTCAGGTCTCTTTTACCTTCTTCACTAGTTCACATCTTCGAACTATCTTAAATCCTCTTGAAGAAGGTTCACTTATCTTTCCACTCTCATTTGTTTTGTGGATTGTTTCAATGTTGTTTTCTAACCATTATCGGGTATTTACTCAACCCGTACTTCTCCTCACATTCTAGGGAGTTCATATGTTTGCGTTATTGTTATACTTTAACGGATAGTTTGTGTGTTTGCACGTTTTCGTTATCATAAGCGTCGACCCGATCTATGGGTCTCTAGCCAAACGTTACTCACTACGAGTCGGTCCATTCTCTACGTTAGACCACACCGGCATACAAGTATGTTAGCTCATTCAACATACAACAAGGCATACATAATCAAACAAGGGATTATTTTCATGCTTTAATCTTGATTAAGCCGGCACACAAACACACAAATCAACGTAACTCGGTTAGCACGCGGAGTATGAGAAAATCATACCTTTCACCATGGATATACTTTACCGGGTCACCACTCGTTCCTCGGTTCACACTTGTTCCACTGATAACATTCAAATGTTTTTATTAACATCAAAGCTTTACGGTATGTAACACTAATACTCCCGTACTTAACCCCATTATCCCGTTTAACTTAATTTTACTCATGTGTTCTTAAGCTCACAACTTTCTCATTCACCTCTCAAACTTGTTTACACTCCTAATGACCTTTAAACATCATTATTCATGTCTTAATTACCTTATACTATCATTACCATTCAATTCCCCATCATTAGAATGCAAGAAAACACTTTCTGTGCAATTTTTGGGGTGGCCCGGGTTTGTGTCCGGGGATACAAACCCGGACCAATACTGGAATGTGCTCTCGGGTGACTTTTATGTGTAGTCCGGGTTTAGGGGTGGGTTTACAAACCTGGACCATACCTGTGTAAACCTCTCGGGTGAAATTTTGGGGTGGTCCGGGTTTGTATTCTGGTTTGCAAACCCGGACCACATGGTCTGTGCTACATTCTGCCGTGTTTTGATGCTGTTCCAGGTTTGTGTCCTTGTTTGCAAACCCGGACCAGTTGCAGTTTTGCAATTCATGTAAGATTTTCAACTTGTTTAAACTCTAAACTTTCACCAATCTCTTCCCTAATATTCCCACATATATTATAACATGTTTTGACATTGTTTAGGCATTCAAAACTAACCTAAACCATGCTATATATTCATCTGTCAAATAACCCATTTCACTGTAATTTTTCCCTGTTACAGTTTTCAAGTTCTTGCTTCTGTTGAAGTTTTCAATCCTCCCTTTCTTACCACTTCAACTCCACGTATTAACACATTCAAGGCCTTAGTTTCCTAGACCAATTTTGACAGAACTCACCTACTTTCAAGCATTCACACAACACCACTACAGCTCACAAAACTCAGTTTGCATCCCTGTTATATAAGCATAGAAATCCTTACAGCAGCACATTAATTTCCCTCTGTTATCACACAATACTAGCTCAGTTTTTAAGTTTGTTTTGCACCCCTAAACAACATTAAAACTTCCCCCTTCAACAAACAATATTGTAATACCATAACTACACTAACTCATGGTCATTATTTACATTCAAAATACATTTTACAGAGAACAAAACCATCTCAAGGTAAGTTCAATGCCTTGTTAGTTTTCTGTTTTCTTTTCTCTTGTTCCTCCTTCTCTGGTTCTCTCTTTCTCTTCTTGTTTCCATACCGAACAGATGGTATCGATTGTTATCTACAATCTTATCCCCATGCCTTACATAACAAGCTAGTTTAGTTCTCACGTTTCTCACCAAACTAATATTTCAAAAACTAGTTTTAGGGCTTTAACACTAAGGAGTTACCTTGCCCTCTTGAGTGCCATATTTGAACAGCAAGGCTAGCAAAAATCTCACCCCTCTGTTGAAGATCAAAACCGACTGGAAAATGGAGCCAAGTTCACGTGGGCATTTTTTTGATTTAGCGCTAACAAGCTAGAAGGATGGAAACTTGAGTTTATTTTTACCTTAGAATGTTAAGGAGATGAAAGAGAGCCAAAAGCTCCTCTTCAAGCTTCAAACGAGCCTACTGCCATGGAAATGAATAAGACAGTTTCAAGCTTTTGAAGGGTGGAAAATGTTGCCCAAGATGAGAGGAATCCAACGGTACAAATTTTGTGTGATTTGGTGTAGTATTGAGCAAGATAAGGGAGAAAGAAGATGGTGCTGTTGCTCTCTGATGAAATCGCCATTTTACAGAGGAGGAAGAAGATGGAGTTCAGTTTGGGAGGAGGGAATCGTAAATCAGAAGAAAGAAAAGGAGGTGAGAGAGTATTAATGCTACTTTTACTATTCCCTCCTTACTTTTACTTTTCTTAATTTGTCATCTTGTGACTTCATAAGCTAACAAGCTAATTAAATGGGTGTGTGTATACTAATTAAAATCGGCCCCACACAAAATACTAATTGGTAGCGTTTTTTCATTTTTTTACAGGAAACGCTCGATAATTTACCCGGTTTAGCACTATTCACTAACCGGGCCCGTTTTTCGGATTTTTCTCGTTTCTTCATTTTTAATGGTTATTAAACTTCCATTAATACTTAATTATAGTTATTTAATCAACTATAATTTTTACGGGTCCGTTTGACCACTTAAAGTTACGTTTTCGGGTTTTCTCGAAAAGCGTGCTATAAAACTCCGTTAGCATTTTTAATCCATTATTTGGATTCGTTTTCTTCGGGAATTATTCCCACATATTAATTAGGCATAACTAAGCCTTAGGAGTCCATCTCAGACCCTAACGAGATCATATTTCTCCTTTATTCATTTAATGCGCGTTTTAGCGTTTTTCACGTTTTGCGCATTTTCTCTTTTCTTTTGGTGTTCATGTGTTGACCAAGACTCTCTAGCACCATTAGGCCCTTAATCATATTAGTAATTTAATCACCATTTTTAGGTCCGGGGTATTAAAATCTACCCCCCTTAGGAACTTTGTCCTCAAAGTTGGTGAAACTAAGATGGTTAGTCTCAAGGCGTTCTATGCCAAGGTTATAATACACGTATAACCTTACAGACTTCACAAGTCATTATCATTTCACACTACACATACCACACATATAACACAGCATGTATAGCAATCAAAAATACTCTTTATACTCTCTCCATGGAATCAGTCCGAAGACAAGAAGGCACTACAGTCCTCGAATCCATATTGAGTAATACACTACTGATCCCTCAGGTACCGGTCACGTTGGACTCTTACGCTCTCTGGTCTACGGCCGTTTCATGACAAATGGGCACTTACTCTCTCTGGCCCACGGTCCCTTCGGTTCTGATCAAAACGTTACACATATACATATCCTCAGGCACTCTGGTTGACTCACTCAACACGGAATCGTCTCAGGGTACTCTCCCCGTCCCGCTGCCTTTGGAAAAATCACACACTGTCACCGCCCCAACCGGTCACTTAGGACCGCCGCACGTACGGTGCAATGGTTTCAAAACAAATACACGCCCACCGTTCTACCGGTCATCAAGACTTAAGGCCGTAGCCATCGGCGGGTGATAGCAGTTTAAAAACCAGTTTTCATTTCCATCTTCATACTTGAAGAAATTCCTTTTCAAATTCTGTTTGGAAATTGTTTTTAAAACATCACACAACTCCAAATCAAATTTATGGTAGCTGCATCTTTTCTTAGCGTGATTACTTGTGACCACTTATAGGGAGCTTCGAGAATCATCCAACCCTGATGTGATCAGCATCAGTGTTGAACTATCCTTCCACTACAATTTGTGTTCGGTTTCCCTTGATCGCTAGCAGATCAAGTTCCACCTCCCACGTCAGTTTCAAACAAGCAGATAGTCATACATTTTCGTTTTCTATCTTTTACTCTTTCTAGTCATATTCACGAAACAATTCGTTTCAATTAATCTCTAGTTCCTAGTACTTAGGTCATTTGTCATTCTCATTGCTTCACTACTTTACCTAGGTATTCCATACTTATGGCCTCTTTCCCTCAAATTGTTACTCAATTTAAAACACACAACATACAACTCCAAAGGATGGAACTCGCTCCATCAATCATTCTCAAATAAAATCACCTAGGGAACTCACTCCCTACAAGGTTACACATCGGTTTCATACCGATTCATACTCATCATAACTCATGTCTAATCTCACTAGACATATACTATTGGGATTCTCATTCCCCAGGAGTCTCTCTACTCCTCTTTTCATAAATATTATATACTCGTTACTTGCATCTCTCATGCACATTAATCATAATCACGCAATGAATGGGTACATATGTTTATGTAACATAAGTTCCAATCATCAAAACAATTTCTTTTGTGCTATGCACATAGTAGTTTACGCACTAAGCGTAAAATATACTCTAAGCGGTTTCTCGCCCTACCCCCCTTAAAACGGGTTACGCCCGCGTAACTAACCATATATTATTACTAAACATTGGTTCACTAATTCAAGTATCATGAAGTGTTTTAACTTCAATGCGGTTAATTAACTCATAACCAGGTTCGGTTCTAGCCTCTAAGGCTTCAGGCGTTTCGGATTAGCCAATTACTCACAATCGCTAGGTATACTTAACCTTTGAATTACGGTCCACGAGCTTCTACTGTGTGACCTGATAACTAGAGCTTAATTCGCCCGTTGGTATTATCAATGTATTTAATCCACTCCCTTTTATCCTTTTGTGTCTTGGAAATAAAGGTTTTCAATCGTCGCTAGGTATCTCTTACCGTATGCGAATTCGATGAGTTATAGATTTTCTCTCCAATTCTCTGGAAATCTATTTCGTATAACACTGTATACCTTTGTGATTATTCACTTACTTTTCCCGACTTGTTGTCGGTTGAGGTCAAGCTACTACTTAATATGTAGTGCTTCCTCGATTAACAGTTGCTTCTGAATTACGTTTGTTTACTTGTTTCTGTACAAGGATTCCCCCTCATACTACTCTGCATTAACCATTCATCAGTCCTGGGACCTGTGGGTTACAGCCCACATTCTTCGTGCATCTTTGGCCAAAGGCCGCACGGTTATTTCTCTAGATTCAAACTCAACAGGCTTCGTTGACATTTCTCAATTCCTGGCTCTCCCACTCGATCATTACCGCACAAGTGCAATACCAAAACACTCAGTCATACAGAGTGCAGAAGCGTAAACCCTTGACGGTAAATCTCTCATGAGATAGGAATGATTATGTCTCTTTTACCATATTTTCTCATCAGCTTCATATCATTAACTAGTTATACTCTTTCAACGGTCGCTTGCTGCGTACCATGTTCTACTCATTAACAACATTCGCTTATATGGCATCCGCTACTACTTTAGCTTCCGCTCATGTACTCCCGCCATTTATACTATGGCTTGCCATTCACTTGGCTCAATAAAATATACTTCTTTAACACTCTACGTTTGTGGCGCATCGTTTATTCTGCAATTCATATTGCACACATATTGTGTTTACTACTCAACCGATTACTCTCTCGGTTTCTTTCCACTGCTATCAAAGCCTTTCTACATACTATCTCTGTTCAAATTATTCCTTGGCAATAATTACCTGCTCAAGTATCATTACACCGCTCTAGCGGTTTCACATTACATACTTAGGTGGTAGCCTTTCTCTGGAAGATTCACGCAATTACCGCTCCATAGGCTCCACAATAACATGTGGTGTCCCCACTCTAAGGTAGTGGTTCGTGCTCCACAATAACTCTTATGCCTTTATGCATATGTTTTGCAACGTTTGAATCTACGAATTGTAGTTGGTTCTATCGGCTCACAAGCCACCTTGCCTCGAGTCATGCTCCATGCGGGCTGTTTATATAGGTTTATAATTCTCCGTATACCATTAAATGGTTTGGAGGTATTACTGGGTTTTTGATATGGTTGTCTCATCACGCTTCCGTACATGGAAGTCCCTCTAAGTTTCTTGATATTAATTCATGCCTTCTGGCAATCTAGGGTACCCCGGGTTACGTGGGATCCCTTCGGGTTCTACCCGAGTGTTCTCTTTAACACTTGTGTTCTCAACACGATGTTTTGTTCAACTACTGTTGACTCCGGCACCCTTCTCGGATTGCTCCTGGGTGTTACTGAGTTGTGCCATCTCATCTGGCCTGAATTCATGGGTATATTCAGTTCCTTACTCCGTCTTGCGGTTATATGCTTGACTATCCCGTTTAGGGTTGTAATGTCTCCCATTATTGGGTAGATCCTTGGTACCTTCTAATATTTTTTGGGTCAGGTCGTTATTCTCTTCAGTGAGGTATAATGTGGGAATTCTATCCCGTTTATCGTAACATTAATAAGTTCGTTTAGGCATTCGCCGTATTGCTTACACTGGTATTCATTCCAGTCATTATGTATTTCCTAAGACATATCCAATGTCTATACCTAATACTCTGTGCTTCTCGCACTTCTCCTCGCTATGTCCTTAGGTCCCTCACCTCACTGGTTTCTAGACTCCTTTAGCTTCGTAAACTTCTTTGTGTTCTTCGATCATTCGAGGTGTCCAAATATCTTGGTTTGGATTGGCTCTTTCGTCCGTAGTATGGAGTGGGCTACTTCCCGTGTTCCGTACTCTACTTGTGTACATACATGGAGTATCTTATTGATACGTTACCACTTACCCGACTAACTCATAACTGGTCTGTCAGGCCCGCAAGCTCCTTCGGAGTGCGGTCGTTCCATGTCTCGATTGTGTACACTTGCAGTGTCGGTCACACGCCTAGGTGAAGTGTTCTGTTGCCAACTCCTCTTATATCGTCCAATGATAATTTACCATGGTTCTCTGGTTTGGTTTTAAAATTTGGGGGTTTTGGAAAATTTGGCGTTTCGAAAGAAAAATTTGGGTCTTAAAAGTAAACTCTTCACGGCATTTCAATGCCGGTTACTTCTTACCAGGTCTAGCCTCTTGCTGACCGGTATATTCTTTATACAATGATCAAGCTGTTAGGCCTTTTCAAGGATTTGTTTCATAGTTCTTATGGTTGTCTTGCCATATTGGCTTCTCTCGCCATTTTGGTACTTACTAAGTACTGGTCGCTTGTCAAAGCTCTTCTTATTAGTCCCGCTATTACTGCACTTGCCGTGGCAAGTGCACGGTACTGGCGGTTTTTGGGTTAACTCATACCGGTCACGGTATTGTTCACATTGTATTTGGTAGCCTCGTTGGCTCTTCCTTGATCCCTTAGTTGGATAACTGCTCCTTGGAGCTGCTTCTCATTCCTCTTGACATGACTGTCATTCATTTAGTGCTCCTCACTCTCGGAGTTTCCTTAATTACTTTAATTCTATGCTTTACCTCGTTGCTCGTTCCCACGTCTTTACTGTGGTTACCGAGGTTTAACTTATTTAGGTACTACTTCTGTAGTCCTATTCGGGTATATCCCGTAGTTATGCTCGTAGCTGTCTAAGCTGTATCAGTTAAGTATCGCAATCTCTTTGGGTGTGGCAGGGTGGGTGCATCTACCTTTGACTAGATTCTTAGTAAATGGGTATACCGTTGGTGGTGTTATCTAACTATGGCGGTCCGTAGACATGTGTCCCGGTTCTCGTTAGTTCTTATGAGTCCGTCTTGTCGCACGATTGGTGCATCCTTCTTGCTGCTGCTTGACCAGCTGGGTTCTCGCGACTGCTAAGCATGTCGCCCCAGGCTGCCGCAGATTTCAGTCCCCTTGGATTAGGATTTCTCGATCTCCCGCCATTGTGTGCGGTTATTGTCGTTCCAGTGGGATCCGTCTCCGGGATCTCCGGTTCTCGGGATCTACCACATGACAGATTCTGGTTCATATTGTAATATTTAATAACTGCCAGATCGGGTTTCCCCGTCTCTCTGGCGTTCTCCCCTGAGCTTTTAATACGGGGGTTTGTGGAGGGCGTGTTTGGTATTGTAGGTATCCAGATCATACTGGAAGTTCCTAACTAGCGCATCTCTCACGCTACCACTCAACTCATAGCCCTAAGTCTCTTGTAACACCCCAACCGTTAATCTCGTCATTACCTCTTAACCGTCACTAATTACTCTTGCTCACACAGCGGAACTCTAAGAACAACGAGGGGTGAAACAACGCCGTTAGCCACCCATGTGGCTAACCAGGCCATTCTTACATACCGTAACGGTTTGATGAACTGGAACAACCGAGTACACAATACAAATACAATACTCAAATCATTTCTCTACTATACCGAGTCTACAATAAATGGATGCCGACAACATATTCGGTCTTACACCTCCTTCAATACATAAGTAATTAAAACTACTACCCATGCAACCCACCGACCCCGTCCTACTCTCGAACGGTAACATCTTCGGTGTACCTGTAAAATAAAAACATCGCCCCTAGGGGCTCAGCTTAACGCTGCATATGAAATTCGCATACCCCGAGCGCAAACCGGGGTACGCCGACCACTTAGTCGGATATACATGGAGTTCACTTTAGTCAAACAACATGCATCATAGCAATACAATAAGTACATGTAATGCTCAAGGAATCTACATCCAATCATGGAACACAATTCCTAACTAACATAACAAGGTTGTTAGTTGTATCTGGTTACTCTTAGGCCTTGAGGGTTATACCTCACTATGCCTTGTTTACTTATTCAATACCTCACCCGCTCTCTCGGGTTACTTATTCATATACACACCCATTCTCTTGGGCTACTCGTACTATACTCACCCACACTCTCGGGTTACTTATTCTCATTATCTCACCCATACTCTTGGGTTATTTATACTCATTATCTCATCCACACTCTTGGGTTATTTATACTCATTATCTCACCCACACTCTTGGGTTATTTATACTCATTATCTCACCCACACTCTTGGGTTATTTATACTCAAGCTCTTGTAGATTCTCGAGACGCTGCAGGTCTCCTACGTCACGCTTGTTACTCTTAATACATACTTAGGCCAAAACTCATGGCTCTCTAGCATAGTCTTACTTCCCCGGTTTCGACCCTACTCCGGGTCTAGCATGGTGGGAAGGTTCAACTAGCTCACGGAACTCTCTCTTAGTTCCTATCTCTTTTTACTTAGGTCCGACTGCTCTCGGACTACTTACATTCCCATACACTCCTCTCTCGGAGTTATAATAATATTATGTATATTAGTCTATGTAGACACCAAAAATTCTCACCCCATAAAGCAAATTCCGAAATTAGAAATGAAATAAGAGGGGTCGTCGCCTTTCTTTTTTCAAAACGTATTAGCGTGTGTGCCGAAATGAAACCGTCGTTTTATAATCTTTTTCAAAGCATTTCATAAAAACGATTTTTCCGAAAACGAATTTTCAAATGACAATCCGGTTTTAAACCCATCCCTTTTGTCTCATTGCCTATTTGCTTACCTATCAGTTTTCTTTTATTTTGTTACTTCTTTATCCTATTTATTGCTACTTTTAATTTTCTTCTAGCATTTTTTTATCATCAACATTTTCATTGTTATTTATATAGTTTTATGTGCCCTTTACTATTATTATTTTTATTTGCGTACCTCATTTTGTTGCTTATTTGGTTAAGCTTACTCATATATTATTTTATTCTATTTCCTGTTCATTCAATCTTATTTTCCGCTATTCGTACATATTTAATTCGTTTCCCATTTTGTTACGTTCACTTGTATTTTTATCAACATCGTATTTGTACTATTTTATTATTTCATGTACATTTTTCATTCGTTATATATCTCGTTGTGATTTATGCTACCATTAGATTAACTCTTTTGTTTATTGCGTACTTTCTTTTGAGATTGTAGCACTTTTAGAAGAGTCATCCAATCAAAGTTAGAGCTCTTGTATAATTTCTCTCATGTATATATTGATTTCCATAGCTTAATTGGTTAGAATGCCCACTTATAAGCCCATGGGTCTGGGGTTCGAATCTTGCAAAGGGCATCATACGTTTGTTATTTTCCCTTTTAGCTTGCAATAGAACTCTAGTTTTACTTTCAACATTGGTATATTGAGTTCTGTCTTAGTGTGACTGGGTAGTGTACTCCTAGGGTGGGCAATTGTCCAGGGTTCGAACCCTGGGAAGAGCAAAGGAGCCTTTTATTTTTATAAAACTCGAATGGACTTTGGCTGCTATTATTGGACCGGATTCTTGTTGTAAGGCCCGTTTTTCTTCTTGTTTAGTCCAAATAGGAAAAAACCCTAGTGTCTATACACCCCATATCTCTATTATAAACTACAACCTTAAACCCTGCAGTGAGACAGGTTTTTCTCTCGGTTTTTGGCTCTGGAACATCCTATTCTCCAATTCAGATTTCAGACATTCCTCTCCCCTTCAGATATCTTCATTCTTGCCGTGAACCACCCCAGCTTCATTAACTCTCTTTGTTTTCTCCAGAAAACACCGCCACCAACACCGGAAACCTTCTCCACATCCACACCTCCCGCGAGCTCTTCTTACAAAGTCACACCACCCGAAAATGTCATGTGTCTGAATCTTCTTCCCACCCAAATAGCCACCACAATCGCCATCGATTCGCCGCCCGAAATTCACCCTTGACCATCGAATTCATCTTCGATGTTGTCCAGTTTTACCATCACGCATTTGCCAAAGAAGAGTAAGCGGCATGGTGCTTCGTATTCCTCTTCACTAAGTTCATTTTCGAATTCGTCCAGTTACATTCTCCTCCTCTCTCCTCTGTTATAGTTTTTTTTTCAAACGAATCTGGTGACAAAAGGGAAATCAAATGTCTTCGACTTCACCGAGTTATCACCGGTGCTGGTGTCGATTTTAAATCCCTGATTTGCTTCGTTTTCTGTCTATATCCACTTCATTTTCTTGTAATCATTGAGGATGGCAATCGATATGTTATTTACCTTTCTGCGTACATACGCCTATGCGAAATGCCATGCCCAACATGGGTCTTTGGAGTTTACAAAGGTTGTGCAAATCTATTGTCTGGAAGGAACTGTCATATTCATTTAGCTCCATGTTTTATCTCGGTCTGCAGTTTATCTTCATAGCGGTTTGTGTGTACTTTGTCTCAACGAAAAGGTGTTTTTCTTCACAACGGTTTCGATTTGTCTTCTGAATCCTTCCATCCTCCCATTACTGTTCGATTAGTCATATTGGCTTGACCCATGATGGGTATGAAGTCTCCGCCCGAATACACTTGCTTTACTTCAATAATCTTAAGATGTTGACGGTGTCAGTTCCACAGAAGAAAAGGGAACAGGAAGACGTATCAGTCTCGTTTCTATTTGTTTCCTTCGATATAACCGGTATCTCTATATATAACATCTCAGTAACTCATCATAATCTGATTTTCTTTTTTTTAAAGCCCGCTCTCTACCTTTACAAATTGTAGATCTGATAAAATATGTAGGTTGTATATCTTCGGTTCTCTGTTAAGTTGTTGTATATCTTACCCATCTTTCCATTGCACAATCCGGCCATACGTTGGACAGAATCACTGCCCCATTTGTTTCGGGTGGGTGAAAAACTTGGTTGTATATTATGTTGATGTGATTCAGAGTTCTGATCGGTTTTCTTGGCTCAGTCTGGATCAAGCCGTGGAGTTGACAACCTTATTACACCCGCCCTGGTTCATATCACTGCCATATTCCGCTATTTCGTCCCTTCGGTTATGTTTAGCAGCTAACTTGTTTGTTCATTTTGTACATTCTAATCTTACTGACCCATTGGTATCTGTGGGTTCGATTTACAAGAAACTTTTCATTAGCCTAATCTCTGTTTTTTCCCTATGAACCTAAACCAGCTTCTGACCTTTTGTTCTAGTGCAGGTTTCTGTGATTCCTTCAAGTGTATAATATGCCTTGATAAGTTTTTTTTTATTCTTTTCGAAATTCTGTTTTCATTATTGGAACTACCCAGATGTGAGTTTGTATATTCATCGTTTTTTGACACTGCTCTGTTTGAGTATTGATATTGTGCTAATTTGTCTGGTTTAACTCATTGGCGGTATTTTTTCTGTCTTGGTTTGCCTCTTTTTTCTTTTACAGGATGAAATCCCTCCATATTCTGGTATATTTTCCTGAACTGAATGACTCATGAATTTTTGGTATTCAAAGTGTATGCATAGAAATGGATCTGTACATGTTTGACTGATTGCCAGGTTTCATTAAACTCCCTGCATATCTGTCTTTTCTGTTTTGGGTGAATCCATATGAACTTGTCCCTCATTTTATGCGTGGTTGATTGTCGAACTCATATTTTCATTCTGAATATACTACCCTTCTGTATTAGCCGTGGAGCAAGAAGAGAAAACGCTAGAGACCCGTTAATTCATTTGTTTTGGCCTCGACTGATAGGGAATGTGCAAAATTTGGTTTAATTTAGTTTATGCCAGTTGCTTCTGATCTAGCTTTGTAAACATGTGATGTTACTATTTTGTTTATCTAATAACCTCACCGAACCGGCTAATCGTCTTGGAATAGAACTTCATTGAATAACCTGTTTAGGAGACTTCCATACAGTGGATCGACTAACATAACCTGTTTAGCTGGATTTCAATTTTTCTCTCTCGGAGCAGAAAAGAATTGTGAAACAAAAAGAAACTAAAGGAATGAGTCTACAAATTATCTTATCTTAATTTGTGTCTTTAATTTCCTTCAAGTTAGAACCATCGTGTGGTCATCGGAGAAAATAAAACAGGAGAGTTTGGCTAGTAACCTGTTACCCGTGATCTCCTATATCAGTTCGGTTTGCTACTCACCTTGATTGGTTTGAGTCATTCTTGTGTGCGTTGTTCTGACTCTTGTTCATTGTGATTTGTTATTTCGCTCTCTTTCATGGTATATTGTTATTTCACTCCTTTTTTTTTTATATCTAAGCCCTAGTTATTAGACCTTAGGACCAAGCCTTAGGAATAGAGGGTGAACCCTAGGATTTAGGTGAGCCATGGTCCCACCTAATAAACTGGGTAATCCCTAGACCCAAACCACATCTTATTATAATAACATGTACTAATAAAAACACTTTCTCAAAATTCATCCCAATTTAATTCATCATTTCTTCCCAAATTTTCCAAGGCCCAATTCGGCCCAAAAGCCCAAACAAGGCCCCATTTTCCCAATCTCAAATAAGGCCATTTCGGCCCAAAAGCCTAACCAAAGCCTAAACCGGTCCAAACCTTGACCAAGGCCCAAGGCCCATTTCAGCTCAAAAATAATCTTCAGCCCAACTTGAGGTCCAAACACATGACCGACCCAAACCCATTTTCAGCTCAATTCAAGCCCAAATCCGAACAAGCCTAACAAAGGCCCAACAAGCCCATTCGGGCCCAAGCCCACAATTGGCCCAAAACCAACTCGGCCCACAACCAATCTTGGCCCAAGCCTAACTCGGCCCAATGTCCACAAATCGGCCCAAAACCTCAAACAAGGCCCAAATCGGCCCACAAGCCAAACCAAGGCCCAAATCGGCGTATAAGCCCAACCAAGGCCCAAATCGGCCCACAAGCCCAATCAATGCTCAACATTAGGCCCAATCTGACCCGGCCCAATTCGACTCGATCAATCCAACCCGGCCCATTTTCCAATTTGGCCCAAACCCAATCAAATCCAAAATTCAAATCAACTCAATGCCAAACCCAAGTTCAATTCTAACCCAATCCAATTCAAACTCAACTTGTAAATTCCATTCAAAATCCAAAAATCCAAAGAATCTCCTCTCCCGAATTTCAAACAGTCATTTTATTCAAACTTTATCAAGTTTTCAGAAGAAACTATTTTGTGGAATTTTAAAGGAAAAACTCTTCTCACATCACAGAAAACTCTTCTCAAACGCAGAAAGTTCTTCTCATATATACAGAAAGTTTTCTCCTAAAACATTTCTCAAAATCAGTGTTTCTTTATCGAGAATTCCGAATAACTTCAAAAGTTTTCAAGCTTAGTTCTTTTTAACTCAAAAGATAAATTGTTTTCGGGGAACATGTAATGTCTAACACCTTCAAAGAACGTTTTTTTCCTTGTTAGACATCACTTGTCTCTCTTCCAAATAAAAATCCGAGGCGGGGCACTGGGGTCGTCTCATCCCTTGTCGCAGTCTGGATCTCTTTAGGCGGGGCATTAGGGTGACAAACCTCCCCTAATTGCAGCCTAGATATTTACAAGGCGGGGTGCTAGGGATGTGACTGCCTTCCTAGTTGCAGCCGGGATTTCAGAATCGTCTAACTCCCTTCCATTCGATTTCAATGTTTTTGGTTTTTTAACGTTTTAAAACCCGGGAGTTAGAGACGTTATTAGGATTTGACCGAGAACATCTCATTCATGGTGTTTCTCTCTAAATCTTATTTTCGACATAAATTCATTGCCCCATCTTTCGAGCCTCGGCACTTACCATTAATTAAGTGTCGTGTTCGAGGGGGTACATAGGGTAATCCCTCGGGATTATCCGCCCTTTTACAACAAAAAATGATTTTTCGGTTTCAAAAGCTTTAAGAAAGACGATCTCGACAATCATTCCTCCAAACAATTCTGTCCACCATCATCTCACTCTAAACTCGAAGTATCCCAAAACCTCAACCCCTTTTGAATCTCAAATCCGAAAAACCCGGGATCTTTACTCAAACTTCATTTGCCTCACACATACTCAAATCGTCTTCAAAACCCCAAAACACTTCATACTCAAATCACCATTCAAACTCCAAATCGCCTCAAATTCGAATCATCTCCCCTAATCCCAACTCCTCTCTAACTTCTAACGTCTCACAGGCCCGAGCGCTCACAGACTCAAACATCTCAATTCAAGCGTCACACAGACCCGAGCGTCTCACATGCCTTGACATCCCATCCCAACCGTCTCATAGACCCGAGCGTCTCACAGACTAATCTCTCGTACCCAAAACTTCAAACCCTTCAAAACTTCCAAAACCCCAAAACCCTGAACTACGTAAGGTCTGATCTCAACAGGGAATTGAGTACGTAGGCAGCCCATCTAGGGTGCGACCCCATTCCAAACAAAAAACCCTTTTCCCTCTCTAAGGTGATACTTATAGCACTCAAATCCCTTCCGACTCACATTAAACCCTCATGCCTTCTTCATCCATTTAATCCTCAAACCCTTTCTGATCTTTCGTTCTACACTCAACCAGCTTTCAACCCTTTCATTTGGCGCTAGCTTGACAGAAAAGCCCGCCTCATCTACTCTCTTTTCTCTCTTCCCCTCTTAATCCTATCCTTGGCTTTCAAATGAATCTCTTTAAATAAGGTTTTGAAAGAAGGCAATCCCGACAATTGGAGACCGAGGTTTCCTCGGGCACCAATCCGAAGTCGTGGTCGTTGCCACTTCTAAGGGGTGTAACCCAGTGCGAACCCACATCAGAATCTCTAGTATGATCAGATAAGTCCTATCCATAGGCAACAAATCATCAGAGTCAACCAACGGTTCTTATAACCCTCCTTCCCTTCCTTCCTAGTATCTTAGGTCAAACTAGGTGGCGACTCTAGTCAACTCTGCCTTATAGAGGCATAAGTCCGCGTGGAGCCCATTGAGAGTGGGTGTAGTGCTCACTAGCATTCCCCTTATGCTTTCTGGGAAAGACGGACGATGTAGTAGGTATTTGAGGGATGCCAGAATAACGGGGTTTTACCCTCCACAGAATGGCATTTTCTAGGATCTAGGCTTTTTAGTCTGACCATATTTAGATAGACCCCCCTCATACCGAAAAATCACCCTCCACAGAATGGCGACTCTGCTGGGGAAAACTTGAGTAAGTTTTTCTCAAACTCAAGGAAGACTGGACTCCATTCAAAATTGTCGGGACTTCCCCACTTCTTTCAAAACCTTCAAGAGATTCATTTCAAACCACTAGGACTACTCTACTCCACACTTAGAGTGTGTGCCTGATGAGGACAGATAGGATTTGATAGATCCTCAACAAACATTACAACAATTGGGTTAATAATTAGCTCACGATTAGAAAGAGACACTTAGGATTGAATGAAGCTGACTTCCCTTTAGGTTAATAAATAACCAATTTGGAATCACTTTCAAGATTAAAACTCTTAGTAAATAGGGTGTTACTGACTTCATCGCTTTCATATGTATGTTATGATTGTGGGGTGCATTGGGAGGGTAGCTTAGGACATGCATTCCTCTGTGTCACCCGATTTATCCACGAGTCACGGAATCCCGACCGGTCCACGGTTGATTTCCCATGAGCTGGGTCATTTATATAAATGGCTAACCCACGGGGCAAGATGGTCATCGACCTACGCCCTGCAGGCTCATGATCCAAAAATACCCTCCATTATCCGAGTCTAAGCCAGCATATAGTGAACCATGAGCCTTCAGTGTCCAGCTGCCTAATCCGGTGTCTAAGACGGGTTTTACGGGTAGTCGCCCCCATGTATGCCGCCTGTCTGACCACCCTTCTATCTTACCCTGAAGATTGCATGGGCTCAGTTCTCCATTGTTCCTCTGCACCATGGGTGTCTCTAAAGCCCAATGTCACGCTACACGTCCATAGAGGATCCCGTATTTACCGGATACCCACACATGGCACAACGTAGTCAGTGAATAATTTGGACTTTAGACACACCTGACCGTGCAGATGACGAGAGACCCGTTCCCATGCAATACTTCCCCGAGTTTCCCGAAAAGTGGGGTGTTGTCGGATCATCACTGGCCGTGGCGTATGTTTCCTTATCACTTCGGGTATCCTGACCTTTCGAACTTAAGCACTCCGGACTTTCTTGATAACGTGCCTCGCAAGGGGCATAGCAGAGAAAAACCCCGAGAGATGACAGTGAAGGGACGACGGTTCCCCCAGTGAGACGGAGTCATGATTGACCTGGAAAGTGATTATCCCAACATTAACACTTACAGCTCCACATCAAATATAGCCACGATTTACTTTATGTTATACATGTGTGCAAACCACTTTTAAAGACCGATCCGTTTTAAAATGTTCGGAATTCTCGTTTGCATGTCCCTAAAAGCTATTTTACGAGCTTGTTTAATTTAAAGTTCCACAAAATATTTACTCATAAACGGGGTTTTCAAAATTTGTCAATTCTCCTTTAAAAGGTTTATTTCACTAAAATGCTATTTCCGAAAGAATTTTAAAAAAAATTGATTTCGAAAACCTACTTTCTACAAACGAATTTTAAACAACATTCTTCACCTACATGATTTTTTAAAATAGTTTTCAGAAACAGTTTTCAAAATTGAATTTCACAAACGTATTTCAAAATAAATGATTTAGTCCCCATGTTGTGACCCGTTATTTTTGAAGTTCAACCCACCTTCAAGAGTCGCGGTCATTGCTGTGGAGTGTACTAATCATTTCGTGTTTTCACAAAGGTGGTGGATTTTCACAATGATTTTGTGCTCAATCATTCACCTTTCCTTTCTCAAAACATATCCCTCATTCCCCACGACGGAGCAAACGAGGCAGCATGAAGATCAACTACGCAGATCGAGCCGGAAATCAGAGGCGCACCAGCCCGTGGAGTTAGCCGAGCAACAGGAAGGTCAACACCAACCGTTCAGATACCAAATCAGAGATGTACCAACCTGGGTTGAGCGACATGAAGATTAGCAACACTGATTCAAGTTCAAACTGTTGAAAATCAGAAGAACACCAACTCGTTTTGTTTGATCACAGTACTGCTTCGCTGCAATAGCCTGACAGCCGGTAAAGAGCCCCAAGACGAGCGAGCAGCCGGCCTAGAGCCTGAAAACGATCGAGCATCCGGTCAAGCGCCTAAAAAACGAAGCGAGCAGTCGGTCAAGCGCCCGAAAACGAGCGAGCAACCGATCAGGAGCCCAGAGATGAATGAGCAGCCAACCAGGAATCTGAGCGTGTGCAGTCAATCAGAAGCCTGAAGACGGACCAGCAAAAATTCAGAAGAGGTTTAGCTCAAAATTCCCCTTTCAATGACTTTTTAGAATTGATGATGTATAGGTTTTCCCTATGATTCTTTTCTCTCTTGTCTATTTCTAAATAGATTACATGTATAGGTTTATACATTCCCTTTGAATTTATTTAGATCAATGTGTATAGGGTTCCCCACCCCCTATTTTATTTGCGAATGACCGAGCGTCAAAATTTATATTGAGAAAATCCACCACTTTGGAAACACGTGTTTTTAAATTGTTTTCCAAAACTTGGTTTCTTTTGGCATGCACGTATAATAAAAAGAACGAATAAGGGACGACCCCTCACATCTACATATCATTCATCAACTTTGCTTTATGGGGTGAAAATTCACGGTATCTACAGGAGGCATCCCCTAAGTAAACAACGCCAACAAATGCAATCGAGCGTAAAACAAAAAACATGCATTGCATTCATGACAAAAAGGTCGCATGCACTTACAATCAGTCCAAAATCATCAGCCATACATGAATCTCGTCCACACTCACGAGCATCACGCACTCACGTGTTTCATCGTCACTTGCCACAAAATGTATCATATCGTGGGGTAAGCGGGAGTTGTCATTCCCCAAAATCCAAAAAAAAAACATACATCCAAAAATCCCAAAAAAAAAAAAAAAAAATACAGCCTTCGTCATATCATCGGGCCACCATGCGGGAGTTGTTACTCCCTAAAAGTTCAAATCCAGGAGCCAATAACCAGCTGAACATCGTTCCAAAACAACTTCTCTCACATCACATCACACCCAACAGATATACCACCTTCAAGGCCAACGGTGATGGGATGAGCTTCATGAACCGCGAGTTGAATTCGACTGAAGCGAGACTAGTTATAACTTTACCACTCATCATGCATTGCACCAAAAACACAAAAAATAAACACAAAAACATTCAGTCAAATCCAAAGTCAGCATTGCCATCTTCATCTTCACTTCATGCATCGTAGATATAGTAATTTCATATTACTACAACACATCGCATGGTAGATAACCGCATTTGCATACTCCCATATCGAAATGACATCTTCGGGAAAATCGTGAGAGATTGATTGAACATAGTGCGTGAACCACTTAACTCTCGACCCATCGATGAACACAAGGGTCTAATCAAAATTAGCACCACAAACAAAGTGAGTAGTGTGCAAAGAGCGGTATTTTCTCTTGAATTTCGATTGAATGTTTTGGACAATCCAATGAGTGATGAGGAAAGATAGAGCGAGTCCACAGAGGTAAAACCACGAGCGACTTGTGTTTTCCTTTAACACATGGAGATGCACAATTCATAGCGAGATCAATGTCAATAAACAGGATACGAACTGTGATTCATGCAAAGATCCGAGAATAGTAAAACAATTATCGACTAATGAGGGTGAGGACACGAGGCACTTAGGAATAAAAATCCTCACAAAACCAAAAAGCTTTGACTGCCCTTTACATAACCCCTTAGTGAGCCCCGCTGAGCCTTTCATGAAAAACTCTTTCTTCAGAAACTCCACAACATGCCAACCCACGTACATGTACTTACCTGCCCTTGCAATAGAGGATCTCAAAGGAGCCGGAGCCATGGTATGTCCCCACCATCTTTCACAAAAGAAGCAAATAGAAGGTTTGAGATGTTTGAGATGACCAGCGAGTCAACGAAACTCCAAAGCTGAAAGCAAAATCGAAAGCCAAAAGAGTTAGCAGAAAATGTCTAAGAAAGTCAATGAGCCAATGCGATTCCAAAAGCAGGAAGTAAGGAAGCAAAAATCATACGCCGGAAAAGAAGAAGAAGAACGAAAAGATCGTACACCAAAGAAGAAGAAGAGAATAAGCAAAAGGACCAATGATGTCCCATCGAAACCGACAAAAGATTCTCAAAGATCGTCTGTCTAATCATTCCACCCTGGTGAAGGCAAACATATCCTCTATTGCACAAAAGCTCCACAATTCCCAAATAAATCCTCTAGTCCCATGTGACATACATCATACCCCTCAGCCCCGTTATAACCCAATAAAAGACCTCTGACTCTTAGTTGATGAGCGTTAAACGAAAGTATCGGATCTGAAACATGAATCATAAGTTTTGTACTTGTTATCAACATGTCCCGTCATACCAAAGGGACCGTTAGCGAATGAGTGTGACCTAATCTCACAAGGTCTTAAGAGTGCGAGTGACTCTTCGACTAAACCACCAAATCATAATCAGCCTACCCCATTGCAGGTGAGGAATTTGTGAGGAACGGAAAGTCGATAACCTCAAAAAGAAATTCTCAGGAAAATACTGCTCTGAGCATCAAGAGTATCATCACGACATTATCACCCACGGCCATACTCACGAGAGATTGACCCGCATCCCTCCGTGAGAGTAAAGTGATTCACGCATTCGAGCCCAACAATCACTTAAGATCGAACCGAAGATGTCTTATATTCGTAAGCCTCATATTAATAGAGATAGGACCGTACCTTCTATCCAAAAACTGCATATACATTTTGCATCTCGTTTAGCACTCAATGTCTACATTTAACATAATCATTTCATCATCAACATCCGACTGGTAAGAACTCTGCCTAGTCTCGCTGAAAGTCGACTTCAGTTGCAGTTGTTGAAGCGTAACTTTTGACCAAAACATGTCAACTAGATCCATCCCGGGCCATCATCAAGCTCTATTGAACCATCTTGGAGCCATTCTAGGCTATCCTCAAGCTACATCGGACCAAACTGGAGCCATCCCACGACCATATCCAGAATCAAGTTAGAGCCATACGGGAGCCATCCTCAGACACCGAGACCATCCCTAGAGCTACACAATGGCCATCCCAACAATTTGAGAACAATACAGGAGCCACCTCAAATCCCTGTCGGAGCCATTTCGTCACCAAGGCCTTGCCTACAAAGTTTCGAACTACGTATGGTCTGATCTCAATACGAAATTGAGTACGTAGGCAGCCCGCCCAGGGTGCGACCACCTCAAAGGAAAAAACTCCCCCTTCTTCCCCTCGGAGTCACATTGAAGCTATTCCGGAGCCACACCGAAGCCATTCATCACCACAAAAAACATCAACCACATCAAAATCCACTAATCACATCAACCCACCATTCGACTCAAAATCCAATCCAAATCGAATCCCACCATTCGACTCAAAATCCAATCAAAATCGAAACCCACCAACCATCCCGATAATCTTCACTCAAATCGAAACCCACCGACCATCCTAGAGCCGTTACTCACAATGGGGTCACGAATTATGACGGAGCCATCCCGGAGCCATGTTTGGCAATTCAGTATGATAACAAGTTCACCCACAGCAAATCCATCATATGGAGCCGACCGATCAGTCACCTCGAACTTCAACAACCACATCAAGACTATCGACCATTCTCAAGGTCACTGTCATATTAAAATCCACCAACCACCCCGGACCGTTGGCCACACCGGAGCCATCAGTGCCTACCAGAGCCATCGATGCATACTGGAGCCATCAACGCATGCTGGAGCCATCTCAGATCCTTAAAGCCATGCCGGAGCCATACCGGAGCCATCCCGAGAGTCTGACGTTACTATAGAGCCATCTGCTCACGCAAAAACCTACATCCACAAAAAGGGAGTTTAATTCAATTAATACATTGGTTAATCACCTCACATCACATATCATCTGCATATACCCACAAAATTTGCTCACTATCTGACGCATCTTTACACCCGCTAGACAGCTATTGCGCTACTAGTGCGGTCGACTTTTCATTTTACACCTGCTAGACAGCTATTGCGCTACTAGTACGGTCGCCTTTCGTTTTACCCTGCTAGACAGCTATTGCGCTACTAGTGCGGTCGACTTTTCATTTTACACCTGCTAGACAGCTATTGCGCTACTAGTACGGTCGCCTTTCGTTTTACACCTGCTAGACAGCTATTACGCTACTAGTACGGTCACCTTTCGTTTTACACTGCTAGACAGCTATTGCGCTACTAGTGCGGTCGACTTTTCATTTTACACCTGCTAGACAGCTATTGCGCTACTAGTACGGTCGCCTTTCGTTTTACACCTGCTAGACAGCTATTGCGCTACTAGTACGGTAGCCTTTCGTTTTACACCCGCTAGACAGCTATTGCGCTACTAGTGCGGTCGACTTTTCATTTTACACCTGCTAGACAGCTATTGCGCTACTAGTACGGTCGCCTTTCGTTTTACACCTGCTAGACAGCTATTGCGCTACTAGTACGGTCGCCTTTCGTTTTACACCTGCTAGACAGCTATTGCGCTACTAGTGCGGTCGACTTTTCATTTTACACCTGCTAGACAGCTATTGTGCTACTAGTACGGTCGCCTTTCGTTTTACACCTGCTAGACAGCTATTGCGCTACTAGTACGGTCGCCTTTCGTTTTACACCCGCTAGACAGCTATTGCGCTACTAGTGCGGTCGACTTTTCATTTTACACCTGCTAGACAGCTATTGCACTACTAGTACGGTCGCCTTTCGTTTTACACCTGCTAGCCAGCTATTGCGCTACTAGTACGGTCGCCTTTCGTTTTACACCTGCTAGACAGCTATTGTGCTACTAGTGCGGTCGACTTTTCGTTTTACACCCACTAGGCAGCTATTGTGCTACTAGTGCGGTCGACTTTTTGTTTTACACCCGCTAGGCAGCTATTGCGCTACTAGTACGGTCGCCTTTCGTTTTACACCCACTAGGCAGCTATTGTGCTACTAGTGCGGTCGACTTTTCGTTTTACACCCACTAGGCAGCTATTGTGCTACTAGTGCGGTCGACTTTTCGTTTTACACCCGCTAGGCAGCTATTGCGCTACTAGTACGGTCGCCTTTCGTTTTACACCCACTAGGCAGCTATTGTACTACTAGTGCGGTCGACTTTTCGTTTTACACCCACTAGGCAGCTATTGTGCTACTAGTGCGGTCGACTTTTCGTTTTACACCCGCTAGACAGCTATTGCGCTACTAGTGCGGTCGACTTTTCATTTTACACCTGCTAGACAGCTATTGCGCTACTAGTACGGTCGCCTTTCGTTTTACACCTGCTAGCCAGCTATTGCGCTACTAGTACGGTCGCCTTTCGTTTTACACCTGCTAGACAGCTATTGTGCTACTAGTGCGGTCGACTTTTCGTTTTACACCCACTAGGCAGCTATTGTGCTACTAGTGCGGTCGACTTTTTGTTTTACACCCGCTAGGCAGCTATTGCGCTACTAGTACGGTCGCCTTTCGTTTTACACCCACTAGGCAGCTATTGTGCTACTAGTGCGGTCGACTTTTCGTTTTACACCCACTAGGCAGCTATTGTGCTACTAGTGCGGTCGACTTTTCGTTTTACACCCGCTAGACAGCTATCGCGCTACTAGTATGATACCGAACTTGCATTCTAGGCCCGTCATAAGCCCTAGGGCTGGATATCAAGAGGTCCAGTTGAGGCACTCCTAAGCGCTCGTGCACCGTAAACCAATCTAATTGTTAGTATCATAGGCTCGTCATAAGTCCTATGGCTAGATATCAAGAGGTCTAGTTGAGGCTCGTCATAAGTCCTCGTACTTTCAATTGCATTATAGGCTCGTCATGAGTCCAATGGTTAGATGTCAAGAGGTCTAACTGAGGCTCGTCATAAGTCCTCGTACTTTCAATCACTTTCATACGCTCACAGTCGCATCCCAATGCACCACAAAAACGTAGTGAGAATTTTTGGCGCCTCGTCAACCTTGATCCAATTCTGCAAGGGCTTGCAAAATTGAATCAAGGGGAGCCATCTGTAGACACCAAAAATTCTCACCCCATAAAGCAAATTCCGAAATTAGAAATGAAATAAGAGGGGTCATCGCCTTTCTTTTTTCAAAACGTATTAGCGTGTGTGCCGAAATGAAACCGTCGTTTTATAATCTTTTTCAAAGCATTTCATAAAAACATGATTTTTCCGAAAACGAATTTTCAAATGACAATCCGGTTTTAAACCCATCCCTTTTGTCTCATTGCCTATTTGCTTACCTATCAGTTTTCTTTTATTTTGTTACTTCTTTATCCTATTTATTGCTACTTTTAATTTTCTTCTAGCATTTTTTTATCATCAACATTTTCATTGTTATTTATATAGTTTTATGTGCCCTTTACTATTATTATTTTTATTTGCGTACCTCATTTTGTTGCTTATTTGGTTAAGCTTACTCATATATTATTTTATTCTATTTCCTGTTCATTCAATCTTATTTTCCGCTATTCGTACATATTTAATTCGTTTCCCATTTGTTACGTTCACTTGTATTTTTATCAACATCGTATTTGTACTATTTTATTATTTCATGTACATATTTCATTCGTTATATATCTCGTTATGATTTATGCTACCATTAGATTAACTCTTTTGTTTATTGCGTACTTTCTTTTGAGATTGTAGCACTTTTAGAAGAGTCATCCAATCAAAGTTAGAGCTCTTGTATAATTTCTCTCATGTATATATTGATTTCCATAGCTTAATTGGTTAGAATGCCCACTTATAAGCCCATGGGTCTGGGGTTCGAATCTTGCAAAGGGCATCATACGTTTGTTATTTTCCCTTTTAGCTTGCAATAGAACTCTAGTTTTACTTTCAACATTGGTATATTGAGTTCTGTCTTAGTGTGACTGGGTAGTGTACTCCTAGGGTGGGCAATTGTCCAGGGTTCGAACCCTGGGAAGAGCAAAGGAGCCTTTTATTTTTATAAAACTCGAATGGACTTTGGCTGCTATTATTGGACCGGATTCTTGTTGTAAGGCCCGTTTTTCTTCTTGTTTAGTCCAAATAGGAAAAAACCCTAGTGTCTATACACCCCATATCTCTATTATAAATCTACAACCTTAAACCCTGCAGTGAGACAGGTTTTTCTCTCGGTTTTTGGCTCTGGAACATCCTATTCTCCAATTCAGATTTCAGACATTCCTCTCCCCTTCAGATATCTTCATTCTTGCCGTGAACCACCCCAGCTTCATTAACTCTCTTTGTTTTCTCCAGAAAACACCGCCACCAACACCGGAAACCTTCTCCACATCCACACCTCCCGCGAGCTCTTCTTACAAAGTCACACCACCCGAAAGAAATGTCATGTGTCTGAATCTTCTTCCCACCCAAATAGCCACCACAATCGCCATCGATTCGCCGCCCGAAATTCACCCTTGACCATCGAATTCATCTTCGATGTTGTCCAGTTTTACCATCACGCATTTGCCAAAGAAGAGTAAGCGGCATGGTGCTTCGTATTCCTCTTCACTAAGTTCATTTTCGAATTCGTCCAGTTACATTCTCCTCCTCTCTCCTTTGTTATAGTTTTTTTTCAAACGAATCTGGTGACAAAAGGGAAATCAAATGTCTTCGACTTCACCGAGTTATCACCGGTGCTGGTGTCGATTTTAAATCCCTGATTTGCTTCGTTTTCTGTCTATATCCACTTCATTTTCTTGTAATCATTGAGGATGGCAATCGATATGTTATTTACCTTTCTGCGTACATACGCCTATGCGAAATGCCATGCCCAACATGGGTCTTTGGAGTTTACAAAGGTTGTGCAAATCTATTGTCTGGAAGGAACTGTCATATTCATTTAGCTCCATGTTTTATCTCGGTCTGCAGTTTATCTTCATAGTGGTTTGTGTGTACTTTGTCTCAACGAAAAGGTGTTTTTCTTCACAACGGTTTCGATTTGTCTTCTGAATCCTTCCATCCTCCCATTACTGTTCGATTAGTCATATTGGCTTGACCCATGATGGGTATGAAGTCTCCGCCCGAATACACTTGCTTTACTTCAATAATCTTAAGATGTTGACGGTGTCAGTTCCACAGAAGAAAAGGGAACAGGAAGACGTATCAGTCTCGTTTCTATTTGTTTCCTTCGATATAACCGGTATCTCTATATATAACATCTCAGTAACTCATCATAATCTGATTTTCTTTTTTTTAAAGCCCGCTCTCTACCTTTACAAATTGTAGATCTGATAAAATATGTAGGTTGTATATCTTCGGTTCTCTGTTAAGTTGTTGTATATCTTACCCATCTTTCCATTGCACAATCCGGCCATACGTTGGACAGAATCACTGCCCCATTTGTTTCGGGTGGGTGAAAAACTTGGTTGTATATTATGTTGATGTGATTCAGAGTTCTGATCGGTTTTCTTGGCTCAGTCTGGATCAAGCCGTGGAGTTGACAACCTTATTACACCCGCCCTGGTTCATATCACTGCCATATTCCGCTATTTCGTCCCTTCGGTTATGTTTAGCAGCTAACTTGTTTGTTCATTTTGTACATTCTAATCTTACTGACCCATTGGTATCTGTGGGTTCGATTTACAAGAAACTTTTCATTAGCCTAATCTCTGTTTTTTCCCTATGAACCTAAACCAGCTTCTGACCTTTTGTTCTAGTGCAGGTTTCTGTGATTCCTTCAAGTGTATAATATGCCTTGATAAGTTTTTTTTTATTCTTTTCGAAATTCTGTTTTCATTATTGGAACTACCCAGATGTGAGTTTGTATATTCATCGTTTTTTGACACTGCTCTGTTTGAGTATTGATATTGTGCTAATTTGTCTGGTTTAACTCATTGGCGGTATTTTTTCTGTCTTGGTTTGCCTCTTTCTTTCTTTTACAGGATGAAATCCCTCCATATTCTGGTATATTTTCCTGAACTGAATGACTCATGAATTTTTGGTATTCAAAGTGTATGCATAGAAATGGATCTGTACATGTTTGACTGATTGCCAGGTTTCATTAAACTCCCTGCATATCTGTCTTTTCTGTTTTGGGTGAATCCATATGAACTTGTCCCTCATTTTATGCGTGGTTGATTGTCGAACTCATATTTCTCATTCTGAATATACTACCCTTCTGTATTAACCGTGGAGCAAGAAGAGAAAACGCTAGAGACTTGTTAATTCATTTGTTTTGGCCTCGTCTGATAGGGAATAAAAGTGTGAGGAATGAGCAAAATTTGGTTTAAATTAGGTTTTGCCAGTTGCTTCTGATCTAGCTTTGTAAACATGTGATGTTACCATTTTGTTTATCTAATAACCTCACCGAACTGGCTAATCGTCTTGGAATAGAACTTCATTGAATAACCTGTTTAGGAAACTTTCATACAGTGGATCGACTAACATAACCTGTTTAGCTTGATTTCAATTTCTCCCTTGGAGCAGAAAAGAATTGTGAAACAAAAAGAAACGAAAGGAATGAGTCTTCAAATTATCTTATCTTAATTTGTGTCTTTAATTTCTTTCAAGTCAGAACCATCGTGTGGTCATCGCAGAAAATAAAACAGAAGAGTTTGGCTAGTAATTTGTTACGCCGTGATCTCATATATCAGTTCGGTTTGCTATTCACCTTGATTGGTTTGATTCATTCTTGTATGCGTTGTTTGATTTGTTATTTCGTCTCTTTCATGGTATATTGTTATTTCACTCCTTTTTCTTTTATATCTAAGCCCTAGTTATTAGACCTTAGGACCAAGCCTTAGGAATAGAGGGTGAACCCTAGGATTTAGGTGAGCCATGGTCCCACCTAATAAACTGGGTAATCCCTAGACCCAAACCACATCTTATTATAATAACATGTACTAATAAAAACACTTTCTCAAAATTCATCCCAATTTAATTCATCATTTCTTCCCAAATTTTCCAAGGCCCAATTCGGCCCAAAAGCCCAAACAAGGCCCCATTTTCCCAATCTCAAATAAGGCCATTTCGGCCCAAAAGCCTAACCAAAGCCCAATCCGGTCCAAACCTTGACCAAGGCCCAAGGCCCATTTCAGCTCAAAAATAATCTTCAGCCCAAACTTGAGGTCCAAACACATGACCGACCCAAACCCATTTTCAGCTCAATTCAAGCCCAAATCCGAACAAGCTTAACAAAGGCCCAACAAGCCCATTTGGGCCCAAGCCCACAATTGGCCCAAAACCAACTTGGCCCACAACCAATCTCGGCCCAAGCCTAACTCGGCCCAATGTCCACAAATCGGCCCAAAACCTTAAACAAGGCCCAAACCGGCCCACAAGCCAAACCAAGGCCCAAATCGGCGTATAAGCCCAACCAAGGCCCAAATCGGCCCACAAGCCCAATCAATGCACAACATTAGGCCCAATCTGACCCGGCCCAATTCGACTCGATCAATCCAACCCGGCCCATTTTCCAATTTGGCCCAAACCCAATCAAATCCAAAATTCAAATCAACTCAATGCCAAACCCAAGTTCAATTCTAACCCAATCCAATTCAAACTCAACTTGTAAATTCCATTCAAAATCCAAAAATCCAAAGAATCTCCTCTCCCGAATTTCAAACAGTCATTTTATTCAAACTTTATCAAGTTTTCAGAAGAAACTATTTTATGGAATTTTAAAGGAAAAACTCTTCTCACATCACAGAAAACTCTTCTCAAACGCAGAAAGTTCTTCTCATATATACAGAAAGTTTTCTCCTAAAACATTTCTCAAAATCAGTGTTTCTTTATCGAGAATTCCGAATAACTTCAAAAGTTTTCAAGCTTAGTTCTTTTTAACTCAAAAGATAAATTGTTTTCGGGGAACATGTAATGTCTAACACCTTCAAAGAACGTTTTTTTCCTTGTTAGACATCACTTGTCTCTCTTCCAAATAAAAATCCGAGGCGGGGCACTGGGGTCGTCTCATCCCTTGTCGCAGTCTGGATCTCTTTAGGCGGGGCATTAGGGTGACAAACCTCCCCTAATTGCAGCCTAGATATTTACAAGGCGGGGTGCTAGGGATGTGACTGCCTTCCTAGTTGCAGCCGGGATTTCAGAATCGTCTAACTCCCTTCCATTCGATTTCAATGTTTTTGGTTTTTTAACGTTTTAAAACCCGGGAGTTAGAGACGTTATTAGGATTTGACCGAGAACATCTCATTCATGGTGTTTCTCTCTAAATCTTATTTTCGACATAAATTCATTGCCCCATCTTTCGAGCCTCGGCACTTACCATTAATTAAGTGTCGTGTTCGAGGGGGTACATAGGGTAATCCCTCGGGATTATCCGCCCTTTTACAACAAAAAAATGATTTTTTCGGTTTCAAAAGCTTTAAGAAAGACGATCTCGACAATCATTCCTCCAAACAATTCTGTCCACCATCATCTCACTCTAAACTCGAAATATCCCAAAACCTCAACCCCTTTTGAATCTCAAATCCGAAAAACCCGGGATCTTTACTCAAACTTCATTTGCCTCACACATACTCAAATCGTCTTCAAAACCCCAAAACACTTCATTCTCAAATCACCATTCAAACTCCAAATCGCCTCAAATTCGAATCATCTCCCTAATCCCAACTCCTCTCTAACTTCTAACGTCTCACAGGCCCGAGCGCCTCACAGACTCGAACATCTCAATTCAAGCGTCACACAGACCCGAGCGTCTCACATGCCATGACATCCCATCCCAACCGTCTCATAGACCCGAGCGTCTCACAGACTAATCTCTCGTACCCAAAACTTCAAACCCTTCAAAACTTCCAAAACCCCAAAACCCTGAACTACGTAAGGTCTGATCTCAACAGGGAATTGAGTACGTAGGCAGCCCATCTAGGGTGCGACCCCATTCCAAACAAAAAACCCTTTTCCCTCTCTAAGGTGATACTTATAGCACTCAAATCCCTTCCGACTCACATTAAACCCTCATGCCTTCTTCATCCATTTAATCCTCAAACCCTTTCTTGATCTTTCGTTCTACACTCAACCAGCTTTCAACCCTTTCATTTGGCGCTAGCTTGACAGAAAAGCCCGCCTCATCTACTCTCTTTTCTCTCTTCCCCTCTTAATCCTATCCTTGGCTTTCAAATGAATCTCTTTAAATAAGGTTTTGAAAGAAGGCAATCCCGACAATTGGAGACCGAGGTTTCCTCGGGCACCAATCCGAAGTCGTGGTCGTTGCCACTTCTAAGGGGTGTAACCCAGTGCGAACCCACATCAGAATCTCTAGTATGATCAGATAAGTCCTATCCATAGGCAACAAATCATCAGAGTCAACCAACGGTTCTTATAACCCTCCTTCCCTTCCTTCCTAGTATCTTAGGTCAAACTAGGTGGCGACTCTAGTCAACTCTGCCTTATAGAGGCATAAGTCCGCGTGGAGCCCATTGAGAGTGGGTGTAGTGCTCACTAGCATTCCCCTTATGCTTTCTGGGAAAGACGGACGATGTAGTAGGTATTTGAGGGATGCCAGAATAACGGGGTTTTACCCTCCACAGAATGGCATTTTCTAGGATCTAGGCTTTTTAGTCTGACCATATTTAGATAGACCCCCCTCATACCGAAAAATCACCCTCCACAGTCTAGAAGCATCACTCTCGATGTTTCTAATGACCTTGGGAACATTACTTAAGTTTGGTTAATCTTAGGATGTAAGAGTTACCCATACATATACTTTACTCATACTTTCGGTTATTTATATATATTTCAGGTAAAATCCTCATATAGGAGGTCGACCATGTCTCAAGGGAGTTACTAATCCCTCAGGTCTCTTTTACCTTCTTCACTAGTTCACATCTTCGAACTATCTTAAATCCTCTTGAAGGAGGTTCACTTATCTTTCCACTCTCATTTGTTTCGTGGATTGTTTCAATGTGGTTTTCTAACCATTATCGGGTATTTACTCAACCCGTACTTCTCCTCACATTCTAGGGAGTTCATATGTTTGCGTTATCGTTATACTTTAACGGATAGTTTGTGTGTTTGCACGTTTTCGTTATCATAAGCGTCGACCCGATCTATGGGTCTCTAGCCAAACGTTACTCACTACGAGTGGGTCCATTCTCTACGTTAGACCACACCGGCATACAAGTATGTTAGCTCATTCAACATACAACAAGGCATACATAATCAAACAAGGGATTATTTTCATGCTTTAATCTTGATTAAGCCGGCACACAAACACACAAATCAACGTAACTCGGTTAGCACGCGGAGTATGAGAAAAGCATACCTTTCACCATGGATATACTTTACCGGGTCACCACTCGTTCCTCGGTTCACACTTGTTCCACTGATAACATTCAAATGTTTTTATTAACATCAAAGCTTTACGGTATGTAACACTAATACTCCCGTACTTAACCCCATTATCCCGTTTAACTTAATTTTACTCATGTGTTCTTAAGCTCACAACTTTCTCATTCACCTCTCAAACTTGTTTACACTCCTAATGACCTTTAAACATCATTATTCATGTCTTAATTACCTTATACTATCATTACCATTCAATTCCCCATCATTAGAATGCAAGAAAACACTTTCTGTGCAATTTTTGGGGTGGTCCGGGTTTGTGTCCGGGGATACAAACCCGGACCAATACTGGAATGTGCTCTCGGGTGACTTTTATGTGTGGTCCGGGTTTAGGGGTGGGTTTACAAACCCGGACCATACCTGTGTAAACCTCTCGGGTGAAATTTTGGGGTGGTCCGGGTTTGTATTCTGGTTTGCAAACCCGGACCACATGGTCTGGGCTACATTCTGCCGTGTTTTGATGCTGGTCCAGGTTTGTGTCCTAGTTTGCAAACCCGGACCAGTTGCAGTTTTGCAATTCATGTAAGTTTTTCAACTTGTTTAAACTCTAAACTTTCACCAATCTCTTCTCTAATATTCCCACATATATTATAACATGTTTTGACATTGTTTAGGCATTCAAAACTAACCTAAACCATGTTATATATTCATCTGTCAAATAACCCATTTCACTGTAATTTTTCCCTGTTACAGTTTTCAAGTTCTTGCTTCTGTTGAAGTTTTCAATCCTCCCTTTCTTACCACTTCAACTCCACGTATTAACACATTCAAGGCCTTAGTTTCCTAGATCAATTTTGATAGAACTTACCTACTTTCCAAGCATTCACACAACACCACTACAGCTCACAAAACTCAGTTTGCATCCCTGTTATATAAGCATAGAAATCCTTACAGCAGCACATTAATTTCCCTCTGTTATCACACAATACTAGCTCAGTTTTTAAGTTTGTTTTGCACCCCCAAACAACATTAAAACTTCCCCCTTCAACAAACAATATTGTAATACCATAACTACACTAACTCATGGTCATTATTTACGTTCAAAATACATTTTACAGAGAACAAAACCATCTCAAGGTAAGTTCAATACCTTGTTAGTTTTCTGTTTTCTTTTCTCTTGTTCCTCCTTCTCTGGTTCTCTCTTTCTCTTCTTGTTTCCATACCGAACAGATGGTATCGATTGTTATCTACAATCTTATCCCCATGCCTTACATAACAAGCTAGTTTAGTTCTCACGTTTCTCACCAAAACTAATATTTCAAAAACTAGTTTTAGGGCTTTAACACTAAGGAGTTACCTTGCCCTCTTGAGTGCCATCTTGAACAGCAAGGCTAGCAAAAATCTCACCCCTCTGTTGAAGATCAAAACCGACTGGAAAATGGAGCCAAGTTCACGTGGGCATTTTTGATTAGCACTAACAAGCTAGAAAGATGGAAACTTGAGTTTATTTTTACCTTAGAATGTTAAGGAGATGAAAGAGAGCCAAAAGCTCCTCTTCAAGCTTCGAATGAGCCTACTGCCATGGAAATGAAGAAGAGAGTTTCAAGCTTTTGAAGGGTGGAAAATGTTGCCCAAGATGAGAGGAATCCAACGGTACAAATTTTGTGTGATTTGGTGTAGATTGAGCAAGATAAGGGAGAAAGAAATGGTGCTGTTGCTCTCTGATGAAATCGCCATTTTACAGAGGAGGAAGAAGATGGAGTTCAGTTTGGGAGGAGGGAATCGTAAATCAAAAGAAAGAAAAGGAGGTGAGAGAGTATTAATGCTACTTTTACTATTCCCTCCTTACTTTTACTTTTCTTTATTTGTCATCTTGTGACTTCATAAGCTAACAAGCTAATTAAATGGGTGTGTGTATACTAATTAAAATCGGCCCCACACAAAATACTAACTGGTAGCGTTTTTTCATTTTTTTACAGGAAACGCTCGATAATTTACCCGGTTTAGCACTATTCACTAACCGGGCCCGTTTTTCGGATTTTTCTCGTGTCTTCATTTTTAGTGGTTATTAAACTTCCATTATTACTTAATTATAGTTATTTAATCAACTATAATTTTTACGGGTCCGTTTGACCACTTAAAGTTACGTTTTCGGGTTTCTCGAAAAGCGTGCTATAAAACTCCGTTAGCATTTTTAATCCATTATTTGGATTCGTTTTCTTCGGGAATTATTCCCACATATAAATTAGGCATAACTAAGCCTTACGAGTCCATCTCGGACCCTAACGAGATCATATTTCTCCTTTATTCATTTAATGCGCGTTTAGCGTTTTTCGTTTTGTGCATTTTCTCTTTTCTTTTGGTTTCATTCTTTTACCAATACTCTCTAGGCACCATTAGGCCCTTAATAATCATATTAGAGTAATTTAATCACCATTTTTAGGTTCGGGGTATTAAAGTATATTATGCTTTATTTTGAGTATATATTATGTTTAGGATCAGGTTATTACATTAAGATGAGTTAGGAGATTTATATGTACAAGGAATATGTAAAAAGGGGTTAAAATCTAATTTTTGTGAACTGGGTTAGTATTGCTTAGGGCCGAATACATTCTGTATAAAGTAGGTTAAAATGACCTAAATATGTTTATGAAATTATATTATAATTTTGGATAGGTTGGAATAAGGTTTAAATCTTTAAATAGCAAGTTTATTAAGTTATGTGACTAAAATGCAATTTTTATAAAATATGGGGGTATAAACTATGTAAGGCCAATAATATCTGTAAATAGGGGTCCTTACTGACGTAAATATGTATATGAACTTATGTTTAATGTTTTGGAATGATTAGTTAAGTTTTAAGACATTTAAGTGACAAAAAAATAAAGTTTGAAGTGTGTTAAACTAAATTATGTAAAAATCTGGGTATAAAACATAATTTTGGTTTAAATAAGTGCCTAGGAACATAAATATAGGTGCTAAACAATATTTTTTTAAATTAAGGATATGATTTTTAAGGAATTATAAACCTTAAAAGTACTTAAAATGAATAAAAGATTCATTAATGGGGTCAAATTGTAATTAAGCAAAATATGAGGTGTTTGAACTGTATAAAAGTCGAAACGGGTGTGTTTGGTAGTTGGAATATTAAAAATGAATTTTATAAGTTATAGGACCTAAATGTAAATTAATAATGAAAGGTCGGGTAAATTCGTAATTTATGGGGATTATGGTCAAGGGAGTAATCTAGTGGTCAACCTTGACCGATATTGAGGTTTTACCAAAATAAAATGAAGATAGGAATTAATTTGGTGATTAACAAAGTATTAGGTTAAAAATGGGATTTATAAAAATAGTTGGGGTTTTGGTGTAATTTTTAAAAATATGTGTTGGAAGGTAAAATAAATATCCAGTAGAGGTCTGTATGAATTTGTATGAATTTTGGGATGATTTTGGTGATTAATAAAGTAAAGGATATAATATATAGTCTTAAGTTTAAATTGTAACAATTGTGAAACTTATAGGGTTAATTTGTAATTAACCATAAATTGGGGGTAAAACTGAGATTAAAAGGACCTTAGGGGTCTGTTATGAATTTAGGAAAATTATTGGATTGATTTTAGAATTAAAAAAAGTAATATGTATAATATAAAATTCTAGGTATTAAATTGTAAGTTATAAAATAAAAGTAGGCTATAATATAATTAATAAAAGTTATGGGTTAAGGAGGTGAAAACCGAACAGCAAGGGGGCTGTTTGGAAATGAATAAAAGTAGGTTGAAAGTTTGGGTTATAAATTAAATAAGGTTAAAAATGTAACAAGTATAACATTTAAGGGTGATTTTGTAATTAATGAAAAGTTAATGGGTAAGAAAATATTATTACCGAAAATAAGGGTGGCTGGTGCAAATTAGAAAAGTATATTGTAGATTTATAATATAAGGTTGGAAGTGAAATAGGGTGACAATAGCTCTTTTGTGGCTTCGAAGCACCTTCAAAAGACTTTCCTCTTGTGCACCTGTTAGAGAGGAGGAGATAATAACAGGTAGAACACAGGGGTCAGTCAAGTAAGCATATTTTAAGTGTGATGGTGAGGGTTTCATCTCCACGATGGGAGGCTTCTCAACCGACGGTGGAGGCTTTTGGGCAGACCGCTTGTAACACCCCTACCGCTAATACCGTCATTACCGTCCAATCACAACGTACTTACATACTGAAAAAATACCTACTGTGTGAGACTAGAACTATGAAAATACGGTGACAATAAAAGAACTCGGAGACTCAGATTATTACTAGGAATCACGTATCACACTCGATACACAATGGGCACGTAGTATGTTCACCACACTACCTTTACACGAGATTTAAACTCTCAACACGTTAAGAGTACAATCCACTCTTAACACCTCACACTCAAAGTATACTACGCATTACTAATCACGTTTCAGTATGAAACTGACCTTACTCGTGTAATTCTCTACCACTCAAGACCTATGCGGCGTATTGCCTTCTTGTTCTTCTAATTCTTTCTCTTTTTCCCTTGTGCAACCGCACCCCTAACCCTAAAGTTACCGTCTCATATATAGACTCAAGACTATAGATTACAGCTCATAAAACCTAGATCATATTTATTTTATCTTTAACAGATAGATAAAATCCCATTTAAGATATTCTCTCCGCTTTGTTTGTTTCCTCGGTTTTGGACTGGCACGCGGATCTCGATATTGCTTCTTCACGCTCATCAGTTTGAAGCTGAGTTTGCCGATCAAAAGTACATCAACAATTTCCCCCTTTTTGATGCGGCAAACTGTTGAAGTCTTGAACCCCTTGTATTGATTCCCCCTGAATCTTGTATTACCGTAACTCCGCATGAAAGTCCTATCAACTGTCGGCATTCCCCCTCAATCTCACATGCCCTTCTGCTAACCTGTACTCAGTGTAAATCTCACAACCTCTTGTGCATTAAGTGTGATATGATAGTAACTGGAGATATTTGAAAGACAATAAACCAGAAACTCTATACAGGCAGTTCGCATCATAAACCCGACTGAACAAGAGTACTTACAGAACAGATAGGGAAAAACATATATGTCAAACCCAAAAATATCAGTCTAAATATGCACCAACTATTTGTGCATCAAGCCATATGTCTAAAAAAACAGATTACGAGAAATTTAAAGACTTCCAACCATACTTCCCCCTTTTGCCACATCAAAAAGAGATCCGTCATTCCAAAAAAAATGTAAGTATCAAATCGGGAAGGGGTAGGATTCAATCCATCTAAAAACTAGAATTTTTCAGACTGTTCATCTGAAGAGTTAGCCGCAGACATCAAAAGATTTATCTTGTCCTCCAGGAGCTGTAGCCTATCCATCAATCGCTTTTCCATCGCCTCCATTGAGTCTAGGACTAACTGCAACATAGAAGAGGTGGAAGCGGTAACATGATCAGTCTTCTCCTCTTGGTGACCAGCTTGTTTGAACTGCCAGCCTGTTTCAGTTAATTCCAAGCCCATCTTGGAAAGAGTCGCAACAGCCAGAAAGTTAGTCGGTTGTGCAGATATAAGGAAGGCATCTTCTTGAATAAGCTTGAAATGTCGAAGAACTTTTGTTATCCAGAAAGGATAAGGAATGGAAGGCTTGGAACTATTAACAATCGACCGCAAATGTGAGATAATAATTCTTGGCAAGGACAGACGAATCTTTTTATCTAAGCACCACATTAACCCTAGATCAACTGGAGTGACCTTGTCACGCATATCAGAACGAGGAAAGATGGTTTGATAAGCAAGCAGATGGAGTAGCCTCGGTAGCACACCCAGGTCCCGTTGTGGATAGTGTTTCAGTCTTGAACTCGCACGAGTTAACCCAAAATGCTGTACCACCTCAGAGTGCGATGCTACATCCACTTTCTGAGCATTGAACTCAGCTAACCCATCAAGAGGAATTTCAAGAATCATAGCAAGCCATGCTGGAGAAATTATCATCTGGACCCCAGCGACCTCAGTCTTAAACTCGTAAGGAGAGACAAATTCTAGGTTTATAACAAACGGAAATAGAAGCTCCGGATAGTAAGAGGTCTCGGAATTAAACAACTTGTCCCAACCTTGAAATTTCACAATGTCCATTACTGAACTCAAGGAATTCTTTTCTAGCCATACACAATCCACCAACTTGCCAGGAATAATGTCAGATTCATACATTGTACGAGTGAAAATAGGTTTCTAAGGAAAATTACGACCTGGGTTCTACGACCTTTCTTGACGAGTGTCCTTGGCCTTCAATGTGGACGTACGACGTGACACAGACTTCAGTCTCTTCGACGATCGCTGTTGCATGACTGGCGAATCATCTTCCTTGCGCTTTGGATTCACCGAGGAGGCATCTTCGACCCCCTGAACTACTTTCTTGGCAGGTGTGCGCAACCGACGACGTGTTTTGGCCGGTGGAATATCGTCCTCTGTTAGAATAGCAGAAGAATCTTCGTCGCTGACTATGGTGGTTTCTTTCGAAATTGGAGATTTTACTCCAGGTGAGGGTTTTGAAACAGAATCAGGGACGGTGATCTGTTGGCTATTATCAGTGGGGTGCACAGTAGCAAGAGGGACAACTTCTTCGTAGATTAGCTGTTCAAAAGAATCCATCACCGAATTCGAAGGATGTTGAAAGAAAGCTCAAGAACAAGGCTGAAGAGGAGAGAGTGTGGGGCGATTGAGAAACTTTGGGAGAAGACGTAACCAAGTGAGAAAGACAGTGAGATTTTGTAAATGTGATAAAGGAAAAAATAGTGATGTATTGTTGTGTTTATGTTTATTTGTTAACAAAAAAAACAAGATTAAGGAAAATAGAACTTCTCCGATTGCAAAGCACAGTTGAGAGATCTAGACTGAGACTATCAGAATAAAACATTCAGGAAATTAGGAAGTTAAGCACAATTATCTACATAGACATCGACCAATATACTATAGTAGATTATGACTTCAATCTCCTTTCATTGATAAGTCTCCTAAAGTGGGCATACAACCAGCAGTACATGTGGATTGTTGTTTTTTAAACTTATGCACAATCACAACTTTCCTTTGAAACGACAAGAGGTGAGAAGTACAATCATATTCCATTATACCTTTCATCACCACAGACTCATACTTACAGCTTAGAAAGGTAATATTTGCTATATTTAAGAAACAACACCTTGACTGTTACTCTTCATCCATGTAACGACTTTGGGTCAACTTGTCCAGAGTAGTTACCCTTAGAAAGTTAGATGATGAGGCATCCTATAAGACTTAATTGTCGGATGAAAGAGGCCAAATACGTGTTGGTTGTGCTGTGAGTAGTGGAGTCTCTTGCCTTGTTCATTTCGTTATATTAGATAACCAATTTTAATATCATATCATTGATCTTTATGGCAAATCCAGGCATGATGCTTGTGAGACACACTCAGGAGATTTATGCGAAAGGAGATAAGAAGTACATTCATCGATCTTAGGTATATTTGATAGACATGCTGAAGTAAACAATAGTCTCATCTCACTAACCTCCGTAACATTTTATTCATGAAAAGACTTAGGATAGAATACTATCATCCATGTAGAACAACCGGAGACGTTTGAATTGAAATGACATAAAAAATAAAGATAAATTGAAAACTATCCAAGAGGACAAAACAGTAAAAACAACAAAAAGAAAAAAAACTGATCCGTCTCTCACTTGGTATCTACCATGCCAATCTCAAAACGAAGTCTCTCAAAGGTTTCTCTGGGTAAGGACTTGGTGAATATGTTGGCCAACTGTTTTTCTATAGGACAATGAAGAAGAATAACATGTCCATGTTCAACATGATCGCGAATGAAATGATGACGGATGTCAATGTGTTTAGAACGTGAATGATGAACTGGATTTTTGGTTAGCTCAATTGCACTGGTATTATCGCAATAGATGGGAATTGGAATGAAGAATAGACCATAATCCTCAAGCTACTGATGAAGCCATAAGATCTGGGCACAACACGCCGCCGCAGCCACATACTCTGCTTCAGTTGTGGATAGAGCAACCGATGCTTGTTTCCTAGAAGACCAAGCTATGAGATTAGAACCCAAGAATTGAGCCGTGCCCGTTGCACTCTTCCTATCAGTAAGAGAACCACCAAAATCTGCATCAGTATACCCAGAAAGTGTAGGTAACGAAGTAGCCGTGTATAGAAGTCCAAGAGACGATGTCCCTTGTAGATACTGGAAAATTCGTTTGACAGCCTTGACATGAGGTGTTTTGGGATTAGATTGGAATCGGGCACAGAAACACACACTTTGCATAATATCAGGACGACTCGCGGTAAGATAGAGAAGAGACCCTATCATCCCACTATAAATAGAAGGATCTGTAGACTCTGCATTGGGTTCCAGTCCGAGTCTGAGAGTAGTTGACATCGGAGTAGACATTGGTTTACTCTCATTGAACTTATACTTAGTTAAAAGCTCCAAAGTATATTTAGTTTGGCTGACAAAAGTGCCATCAGCTGTTTGGCGAATCTGTAACCAAGAAAATAGGTTAACTCGTCCATGTTACTCATTTGGAACTCTTTTGTCATCATGATCTCAAATTCCGTTGTCAGTTGTGGACTGGTGGACCCGAAGACAATGTCATCCACATATATCTGAACCAGAAGCTTGTCCGTCCCACACTGTTTGATAAACAACGTGCGATCAACATGTCCACGTACAAACTGTTGGCTAACAAGAAATGTGGTTAGTCTGTCATACCACACCCTTGGTGCTTGTTTAAGACCATACAATGCTTTTTTCAACCGATAGACATGAGTAGGATAGATAGGATCTTCAAATCCCGGTGGCTGAGTAACATATACCTCTTCCTTAAGATGTCCATTTAGGAAGGCACATTTGACATCCATCTGGTAGAGTGTAAACCTATGTAAAGTGGCAAAGGCTATGAGCAGTCGAATAGCCTCAAGTCGTGCTACAGGAGCATAGGTTTCATCAAAATCCAAACCCTCCTGTTGGTTATATCCTTTGGCAACTAGTCGAGCTTTATTTCTGGATATTTGACCATTTGAGTCCAGCTTATTACGAAACACCCACTTTGTTCCTATGACATTCTGATTTTCAGGTTTCTCAACAAGTTCCCATACCTCATTTCGTACAAATTCATTCAACTCCACATGCATAGCATTTATCCAACTTTCATGTTCTAACGCTTCCTTCACAGTTTTCGGCTCTACTGTTGATACAAAGCCAAAGTAAGCACAAAACGTTTGTGCATTCGACCTGGTTTGGACTCCTGAGTTCAGATCTGACAAAATATTGTTAATCTCTATACCCGGGGCATTACGGGGTGTCAAACGAAGCGTGACTCCGGCTTCCTGGTTTACTGCTGGTAGCAAGACGGTGTGTTCTGATGGTGTAGCTTCTGAGCTCGGAACTGATAATGGAAGAACGTCAGTTCGCACAGCTTCTACTTCTGATTCAGCTTCTGAATCGTTGTCCATGGGTACATCGTCAGCCTTATACTGAAAGAGATCTTTCATTTCCTGATGACTCACCCGTCCACCAAAGTTATTCTTGTCAAACTTGACATTTGCGGATTCTTCAACCACCAAGGTGCGCTTGTTAAAAACCCGATAAGCTTTGCTGCTCATTGCATAACCAAGAAATACGCCTTCATCACTTCTTTTATCAAACTTCCCTAGTTGATCCTTTCCATGATTAAGAATGTAACATGTACACCTAAACACCCTGAAATGTGATAAAGATGGCTTGCGCCCTTTGTACAGTTCATAGGGAGTCTTGATTAGAATTGGGCGAATCAAAGCTCTATTGAGAATGTAACATGCTGTGTTTATCGCCTCTCCCCAGAAACTTGGTGCAAGACCACTACTGTTCAACATAGTGCGAGCCATTTCTTGAAGAGTCCTATTTTTACGTTCCACCACTCCATTTTGCTGAGGAGTTCTAGCTGCGGAATAGGTATGTGTGATTCCGTTTTCAGTACAGAACTGAGACATCTTCCGATTTATGAATTCCGTCCCTGATCAGTTCTAATGGTCTTGACCTTATTCTCCGTTTGAGTCTGAATCTTAGCAAACAGACCCATAATCTCACCAAACGTTTGATCCTTACTATGAAGTAGAATCACCCATGTGAACCTTGAGAAATCATCAACGACCACCAGTATGTATCTCTTGCCAGACCTGCTCTGAATCCTCATCGGTCCCATTAAATCCATATGAATTAATTATAAAGTCTTGGTACTACTTACCGCATGAGTCGGAGAATGTGAAATCCTTATTTGTTTGTTCAGAGCACAATCAGCACAGATAACATCGTGACCTATCCTCCTTTGTGGTAACCCGTTGACTAACTCCTTTAGTCTTAATTTGTTGATCAACCTGTGATGAGCATGCCCTAACCTTCGATGCCACAATATTTCTTCATCATCTTTAACCGTAAGACAAGTCAAATCTTCCTGGTCATTCACATCTACCATGTAAAGATTTCCTACTCTACAACCTTGTAACATTACCTCCTATGTAACCTTGTTGCGTATTTGAAATCCATTCGAATCAAAAACAACCTCCGAGGGACCCTTGTCGCACACTTGTGACACGCTCAACAGATCATGACTGAGACCCTCTACCAAATTAACTTGATCAATGCAGTTCTCTTTGCCAATCGTCCCTATCCCTATAATTCTCCCTTTGCCATTGTTTCGAATGTAACTTTTCCTCCTCGATGTTCAACTAAGGTTGAACTTCTTTTTGTCTCCACTCATATGTCTTGAGCACCCACTGTCCATCAGCCACCAGTTCTCACATAACGAGGCAGCCAAAGCCTAAACACATCCAATCATTGTTTAGCTTTAGGTACCCAAACTAGCTTAGGTCCTGTTTTATGATGAAAGTGTGAATAACTGTTGTTTGTATTGGCTCTAGACTGACGCGAATTGTCAATAAAGGATTTTCTAAAGTATAAACTCCTACAAAAACCAATACTATGACCGTGTTTATGACAATATTGACAGAAAAATGTCGACTTGGAATATTTAACATTTGAGACCTTCCTCTCTGGTGTATGAACAGGTGTGATACTTTTCTTTTCCCGGTTAGCATCTGAGTTAAATATGCCTTTCCAGTGTACCAAGCGAGATTTCGTGGCATAGCTATTTCTTTTTCTCTCCTAGCTCTAGACAGATTATCCTCTAACACCTCATTTTGCTTTCTTAAGTTCTCATGCCTTTCTTGTAATGTCTTGAATTCAGACTGAACCCAAGCAGGTAAACATGTTACTCCCTCTTTTATTGGTTTGACAAACTTAATAGTAGATTTTTCTTCAGTCATAGATTCAGTTTTAGACTCTATGGGACTATCTATTCTTGACAATTTAGACTCAAGCAGTTTTATCTTAGCAACGGCAGTTGTTAATAGACTGCAAATTTCTTTCTTTGATAAAGAATTAAAGCATCTTCTATGAGTTCAGGACTTACCTCGTCTGCTTCTAGGACCTCTTGCCATCCGTCTTTTGCCATCATGCAGAAGTTCCTATCTGACACCATATTGATTCTTTCATCATCTTCAACCACAGCGGTCATGCACATCTGTGCTGTTTCTTCTGCCTCCGAGTCCTCATCTGACTCCTCCTGTCCCCACGCTGCTGCTGTCGCCTCAGTAAACTTCTTGATTTTGTCACAAAAATCATCCTTTGATTTTAACATACAGTCCTTCACCACATGTGGCAGGTTTGTTACAACGTAAGCAAATGATTTGTCCTTCTTAGACTTGAATCTATCAGTTCTGGACCCAGCACTGGTACAGGCGGGTTCATAAGCGACGGTTCGAAACATATAAAAACGACGGTTCCGAACCGTTGCTTATGCCGCTGTCGTTTTGCTATTTTGGTCTTTTACGACGGTTTAAAACCGTCTCTTAAGGGCGCCTCAGGGGGGGGACTTTTTTAGTATAAACGACGGTTACGATGATAAACCGTCGCTTATTGTAAACTTTAAACTACGGTTGTTTTATCAAACCGTCGTTTAATTATGATTTTCGACGCGCCTAAAATTGTTTTCAACGACGGTTTTGCACTAGAACCGTCGCTTATTATGTACTTTAAGCTACGGTTCTATGTGGAACCGTCCTTATTTCTATTTTATCCTCTAACGGCTACCTATTATACACGACGGTTATATATGAACCGTCACTTATGATATATCGATCTTTTCTAGTTTTTCCCTATTTCCTTTTTACGTATACACATCCAAAAACCAGAAAACCTGTACAGCAACAATTCCAATAAATCACACACCAGTACCACCAGTACATGCTTCCAGTGCAACATTCAAAAACAAACAGTACTGATGAACGACCAATGTAAGTACCACATCTGGAAATTAAACTACCAATTTCCACTTCCAAACATAACATTCGTTCGACCAACATAACAAAGCTAAATAGAGATATCCATGTTTTTACATTAATCAGTCACTGTACTTGTCATCCTAGCAAGCTTGTTGGTGACAAACAATGTCAAGCTGTGCAGCTCGATCAACAATCTCCTTTCTCTTCCTGGTTGACACATTGTGTGCAATCTCAGCAAAATGCCCTGCACCCCATTTCCATATCAATCAATTTTTTTTCTACAGAACAAGTAACAACCAATGAAACCCCATAACTACAAAATCATACCAAATTCAGAATTGTCAATTCAGATTGTCAAATTCAGAATTGTCAAATCAGAATTGTCAAATTCAGAGTAAATCATATAAATACATGTAACCCACCAACTTAAGTAGTAGTCCTGACAGCTGCTTCACTAGTTTGTCCTTGTTCTGGATCCTTGAAACACTTTAGGATGAACAAAGATGTTTGCTCTCTGATTAATTGCAAATCTTTAGGCGAATAAGTTTTGCCCGCGTTCTTAAAATGCACGAACCTGTAAGAACAAGCATAACACACCATATTGAATATTTTAGATAGTTAAACCGGACGTGTAAGATGCAGCAGCCAACCGTTAGATGCACAAGAGAAGAGGCTGAAGCCAACACAGTACACATGCAACAGAGGGAGATTGAGCTATTAACACAATACACTAGCGACCGAACTCAACAATGAAACTGTGAGAAATATTAGATTAACTACAGCTTGGATTGGATAAATTCCCCGGAAAACACCAGCAATGTGTATATATATATATAGACATTTATACACGTTTTAAACATAATGGTGAAACATAAATATATATTGTAAACATATTTGAAAGTATTAATACCTCATCATCCTTTGTCAGCTCCTCTATATGCGTACAATTTCATACATGTATCGTAGTACAAAAAAACCGCAACTCCTCGAATCATTTTGCCTTGGACACTGTGACAAGTTTAAAAGAAAAAAAAAAAAGTAGTAGCTTTGTAAGTATACGTAATCAACTTATTGTAGAAAAGTATATATATGTTTCACTAGTATGTACCTCTAGATGGACGACCGAAAATCGATTGAACTGTTCAAGGACTGTGTCCGTATGAGCGCTATTACACACAAAAACAATTCATTAATCCGTGTGCTTCTTCAAATAGAAAGTTATTTTGAAAGAATTACTTACAGATATTAACGAATAACACTTACGTTTTGATCAACTCATCCACGTGGAGCTCACGATACATTCTTAACGGGTCAAGCACAAGCAATTGAGAGGTTTCCATAGAGAGCATAAGTAGTAGCCAATGGTTACTACAATTGTAATATTTATAAGAAGTGAAATTAGTAATAGAATTAACTCGCAAATTAACCTCAACGAAAGAAATTCAATGGGAAGAGAAGTACTACACTCACCATCTGATGGAAGGGCAGAGGTATTTACTACCTTTATCAACAGCCTTCTTTATGCAGTGTGTGACATATTGCTGGAATGTGGTGGGGTCTCTATTAACCACATCAAGCGATAAGGACTCAGGGCATAAGAATGTCAGCATGCCACCCAATTTTTTATAACGCAATTTAGCCATCAGATACCTTTTAAAAAAATAAGCAACGGAGAGAAATCAGGGAAATCGTCAAATATTTATTTTTAATTGATTTAAAGATATTTTGAGATGTGAGAAACAAACACTTACATGCAATATACTTGGATGATAGATATATTCAACATATCTCTGCACAGCATCTCCTTGATGTCCACAAAGTCTATCAATGTCATTCGTTGCTCATTGTATTGGAAACCCATGGAGCCAAACGCATTGTCACGCTCGTTGTATGCTTACCCTTTTCCAATAGCATCTCATACAACATTTTCTCATACTTCCCCAAATTCTTGATCACTGAGGGAGTGCACATAAACTTCTTCCGCATATCATCAGTTATCTCTGGCATAGGTTTCTTTCCCGCGGATGTCTGGTTGCTTTCAGCCACTTGCGTATTCTCTTGGGCAACAACCAGTGATTGGTTGACCTGAACATCACGATTTTCTAGAAGTCTACCCATTTCATCAGGAACCTACCATAACATAACAAACAAAAGAAACAAGTTAAAACAACGTAAATTTAAATGTTGAACAATACATCAAATATTATACATACCTCATCAGTAGTAAATAAAATAAAACCGGCAGGCCATGGTATAATAGCACCTTTTCCATCGGAAAGTGTGACTTTACCATCAATATCCATGGGAAGAAAATGGTGTCAAATCCGTCAATGATATACCGCAGAATCACTCGAGCATAGAATGGCGGAAGCCGCTTGAAATTAATCAAAGATGTTGGTCCCGATTGTAGCACAATACCGTATGCAGCATCCACAGGATATCCATCAAGTGTGATTTGCAAACGACATGTTTTTTGTTCCTTTAACAATTAAAACCACAAACAAATGTGTATATTTGATTAAATCAAAAATTGTAATGACAAAAAATATTAAAAAATACTACTAACCTTGAGATTGGCAAACGGATACGGATCAGGAGAGACATTACAACTTGATGAAGAAGACGGATGGCCGGTAAGTTCAGATTGTCTATTTCTTTTCTCCATAACCTTACTCACAGCCTCGACTTTCCGCGCTACAAGTGTGTCAACGTCATGCTCCGTCAAAACTTTTGAGGTAGACTTTTGAAATACATACTTTTGACGCACTTGTCCCCCGAAACCTCTACCCTTCCAGGATGATCCTTTGCTCCAAGAACTTGATTAAGAATATCTTGTTGACTTGGTGGAGCAAAGACAGCTTGCTCATCTCGTTGGGAGGCTTCCGTCTGTTCCATTCAAAGGATAATCAATTAGTTAAATAATTTAAAAACCAGGATTTTCATCTAAAAATGGTATTATTTAAAATTTTATACTTACAATCTTAGCAGCCAACTCTCCTGTCTCTGGTCGAGGGTGTTCTATCTGCCCATCTTTATTTACTTTCGAGTGACCCAACACATAAAGCTGAACTCGGTTCGCTTCATCGACATTCTCAATGGGAGTTACAGTGCCATCGTCATTCTTTTTTGTCAGCAAACCAGTAGCTTTCCATTTGGGAATACTACCAACGTATCCCTTTCGACCCATATACTCCTGATGAATTTTTCTCTTTCGGTTTTCTCTTGCTTTTTCTTGGATTTTCTATTAATACAAAACAATACAAAAAATTCATAAGCGATATAAGATGTTATAAACTAAATTAGACAATGAATCAACGTAAATTATATACCTTGAACTGTTCAGATGTGTGGTACACATAAAACTCTTTCCATTCTTCTTCGGTGATCATGCCGTCATAAAATACCCATGGTGGCACGTCACGTGTTTTGTTGATCCAGTTGGCCACCAAGTAGGATCTGAATTGTCTACTCCGTGTAGCTATTAGTGAAAGAACAGTGTCTCGTGCTTCATTTGGTATTTTGTACCGTTGTTGTACATGTTTCCACATGGACTCTTTCACTTGATCATCTTCATCTTTCCAAAGTTTATTAATGCAGCAACGAGACTTCGCAAGATTTCCTAACATACTGGCGAACTCTGCTTTACAGTCTCCCCAGCTTCTGAAATACTTGTCCCAAATTAAATCAATATCAGCATCTTTCTTCAACCGCAACCCTCTGCTAGGTCCCCTACCCTTTCGTTTTATTGTCACCGCCGTCTCCTGTCGCTGCTCCTGTCGCTGCTCCTGTGGCTGCTCCTGCTCCTCTGCTAGGTCCCCTACCCTTTCGTTCAAGCAGAAGAGAAACTCACAACATAATAAATATTTAAAACCTACTGAAACAGTTCATGGCGTATTTTGTGAGTGTTCTGTGGGAATTCAAGTGTATTATTTTTTGGGGGGGTTGTAATGTAATCTAGTGGACATGTGAATGTGAATGTGTATGTATGTTGCTACTGTATTTTGTGAGTGCTGTTGTAAGTATTCTTCTACATATGAATGTGTATGTATGTTGCTGCTGTATGTTTCCTTGGTGTTGTTGGAGCAACAGATCGGTCATGGATGTTATATCATTACAAGTATTCTGCTGCTGCGTTATAAGTATTCTGCTGCTGAATGTGTATGTATGCTTTATGATATGTGCAGTTGTACTCTTTAATGTATCATTGCAATAGCTAAGTGCAGTTTTTACTGTTGTCAATGGATGTTTATATCAGTTAAATGTCCTTCTTTTTCAATGTATTATGCTGCTGAATGTGTTAGTATTCCGCTATTGTATGTATAATTATTTTGCTGTTGATTGGTAAGTATTCTACTGATGTTGATCTTCTGTTGAATGTATTCTACTGCTGAATGTGTACTTCTTTTTCAATGTTTATTTTTTGATAGTTTCTTTTTCAATGTTTATTTCAGTTGTTTTGTATGTATTGTTCTGCTGCTGAATGTTTACTTCTTTTTCAATGTTTATATCTGTTTTTATTGTAAGTATTGTTCTGCTACTGATTGTGTAATTCTTTTTCAATGTTTATATCAGTTTTTACTGTAAGTATTGTTCTGCTTGCTAGTTCCTGTAAGTATTATGCTGTTGATTGGTAAGTATTCTACTGCTGTTTGTTGATCTTCTGTTGAATGTATTCTACTGCTGAATGTGTAGTTCTTTTTCAATGTTTATTTTTTGATAGTTCTTTTACAATGTTTATTTCAGTTGTTATTGTATGTATTGTTCTGCTGCTAAATGTTTTTCTTTTTCAATGTTTATATCTGTTTTTTATTGTAAGTATTGTTCTGCTGCTGATTGTGTAATTCTTTTTCAATGTTTATATCAGTTTTTACTGTAAGCATTGTTCTGCTTGCTAGTTCCTGTAAGTATTATGCTGCTGAATGTGTCATATATCGGTAATTAGTAATTCAAATTCTGTTGTTCATTTTTTTTAAAAAAAAACAAGCAACCACATTATTCTCAACTAAACCAGGTTTATAAATAACAAAAGAAGACGAGACAGCAGCTTAAACTTTCAACCAATCATATTCTGATCAATTGATCCACAATTTGTTCAATTAAAAAACTAAAAACTTGTTCATATTGAACCTGTTATGTTATTTTGTTTTTTTTTTTTCAGAAATTTCATCAACAAGAGAAGAGAGAAGCTGAAAATAAGGTGAGTGGAGAGCATATACTCCCTTGCTCATCAACAGGAGATAGCACAAAATGAAAAGGAAACAAAGCTGTTTTCAGCTCCCGTGAAATCTGGTGCGAGGGGTGCAATACTCCAGTGCTTTTTGTGTGGTAGAAATTGTGGGATTATTGTTCTGTTACAGAATACAAGCTTCAGCACTATCGTGATGATTTTTTTTTGTTCTTTAACAACCCACTCTTGATCTGTGTTAATCGACCCACATTCACCATCATCATGAACCAAATTTATTCAGGTGTGGTTAAGATGGAAAAGCAGAATAATGCAGCAGCTTGAAAGAAGAGAACTTCACCACTTCTAAGAAGCGTTCATGGTGCACTATAAACTACAACCTCTTTTTTTTTGGATTCTGTTCATTGCTGGTTATTGCTTGTGAGCATAAGATGCCATGTATATTATTCGAATGCTGCACAGCAGGAGTACGTGCTTGTCTCTTGCAAAGGCAAACTGTTTTTATTTAGAACAGCAAGGGAAGGGTTAAGTTCAAATATAGAACATTTCAGAGATGAATATTTTTAGTCCCTTCTCCGAACTGATATACCAGATGCAGCAACCTACAGATTCTGTTCTTTTGTTGTAGAGGAATCATTACAGAAAAGAAATGAAGGATCTGAAACGCCGGTTTGGGGCAGAAGAACCCATAACTTCTATTGTTACAATAGTCAGAGGAGAAAAAGTGGGTTCAGTGTACCACCAGTAGTGGAATGAAGAGTTTTATGCTTCTGTTTCTATCAGGTGTGTGAGTCTGCAGCAGTTATAGTGGTGGTTTATCACTTCAAAGATTCATTTACCAGAAGGAAATGGAGAGGTATGCACAGTTGTATTGTTAGAGGCAGATCTTTAGTGTTTTATCTCTGCAGAGGGGTATAGACACAAGGACAGATTGAAGGAGTGTAATACATTTTCAGCAAATATAACAGAAGCTATCCACAACGTCTAGTCTATAAATGCCTGGGGTGAAGACGAGTTCAGAGTATATCCCCCGTTCTAGAGACAATCTGGTGTGATTCAATTCACTGGTTGAAACAGAATGGATCAATCACACGGAAGAGTAAGATATGTTTGGCTATATTATGGTCCTAGAATGGACTGTTTTATGTGCTTGATTTATCAATGTTGTAGCTCATCCACAAGATGCAATAGTTCAGTAATTTACCTCAGCTGAATTGGAGATGGAAGAAGAGATTGGAGAAGCGTGAAGTATGTATGCCTTCAGCCTGTTATGCAAATCTGGTGCGAGGAAGCAGTCTTGAAATATTTTTTTTATCACATCAGAGACGCATATTGAAGAAGAATGGAGGGAGTGTAAAGTCTATATGTGCTCCAGCAGCTTGGTGATCCACTATTGCAGAGCAGTTCATAAGAGGAGAAAATGAAGAATGGTATAGTATGTATGTTCTCTGTTTCTGATGTTAATTCAAGAGAAAGTACAACTCAAGAGAAAGTATCAATCTGAGAGGCGCAGCAAGAAGAGTCGTGGCACCAACAGTAAAAAGAGTCTATCTGTGTATCTATCAGGTCTGAATTTTGAGAGGCACAGCCAGAAGAGAATAGTAAACCGTCGTAAGGGAAGTGTGAAAGCAGAGGGAAATTTTTTGTTCAAGAGATGGTGAAAGAGAGTGGCGGGAGGAGTTTGGGGCGGTAATGGGATTAGGTAGAAAGGTGGGTTAATTTCTTATATCTTATGTTAGCATTTTAAATCTATGCTTTATGTGCCACAACCTGCTTTTCACTATGGTATTTGCTGTTTCTTAGCTGGTTGCATTATGACTTATTGTAAACAAGTTTCATAATCTCTTCATCGCGCTAGACAAATCAATCGATGGTCCTAACTCCTAACCTACATTTATTTATTCCAGTAATCTGTAGTATCGGTACAGGGATAAAGGATCAATCGGTACAGAACCGATTACCTAGCTAGTACATACTACTGAAAAATAAGTATATACTATATCACATCCCGATTAATTCATCAGAAAAACAGGGCACAGCATTATTAAGACAGAATTGACATAATTCATCGGTACAGAACCGATTAATTCACGCTATAGATCAGTTCCATTGTCAATACAAATTTAACAGCCTAGCTTAATTTCACAAGGGGAAAAGATCGTAGATTATAAGCTGAGAATATATTACCAGAACTGGCGTGTCGACGATCGCGTGCCGCGGTGGAGGAGACAGACGACGGTAGTAGAGCCTTGCGCGGTCGACGAGCAGAAGCAACAAGCTGGTGCGGTGGTGGATGGATGACGAGAAGAAGCTAGCAAGCCCACATGCAGGTCGCGCGACGATCTCTCGCGCCGCGGTGGTGGAAACAGACGGCTAGCCTAGCTAATTACGCGACGATTACCAGAAGAAAGAATATATATTGTGCGGTGGTGGATGGACTGACGACGACTGAGATACGGTGGCGACAATGGAGGAAGAACGACGACAACAAAATTTAGACGGGACAACGGTTGATCGAGAGAGAACGAGGCTTTCGGGGGCTTAATTCAGAATGAGGAAGAAGAAAGAAATATGGCGCGCGGGTGATGAATAGGAATTATTAGGGTTTAAGAGGCGGGTCAAAGTAACGCGTCGTTTAAGAACACCGTACGATCATCCAAATAGATAAAACGATGGTTATTTGTAACCGTTGTTTATAATAAGCATGAAAAGCGACGGTTTAACGTTAACCGTAGTTTAAGGTTAGTGGCGGCGCGTAATCAAGCCATGTTAAACGACGGGTTACACAAACCGTCATTTATAACTAGTATCTACACCCGCGCGCGCTCCTCCATGCATAAGATACGGTTTTTAAATAAACCGTTGTTTATTAGCAGTAGTTTTTAATCATTTTTCTACTAGTGCAGACCCTCTTCTTCCGCCAAATATCTTCCTGATTCCGTTAGCTATCATGGTAATCTCTTCATCCTCATTTGCGTCATCATCTTCTTTATCACTTGATATCTTCTTCGCCTTCAGTGCCAAATCCTTATTAACACTCAGACCAACTAGTCCACCATTCATCTTGCCTTCGTACACCGTTAGTTCAGATCCCAGTTCTTCAAAGGACAATTTCGACAGATCCTTTGTAGACTCCGAAACGGTAGTGAAGTTCAGCCATTCTTTGCACAAACTATCCAGAAACCTCTCGTTTATTTGAGCATTGTCCAGAGTTACTCCGACAGCCTCAAGCTCACATAAAATCTTATCAAAATTTTCTATTGTCTCCGAAATCGTTTCGCCCTCATCCATCTTAAAATTATCAAGTTGCCTCTTGAGTTGCTTTCCCTTTGCTTTCTTGACTGAGTCTGTCCCTGCGTAAGCCGTCTTAAGGAATTCCCAGACCTCCTTTGCAGTGCGTAAACCCAAGACTTTCTGTTGGTCTGAGTCTGACAGGGAGGACATTATAACTCTCCGAGCTTGTCGATTCTTGCTTATCAACTTGTTATCATTCTCATCCCAGCTTGACTTTGGCTTATCCTTGGTGACTCCTTCTTCAACATATTTCGGTTTTAGGTCTCCTTCAGTCACCACATCCCAAAGCTGAAGATCGATGGAAATTAGTTGATCCTCCATCTGTTCACACCAACTAGTATAGTTGAACTTGGTCAACTTAGGCGGTTTGACACTGTAAGTATTCATCTCGACCTACCCTGAGAAAGTTTTCTCTGAATTTAGGGTAACCTTGCTCTGATACCAATTGAAAAAAATACCTACTGTGTGTGAGACTAGAACTATGAAAATACGGTGACAATAAAAGAACTCGGAGACTCAGATTATTACTAGGAATCAAGTATCACACTCGATACACAATGGGCACGTAGTATGTTCACCACACTACCTTTACACGAGATTTAAACTCTCAACACGTTAAGAGTACAATCCACTCTTAACACCTCACACTCAAAGTATACTACACATTACTAATCACGTTTCAGTATGAAACTGTCCTTACTCGTGTAATTCTCTACCACTCAAGACCTATGCGGCGTATTGCCTTCTTGTTCTTCTAATTCTTTCTCTTTTTCCCTTGTGCAACCGCACCCCTAACCCTAAAGTTACCGTCTCATATATAGACCCGAGACTATAGATTACAGCTCATAAAACCTAGATCATATTTATCTTTTATCTTTAACAGATAGATAAAATCCCATTTAAGATATTCTCTCCGCTTTGTTTGTTTCCTCGGTTTTGGACTGGCACGCGGATCTCGATATTGCTTCTTCACGCTCATCAGTTTGAAGTTGAGTTTGCCGATCAAAAGTACATCAACACATACCTTCGCAATGGATACTTACATACTCAACGGTGGGTGATACAATGCCGTTAGCCACCCACGTGACCAACAAGACTACTACTACTACATACAGCATCGGTCTGATGGACCGGAATATCCGAGTGCTACACAAATACAACCCTTACTACAATTACCAATCAAGTACTACAATTCTCATTCGATAAATACTCCATAAGTTCAATACAATATAATACACCGAGTTTACTAAGATCCTTATACAAATACAATACCTCTTTCAATTTCATACACACTCATCAAGAGTCTAACATCTACCCATTCCTCACAAGCTACTTACTTTCTAAGTACAAAGGGTGTGCCACTTAGTACGCTTCTACATTCTACTTCTAACTATCTAAGTGTAGCCACCGGTCTCTTACCTTGACCATATCCACTTCGGGTACCTGCATACTAAAAACGTTCCCCCGAGGGGGTCAGCTTTCATTGAATATGACTTTCGCATACCCCGCGTACTAGCGAGGATACGCCAACCACTTGGTGAAATACATGCAATTCATTTTATTCAAACATACATGCATACATGCTCTGATACACAATACTACAATACTTTACGCAAGGAATACACACATACACTTCAATACATACAATGAGATTATACAAGTCCAACAATACTTACTTACCTTCTTCCGAAATACACATTCACGATACATACACAATAATCCTCATTATATACTCAATCCATACACAATGTATACACAATATCCGGTCATTGTTAGCTTCATTTGTCCACCCGGGTTAATCGGGTGGAGATTAATCTTTTACTCGGGGTCAATGACTTACACCAGCCAAGACCATTACTCATACAATACTTACTTTACTTTACTACTTACTCAAGTCAAGTCATCGGGACCTCCGGCCCGGGACTACTCTGTCCCACCACCGGGATTTACTTGGTTCACCAATCCAGGATGCTACCCATTTAAGTGGTTTGGGCCGTGGACCAGTTAAAGAACCAGGAATCGAATCCAACCTCTTGTGTCTCCTCATCCTCACGCGTGGCCGAAACTATATCGGACTTCTACTCATTCCAATTTACTCAATACTTACGTTAGGATTTAGGTAGTTAGGAATTAGTAGAAGTCACACATCCAAGCCACATACACAATACATTGCTCATATACACATCCATACAAAATACAATACATTATGCAAGTACAATACAAGATACAAATTCACTCCATCAACATTCATTCATTTCATGAATTATACAAACTATTGTTCAAGAGAAATATATCAAGAACAATATAAACAAGCACAAGTAAGTGCAATATAGTCCGATTCATGCATTTATCTTATTTAGGTGATCAAATAAGAACACAAACCGGGGGTAATTTAGGATACAGAGCATGAAGAAATCATACCTTTTACCGGAATTTACTTAACCGGGTGTTCCCTTGTTCCTTTGGTTCACTTTCATTCCTCGATCCTTATTCTCGAACCAATGACTACATGTCAAATGATTCCATTAATACTAAGCGTTACAATACATACACAGTAACTACTCCCATACTTACCTCGTTGTCCCGTTATTTCGGTTTAACTTAATGTCCTTAAACTTACAACTTGTTTAATCACTTCTCATACTTGTTTACACTTCTTAGGGCCTTTAAAGGTCACCAAACAAGGCCTTAACAACTTCTAAAACCATTACCAATCAATCCCCCATGTTTAGAACCCTCAAAAACACTCTCTGCTGAATTCTGGGGGTGGTCCGGGACGTGGTCCGGACCCTAGGTCCCGAACCAATGCACTGTCTAACTCTCGGCCATATTTTCTACCCTGGTCCTGGACTTGGTCCTGGACTTAAGTCCCGGACCAATTCCTGCATTCACTCTCAGGCCTTTTTTTGAAGCGGTCCGGGACTTGGTACATATCCTAAGTCCCGGACCCTGCTAAAAACTGTTATTAAGGTTATTTTTCAACCCCAAAAAACCCTTAATCCACCCCTAATCATTCCATAATCTTTCCACAAGTTTCCTACATAATTAAACACCTCAAAACACTCCTTAAACCACCTCAAATCCTTGGTCCAATCCATACTCAACTTCTTGCCCAATTTCTACAAATTTCCATTCTCATTTCTACAACTTGCACACTTGTGCATTTATACACTTTCCTTTGCACTTTGCATCTTTTCCTAACTTCATTTTACCATTCCAATTCATTTCGAATCAACTACACTACATATACCCAAGTCCAACTCTCTTTTTACCAAATCTTGCACACTAATTTTCCTAGTTTCTACAATGCATTTTCTACACTTCTTGCTACAGATTTTACACTCTTTTATTCACATACCACTACTACCATTCCATGGTTACTAAACATCTCTAATAATCCCAATACACACCTTGGTTCTCCCATTAACCAAGTCATCTATAAATGCACATTTTCTACCGAAATTTTGCCATAGTTCACCTACTTTTCTTACTTAGCCATACATATACTTCCTCATCAAATTCATTCCTAATCTAGCCACACCCATTCAAGGGTCCTACCAGCAATCAAAGAAATCTCAATATATCAATACTTCCTCAATCCACAATACTAATACACATACACATTACATTTGGCTCCAAGGCCTACAATTCACATACTTGCTCACAAATACTCAAACTTACATATCTACAATACTAGTACAATATTTTTGGTTCTTTAAATTGGTTTACCCATTCCCATTACTCTAATGCATTAAATTTAGCATTCAAGAAAGAGCTCTTACCTTAAGCTCTTATTTCCTCTTTTCTTTTCCACTTCTTCTCCTCTCTTTCTTGCACAAATCAGTCACATGGGAAATGGAGTTGCCAAACTCCATTCCCATCACCCAATGCACACAAAACAAGTGTAATTAACATACTAACCCTTAGATTAATGCTAGTTCATTGAAATGCTTAAAACAAAATTTATAGGGTTTACCTTTTAAAGCTTTTAAGAGGGTTTTTAGCCCTTGGTTCAAGAAGGTGATTCCACCACCATTGCAAGGTTGAATTGATGCTCAAAAGAGAGAGAAAATAGAGCATTATAAGGGGCAAAAATCGGCTACAAAATAAGATGAAGAAAACATGAGTTTTTCATGTAGATTTTTACCTTAATGGAGAGAGGGGACTCCAAGCTACCCATTGATGCTATTTTTCTCTTTGAATGGGGAAAACCCATGGAGATGAACTTCCTCATTTTGAGATTTTGAAAAGAGGGAAGTGTAGAGAATGATGAGGGGAGTAAGAATATGCAATTATTTTTGCATTTGGGGTTCAAATGAAGATGGAGCATGCAAGAGAAGGAGGGAAGCCATTGTTGCTATTTGTGGAACTTCAAAATCGCAGCAGCCAGAGGGAGGAGGGTGCTCACGGTGGGGAAGACAGCAAAGGAAAGAGAGAGAATAAAAAGTGGGGTGAGAGAGTTCTTTTTCTACTTTTTGTACTTTTACCTTTTTGCGTTTTGTTTTGTTAATTAGTAACTAGTCTAGTGTGTGTGAGAGAGAGCTTTGACTTATTAAAAACCGGCCCCCTCTAATATTACCAGTTGGAGCGTTTTTCGTCTTTTACAGAAAACGCTCGTTATTTTACCCGTTTCGGTACTATTCACTAACCGGGCCCGTTCTCCGGAATTTTCTCGTTTGATTATTTTTATTGGTTATTAAGCTTCCATAAATGCTTAATAATTGTTATTTAATGATTTATAATTTTTACGGGTCCGTTTGACCACTTAAAGTCACATTTTCAGGTTTCTCTCGAAAAACGTGCACTAAAGCTCTATTAGCGTTTTAATGCATTATTTGGATCCGTTTTCTTCGGGAGTTGTTCCCATATATTATTTAGGCCTTATTAAGCCTTTAGAATCCATATAATACGCTATCCGAGGTCTCATATAAATACCCCTAACCTTAAAAACTTAATTAAATGATCTATTAATGATCTAAGATGGTTAAAAAACATCTAAATATTATTGGGGAACAATCTAAAAGATCTCAACAAGGCAAAACATGCCTTAAGATCGGTAAAGCCAAAAATGTGCTTTAAAGCACCATAAAGATTGTATGACCTCAAATAGGATCCAAAGTGGATCCCTAAGTATTATAATGAAGTAAGGAACACAACAAAACTATTCTCAAAGAAAACTAAGCTCAGAAGCACCTTGCAACACAAAATGTGCACTAAAACACCTTAAAGCACGTTTTGTGTAATTGCCTTCTAAATTGGTTTTAATGGGCTTAAAGGTTTGTAATTACCTATAAATATGATAATATATCACATTATATCATATTAGGAATTTATTCCAGAAATTTACGAATTTTTACAAATTTAATATTAAAATATTAATAAAACCCTAAAAGAGGGCCCGTTTGAGTCAACATTGAATAAGAATGGTCAAGATGAAATACCCCGTAATTAGAAACAGTGATTAATTAGGCTAATAAACAATTTAGAAGCTTAATTAAGAGTAAATAATCATGAGGGAACAAATCCCAAAGAAACGGATCCTTCAAACGGATTAAAATCACTAACGACCCGTAAAGCACGTTTTTCGAGGTAACCGGGAAAACATGTCTGTAAGCGGGTCAAATAGACCCGTAACAATTTTGGTCAACTAAATAATCATTAATAAATATTAGTGAAGCTTTAGAACCAATAAAATCAAGAAAACGTGGAATTAGTAAAAACCGTCAAAAACGGGAAGTTGTGGGGTAGAAACATAAATAACCAAAACTTATGTGTCCACTTTTAAAATAAAAAGTGAAAGTTTGTGTGTGTGTGAGCTGTTCTAGCCGATGGGCTTTCCCCTCCCCCCCCCCTCTCTCTCACACTCTCTCACACACTCACTCTCTTATTTACAAAACAACAATAATTAAAACCCAAAAAGTAACTACACTACTTTACCTCACACTCTCACATTCTCTCTCTCCTATCCCTATTCTCTCTTTCTCTCACGTAATAACCCATCTCCCTCACTCACTCTCTTCTTCCTCCTTCTTCCATGCGACATCAATGGAGAATTAGTAAACCCCCACAAAAATACCACCTCTCTCCTCTTGTAACCCCTTCAAACCTCTTCCAAAAATTATAAAAACTACACCATTGGAATCCTCTCACCAAGTAGAGCATTTCTATCCTTTCAAAATTCGAAGAGGAGCACTTTCATCTCCAAGGGTGTGAGCTTTTGGAGCTTCAAGACCACCATTAGAACCACCTTCTTCTCTTTGTTCCTTTGAGGTAAAAATATTATCAAAACTCCATTGTTTTCCTAGCCTTAAAGGCAAAACGAAAATCTAGCTAAAACCTTGTTGGTTCCTCTTGTACCCAGCCGATTTTGGCACTCTTGGAAGGTGGGAAACATTATTCTTGAGCTATTCCAAACAGCACTTGTACCCTGTGAGCCTCGATTTTAAACCCCTATCCTATGTTGATTAAAGTTGATTAGGATCTAATTGGTTTTAGGTCCACTTATAGCCTAAGATTAATAACTATGTCATATAACAAAATTATTAAAACCTAAGCTAGCTCACTGGAACCTATTACGAGTCGCCACCTAATTTTAACCTAGATCAAATTAGGAAGGAGAGTTCGGGTTCGGGGCTTGATATTCGACTTAATTAGGGTTCAATTACTTTCATTACCCCTCCTAGGTCGTTTTTCCTCTACTTGGTTTAATTACGGCTTTTTACAAAGGTGCTTTTTAACCTAAGGGCGGGCTTCGGTTTTTTGTGTTTGTAGCCTTTTGTGACAGAAAATTAAAGGGGGAAATTAAAATGACCTAAACGAGGGTTTCGGAGGCAGAATTAGGTCAAATTTTGTTTCCGTCCGTGGCCACGGACCTAATGTCCGAGACCACGGACCCTAGTTAACCTATATGAAAATAAAAATCGAATTAAACAGAAAACAGAAAGTTGTAAAGTCCGAGGCCACGGACAGGCCGTCCGTGGGCCCGGACATTATTAGAAAAACCTAAATTTTAAAATTTAAAAAAATCTCGCCGCCGTCCGTGGGCGTCCGGGCTTACGGACAAGGAGTCCGGGACCCCGGACATGACGTCCGTGGGTGCGGACCGCCCTCGGACGGCGGCGTTAAGGCTGTTCCCGAAGGTGTTTTCGACTCAAATTTTATGGGTGTGTAGCCTGGAAGATGTACAATGCGTTAGTGATCGAAAGTTCTCAATTTGAATTCGAATTATGCACGAAACTTGGTAAACAAGTTATTGGACAGAAGCTTGAATAAACAGCAATACAGAAGCGTACGAAGGTTAGTTTGAACCCAAAATTTAACAGAGAGTTTAAGGTCGTGGGGAATCAGAAAAGTTGGATTGTAACCTGTTTTACCTTCGAATTCAAGATGATTCTTCACATTGGGATTCTTCGGAGGCTCCGATGATGCCGGTTCCGGATTGAGTTCAACCCGGGCTTCTGGTTGTTGATTGTTGATGAGTTCTTCACGTTTTGGAGGTGGTTTGGTTGATGTTTGATGATGGTTGATGTGTTAGGAGTTGAAAAGTGTGTTTAGGTGGTGATTTCGAGAGATTTTTGATGTGATTTTGGTGCTTGGATGTGTAAAAACGTGAGGAGAATGAGACGGCTAGGTTTTCTGGTTGCTTAGAGTTCTTGAGGTTCTGATTTGATCACGGGATAAGGTTCCTTATATAGGCTTCCTTAAAGATAGAAAAATCCGGTAAAAACCGAGATTTACCGACGTTTTAGCTCAAGGGTTACCAAAAGGAATTTGATTATAAAATTTTACACATGGGTAAAGGATGATATTTCTGATTTTTCTAAAGTGGAATCGAATTTTTTGGATATTGGGATATTTTTAAATTCAATTTTCCGTCAGATTCAATCAGAAATTGCTAGAAAATTATTGGAAATTCGAAAAATCAAAATTCCAACGCCATTATGCTTCAAATGTCATCCTTTATCATGGGTTAAAATTTCAAAGCATTTTGAATTGATTTGACCCTTATTTGGAGGAGAGAGAAAGCCTATAGGGGGTTTAGGAGCCTTGAAAAATTACGAAAACGCCCCTGGAGATGACTAAGCTGTCCCTAGTACTCTGAAATGTGCCGATCGAACTGGGAACTCTTGCTACTAGCCTATTAGTAGAGACTTTCTTCCGGGGGGTTGAAATTTTGGGTATAACATACCCTTGGAAGGTAATGAATTTTCTAAACCCTAAAACCTACGTTAAAACTCAACAATGGTTAGGGTTAGTTTTTAGTATTGAAGTGTATATATATATGTGGGCTGTAGTGTAGAATCTTGGTTGCTAAGCCGGTGGGAAGAGAAGAGGAAGGAAAAAGATAGGAGGAAGAAACAAGAAGAGAAAAACAACTAGAAGAAGAAGAAGGTAAATCACATTCTCTTGTGTAGTTAGTATTGTGTTTTGCAACAGATTTTGAGAAGTAAAATAAGTAATGTGTATGATAAGGAGTAATGAGTATATTGGAGTATAAGTAGAAGAGCAATGTAACAGTTTTGAAGCCTTTCAAATGGTGTTTAAAATCTTGGGAAAACATTGGCTATTGAATGTGCATGTGCAGGAATTTTATGTTGTTGTAGTAGTGTTGAAATGTGAGCATGTGGCTTGAGTAAACAGGTTGTGAGAATGAGAACATGTGAGCTGAAAATAATGTGTGGAGAATGGTAAGAATATAGGGGAGACTATGTCCAATTTTACCTAGGGATGAGAGGACTTAGATCGTTTAAGAAGAGGAAGTAATCTAAGTGATAACTAGGTGTACTTGAGGAGTGCAATGGGAGTGTTTTGTAGTTGGAAACAGATTTGGAAATGAGTGTGCTAATGGAATGAAGCTAGATGTAAAGTAAGGCATTTTGGATGCTAGGAATAGCATTAGTTGAATGAGTAATGAATGATAGAAGTGGGAGTGAAAATCTATAGCATAAGAGGGTAAACAAAATCTGTAGCAAAGTGTATTAATATGCATTGGAGAAGTTAGGAAGGATTAGTGTGTAAGAATTGGCAAAAAGAGTGTTGGACTTGGGTATAGGTACTGCAATGGCTTGGAAATGTATTTGGGATGCAAAGGATGGTATTGGTAGTAGGAGTATAGGGTGTAAAAAGTCAGAACAAAAATCTGTAGCATTGAGGGATGAAAATCTGTTGCAAGTGTGGAAAGGAAGTGATGAAATTTCGTAAGTTGGTTGATGGATTTAGTAAAGAATTAGGTGGATGAACTAAGGCAATTTGGAGGGCCTAGGTAGTGTTTAAACATGTGGGATTACATGTAAGAAGATTGGAGAAACAATGGGTAAAGTATAGAACTGAAAATGGAAATAAAAATGCAAATACTGGGCCGGACCGAACTTGCGACCGGACTTGCAAGTTCGGTCGAGCCCAGATTTACAAAGATGGGAATGCTTCTGGAATGGACCGAACTTGCGACCGGACTTGTGATAAGTGCAAAATATGTCTATTTTTTGGGCTTTAATTCTTCATATTTTGATAACAATTTATGTCATATTTCTCACTTATCATCTGTTTTTCTTTAGATTTATGCTTTGATGTGAACTGATACATTTTATATGTCAAATGCAGGAAAAAATAACCAATTAACCTTTATCAGCTTATCAGGAAAATTGTGCTCGGTGATGGCAATTAAATGAGAGTGGGCTCGGGCAAGAATTGGACCCAATTTCATGTGATGGGCTGGACCGGCATTTTCTAAAGGAAGAAGGGCTGCGTCAATTATTTTCATGCAGAGGAGACGTGAAGTGGGCTGCGTAGATGGACATATTTTTCCTAACATGTTCATATGATGTGGGTTTTGAAAGAAGAGCACATGCATGTACGTGGACTTTGGGCTGGAACAAATGAAAGAATATTTTATTATTCTTTTTTGTAACCTAGCCGACCTGCAACAGTGGCCGCCACCTTCAATCTTTAGGAATAAAAGATTGATCAATGCCGCATTGCTGAGGATATTCTACCTGATTATTTTATGGGAAAAAGATAAAAGATAGAGATCATGATTTTTATCAGAGGAGATTGACAAGAAATTGAGTGCGGCAAAGAAAGATTTGAGACGTCTATATATTCCACCATTGCATTGACTGCAGGGGGAATCGGGACTCGAGATCCTACGCCCAGGAGGGGCTTACGCTCCAAATTCATACCACCAGCAGCACCACTTTATTATTCCATCGCCACACTTACCACCACATTCACCATCATCATCCAGCTTCACGCCACCACCGCACCACCATACAGTACCATGTCACCACCACTTCTATATATGTTTATAATTTTTATGTTTATTTTCGAGTAGTTATTTAGCTCCCCGGATTGGGGTAGCAAACCGGATCTTTATATTTATTTTGTAATCTTTTCTCTAATTCATTATTGCAGTAGTTTAATTCCAGTTCTTCATGCGCTTTAATTCTCTAGCTAATTATTAAAGCTATATTTGTAGTTTTCTAATCAACACGCGAGAGCTGAGATAGATAACAAGACATAGGAATTAAACCTGATTAATGACTAGAAGCGTGATCCCGCCTATAGGTTAATCGGTTTCAAATAGGAGCTGATCTTTATGCGATTAGTTGTGTCCGGATTAGAGCATTAGTCTGCTGCTAGTTCTAGCAACTGGTTAGGATTCGTTAGACTTAGCCGTTGACGAATTAATTATAGTTCCTGAGTTTATTGCAGAATTAGGGAAGAGTTTATTAATAGATTAATAAAGTGAAGGTTTACAGAACAATCCGGGGTGCTTCCTTTTATTTAGGGTTTTATTCTTTATTTATTTTCTTAGTTTATATTGATTGTTTTATTATTTTATATTTGTTTGTTAAGTTATTCTTTTCGTTAAATTTAGTAAAACTTGAAAAAGTGACGTTTCATGTTTTCTTAGTTTAGTTTCTCAGTTGGTAAATAAATTGTCAATTAATTGAACGAGGTCCCTGAGATCGACAACCCCACTTAATTCACTATTCCACAAAACGATAGGTACACTGCCTAGGTAGAGATAGTAACACATATTTCTGCTCAACAACTTGCAAGTTCGGTCGGACCAGAAAATTCTCCCGTCAGTAACCTTCTGGAATGGACCAAACTTGCGACCGGACTTGCAAGTTCGGTCGGCCAGAAAAAAAAATTTTCCGTCGAGTAAGCCACTGGAATGGACCGACCTTGCGACCGGACTTGCAAGGTCGGTCGGGCTAAAATTTTCACATACGAAACTTACTGGAATGGACCGACCTTGGGACCGGACTTGCAAGGTCGGTCGGCCCTGTAATTCTCCAGCGTAATTCCTTACTGACTTGGACCGAACTTGCGACCGGATTTCAAGTTCGGTCGAGTCATACAAAAAAAAAATTAATTAAATCGAATAATAATTATATATATATATATGTATACCCACCTATACATATGTGCATATATATGTAAGTAAACCATTGTTAAGTAATTAAAAGTAAGTAAATAAAATGTAAGTATAAGAATGTGAAGACTCAGTAAGTATGAGTTAGGAAGCGTAAGGGTAACCGAATTAAATTAACGATAGTTAGATTAATTATTCAGTTGTATGCATATCATAGGATTTGAATTGTGAACACCAGAGGAACGTTGGGATACAAGTACAACGGTGAAAGGTATGATTTCTTCATGCCCTGTATCCTAATCTGGTTACCCCGATTTGTGTGCTTATTTGACCACCTAATAAGATAAATGCATGAATCGGATTATATTGCACTTACTTGTGCTTGTTTACGTTGTTCTCGATATTTGTCTTGAACAACAGTTTGTATAATTCATGAAATATATGAATGATGATGATGTGTAATTGTACCTTGTAGTGTACTTGTATATTGTATTGTATTTGTATGGATGTGTATATGAATGTTGTATTGTATTATTGTGGCTTGAATGAATGACTTCTGCTAATTCCTAACTACCTAACTCCTAACTTAAGTGAGTAAATTGGAATGAGTAGAAGTCCGATATAGCTTCGGCCACGCGTGAGGATGCGGAGTCACAAGAGGTTGGCTGCAATTCCTGACTCTTAAACTGGTCCGCGGCCCAAATCCCTAAATGGGTAGCATCCCGGATTGGTGAGTCAAGTAAATCCCGGAGGTGGGACGGAGTAGTCCCCAGGGCCGGAGGTCCCAACGACTTAACTTGAGTAAGAGTAAGAGTAAGTAAGTATGGATCCGTAAGTATGTATGAGTATGAGTATGTATGCGTATGTATGAAGTAACGAGTAAAAGAGTAATCTCCACCCGATTAACCCGGGTGGACCAATGAAGCTAACAAGAATTGTATATTGTGTATGTGTAATTCGGAAAAAGGTAAGTATGTATTGAATGGTTTATGTTGTACTTCTTGTATGTAATGAAGTGTATGTATGTGTGTATGTCTTGCGTAATGTATGGTAATATTATGTATAAGAGCATGTATGCATGTATGTTTGAATGAAATCAACCGCATGTATTCGACCAAGTGGTCGGCGTACCCTCACTAGTACGCGGGGTATGCGGTTATCATGCGCAGCGAAAGCTGACCCCCTAGGGGGAACGTTTTTAGTGTGCAGGTACCGAAGCGGATGTGGTCAAGGTAAGAGACCGGAGGCACACCCTTGTATTTAGAAGCAAGTAGCTTGTGAGGAACGGGTAGTAAGTAGTCTCTTAGTGAGTACGTATGAACTTGGAAGAGGTAGTATAATTGTATAAGGATCCTAGTAGACTCGCTAAGCATATTGTATTGTATGGATTATGGAGGAGTAAGTTTGAATGGAGCATTGTTGTATTTGATTGATGAATGGAGTATGTATTATAGATGTGTAGTACTCGGGATTCCGGTCCATCAGACCGATGCTGTAAGCAGTAGTAGTAGCCTTGTTAGCCACGTGGGTGGTTAACGGCATTGTATCACCCACTGTATGTAAGTATGTATCCGCTGCATGACTCTGGAAGCACGAGGAGATTGGACGGTGATGATTGTATTAATAGTAGGGGTGTTACAAAAAGTGGTATCAGAGCGAAGTATCGCTCTGATGACTGGAAGTACCGAGTTTAGGAATACCGAGCTAGGAATTAGAAGCTTAGGGCTAAGGGCTGAGCGTTAGCATTAGAGATATGCTAGTTAGGAACCACCGGTGAGTACCGGATACCTACAATACCAGTCTCGCCCGCCGCAAACCCCACTGTATAACTTGGGAAAGGACGCCAGAGAGAGGAAAAGCCCTCTCATACTCGGGAAAGCCCGATCTGGCAGTAATGAGATATTCCTACAAGAGGAAAGAACCTGACATATATTAGATTCCAAGAAAAGGAAGACCCGGAGACGGATCCCGGTTGAACAACAAGACCCGCGCTTAATAGCGGTGGAATAAGCACTCCAGCCACGAGGAGGCTACAACTTACAACAGCATGGGGCGACGTGCTTAGCAGTCGCGAGACCTAGCTAGTCAACCAGCAGCAGGAAAGAAGCACTAACTATGCGACGGAATGGGAAAAAGGAGTAATAACAGAACCCGAGACACAAGTCTACGGGATAGTAATACTTGAATAATACCACCAACGGTATGCTAGCTGACTAAGGACATAGTCGGAAGCGGTTAACTCTAAAGCTACAACGCCATTAAGGTTGCAATACCTGGCCAATATAGCTCAGACAACTACAAGAACAACCATGAGGTATAATCCAATAGGACTACAAGAGTAGTGCCTAAACAAGGAGGGCTCAGTAACCACCATAAATGTGTGGGAACGAGCCACAAGGAACGACACTAAACCAAATAGAGCGGGAATCTCCAAGGATTGGAGAAGTACCCAGATCTACGACAGCCATGTCTAGACCACCCAGAAGCTACCAAGGGATCGAGGATACCAATTATAGATCGATAAGATCGAGGGAAGAGTCAACAAGACTATCAAGTACCAGTGAAAACCATACCGTGACCGGTGTAGGTTTACCCAAAAACCACCAGCACCACGCACTTGCCACGACAAGTGCAGTAAGGACAAAGATACGTAAAGAAACTCTAACACACCACAGGTACATAGTAATGTACCGTGACTACAATGAAGCAACTATGGGATCACAAATCTTGAAACTGAAGGAATGGAACCTTGGAAAGGCCTAACGGCCCGACCACTGTATTTAGAACATACCAGTCAGCGAGAGGCTAGACTTGGTCAAGACCTCAAACATGGCTATGCCATGAGAGATTTCTTTTAACACCGAACCATTGTTTTTTTAAAAAAAAAACCTAAAATTTTCCTGTCAAAACCACAACCTTCTTTTATAAACCTTGGATTTTAAAACCGAACCAACATGATTATGGTGAGTATCATAGAATGATACAAGTGGAGTTGGCAATAGAATACTTCACCTAGGCGTGTGACGAACACTACGAGTGTACCCGTTACGGGATGTGGGACAACCGCACTCCGAAGGAGCTTGCGGGCCCGACATATAGTTGGGTAAGTGGTAACGTATCAATATGGTACCCCACGTATGTATACATGTAGTGTGCGTCGCACGGGAAGTAGTCAACTCCGTTCTACGGACCATGAGTGAGTTCAAACCAGAACAGCTGGACACCTCAGACAACCAGGTATCAAGGAACTCAGAGAATCCATCTGAAGATAAGGAATGAAGACTGGAAAGTGCAAAAAGCACAGACTAGTAAATATAGACATTGGACATGTCTCGAGGACACCAAACAAATATGTGATAGCTGGAAGGTATACCAAGCCTAAACACAGTAAGGCAGTTGCCTAACGTGAACACCACAATGCTCAGCAAACGGGACAGAACTCCCAAGGGCAATCACAAGATTACTACGAAGCACAATCCATCATTGGAGAGGAATATAAACCTAGTCAAGAATACTAGGAGCAAGTGTAAATAGTCTACCCAAGAACGGGAGACGTAATAACCCAAAAAAAAGGACGACTCAAGTACAATACCATAAGACGGTATAGAGGACAACACACGTTATAAACATTAGCCGGTTGTAACGGCACAGCTACCAACACCCAGGAGCGATCCTTGAAGGGTGTCTGCGTTAACAACAGTTGAACAAGCGTAATGATGTGAGCACGGGAGCTAAAACGAACACTCGGTTAGGACGCCGAAGGGATTTCACTTAACAGGAAATGCCCTAAAATACTGAGAGGCACCTATTAACACCAGATTGCCTAAAGGGTCTCCTATGAACGGAAGTGTGACGTCACGACTTACCATGGAGCCCAATAATATCTCAACCTATGACGGTATACATGGAGTGGAGACATGTATAAGCAGCTTGCAAGGGGTATAGCTTGCAGCAATACGGCTCAGAAGACGTAAACCAAATACGTTATATGAACTCAAACGGTTGCAAAACCCACACCATTGTAACAAGACTTGCAAGAGGGATCGCCTCATACGACAAGAAATCAACAACTGGACCATAAATTCAAACCCAACATCCTGAGTGGCTTGGAGTAATGGCCAACTCAATGTCACTGTCACTAGGGCATCAGCCTAGTATACAGTTGACGGAGTTCTTAATTACTGACATGCCTTCTGTAGCAATGGTAGCACAGAAGCATAAGAATCATGATAATGCCAACATTGGCCTAGTCCACACTTGGACACTACGAGAAACCCAAGGGAAGGTACCCCTCGTTAACCGAAGACCACCAATGCGGTGATGATGTGAACCTTAGAAAAGGCTTCCATCTACTATAACAATAAAACTACGCAATAGATATTGCCAATGGGCGATGGAATAAGGAAATGAGATTTCCAAACCATTACGACTTAAAGGAGTAAGCATACTCCATAAGCACCCAAACATGTGGTGGACCATTGTGTAAACACCAACATAGCAAACCTTGTCATTAGACCTATGAGTGGAGACAAACCCCTCAACGAGAACTTACATTTATCAATGACAGAGTACTCTTCAATTGGAGAACGGGACCAGAAAACCCTTGAAGCTTCATGGGATGTCCCGGTGATGTACATACAAGAATAAAACTGCACGGCTAGAGCCTATAACTAATGCTCACTTTTGGGAGGACAGTAATTGTCAAAAACAATCAAGGTGAGTGCACATTGCACACCATGAATGACCAACGCTCAAGAGAGCTTGTAACCCGGTAAATTGCTACTTATCCTTGGTCAACCAAGATACTTGGTAAATTGTATCACAAATGATGATAGAATGTGAGGTAAGTTAACCTACACATAAAACCTAAGTGGAATAAGACATCTCCACATTGGGAAGATAATAAGATTGTTGTATGCTACGACAACCGTCATACACACAAACACAGGAAACTCCTAGTGTATTTACACCATAAGGAAATGGTGCCAATGACAATGACAATGAGTAAAGAGAAACTATCACAGTAACGGAAACAGTAAAAACGATGTTGTACAATGAGTAAGAATACGGTGTGCAACAGGCGACCGCTATGAGGAAGTAGTTAAGCAATGACACGGAGTATAAGTATAAGATGACACACAGAAATATTCTTTCCTATCACATAAGTGACTTACTGTCAAGCGTTTACGCCTCTGCACTCTGTATGACTGAGTGTTTTGGCATTGTACTTGTTCAGCTAATGATCTAATGAGATGGCTAGGGATATGGAGAATGTAAACCGTAGTAAATCTTTCCTTTCACCACAAACATGGCATAAGCCAGTCAAGCAAGCCTAGCAACATACAGTGCGGCCTAAGGCCAAAGAAGCACGAAGAGTGTACAACACACTAGTAATCACAAGAAGTGAATCCCATTGGAATATAAGGTGAAAGAAGACTCATCAAAGTTACTAGGACCGACGCATAGAAAATTCAAGGTCATACAAGTAAAGAACACTTGTACTGAACCAGGAGAACTGGTATAATTCAGAAGCTATTGACAACAGAGGAAGTACTACAACTAAGTAGTGACTTAACCTCGCCCGACAATAAGTCGGAGGAGCTTAATGAATAATCGTGGAAGCATAAATAGCATGTGCAGTAGATTACCAGAGAGCTGGTTATAAATCTTAAACCCATTGAGTTCAACCACGGTAAAAGAATACCGCATTTGTTTAGAAAACTCTATTCCCATAATAGACGGATAATAAAGCGATGTATAACACATCTAGGATAACAAGAAGGGTAAATAACCCGAGTTATCAGGGTCGCGCAGCAGAAGCTAGTGGGCCCGAGCTAGGAGATTAATGTACCTAGTGAGTATAATACAATGGCTATTAATGAAATACCCCAAACTCATAAAACATGGATTAAATATTTAATCATATTAATTAAGGCCTAAACATGCCTTAAAAGTCAACTGAGAACAACAGTGGTCAACATAAAACAAGATGTTGCACCCTTTGACTGTTAAGGGTAAATAAATACCCAAATAAACTTCTTAGGACCTAAAAATTTGTCCTAAGCATATTAACATACTACTAAACATATTATAACCGTTGGACAACACTCCACACACAAAGAAAAAGCATTTACATGCTTCAAGGTCAAAAAGGGCAAAAAGGTGCTCTAGGAAAACCTAAAAAATCAAAGGACCTCTAAATGATATAAAATTGAATTACATGATCAAATATCATGTAAGGAACACAACAAAACCGTTGTCAAAGAAAACCAAGCCCAGAAACACCTTGCGACACAAAATGTGCACTAAAACTCCTTAAAGCACGTTTTTGTGTAATCGCCTTCTAAATTGGTTTTAAATGGGCTAAAAGGTTATAAATACCTTTAAATATAATAAAATACCATATTATATGATATTAGGAATTTAATTCCAGAAATTTACAGATTTTTACAAATTTAATATTAAAATATTAATAAAACCCTAAAGTGGGGCCCGCATGAGTCAATATTGACCAAGCATGGTCAATGGTCAATTAATTGACCCATTTGGACCAAGGAAACCGGCTGGCAATAAGAGAGGAGGCAGCTTGCAATAATTGTTGGACAAATTGATACCTAACTTCAATTTGCAATAGTAACCTTTACTTTTTCCATTATTTCAAATCTTTCCACTCTTTCCTTCCTTCCTTGTCCGATTTCCTCCTGCCCAGCCGAGCTCCTCCCTTCCTTTGAAGCTCTCAAGGTCTGTTCTTGAGCATGGAAGGCAAGCCTAGCTCCTAAGCTCTTAATGTAAGTGTTTTAATGTCATTTTTAGCTCTTTTTCTTCATCTCTTCACTACCAACACCTAAATTTCGTGGCCCATCTGTTCCTATGGCTTATTCTCAGTGTTCTAAGGTTAGAACAAGAGCTAAACTCGGTTGAGACCAGTAGAGGGACCAAGGTTGTTCAAATCTACATTTTAAGGTAAAAATGTGCTTTAAGCTCATAACTTTTGATTCCCTTCAAGTTCGGCTGTGAAACTTTGGTCATAGCCTTATTTTCTTCTCCTTTTCATGTGGAATCAGTTGGTTAGCCATTTGGAGCAAGGGTGGCCGAGATCCAAAGGAAATACCCTCTTTTAAGGCATTTTTTCAAGGTAAAACCTAATAACAAGGTAGCTTGTTGAGATCTAGCTATTTCCTATGTCAATATGGTAGATCTAACACCTTGTGGTGTGCTTGATTCAGGTCGAAACCATCTTGAACTCTCCTTGCATTTTTAAGGTGATTTTTGCCTTAAATCTTACATTAAATTACTTCTTATGGTTAGATCTTTCTTGGAGACTAACTAGGCCTTGTTTGCTGTTTGAAACATGCAAGAGAAGCTTTGGAAATTTTATCTAAGGCTGGCCGAATTCAAACAAGGCTTTACCTAAGCTAAATCAAGGTATAAATCACTTAAAACCTTAACTTGATACATTAACACAAGTTTAAGTGTGTGTATATCAATTGCCGTGAGTGAATGATCAAAATAAGGTCTTGTTTGACCTTAAAATGTTTAAGGAATGGTTTAAAATTTTATAACTAATTAAACAAGCATATTGTCAAATTTAAGACATTATGTGGAAGTTTGGTAATTAAATGAAAATTCTATGGTGAGGCCGAGAATTTATATGTATTTTGGGACATTTATGTGTAATTTATTTTGCAAGCCAATGTTTGTAATAAGGCCATGTATTTTAGGCCATTTTATTTATGCATTTACAAGCTTTTAATTAAGTTTAAGTAGTATAAATGCATTACCGAAAATAAATGGGGTATTAGGTGTAATTAAATTAAATTTGGGGGCTTTAGAATAATAAGGCCGAAAATGAGAGGTAAAATGGAGTTAAAATAAAGTTTATAAGATTTTATAAAGTTTTGGGGTTAAATGGTGAACTTTAGAAAGTTTGGGTACTAAACCGTAATTATAAGGAATTGGTGGTCAAGGAAATATTAAGGAGGTCAACCTTGACCATATGCTAGGCTTTGACCAAAATAAATAAGTTAGATAACTTATTTAAGGTTTTATAATAAGTTATGTATTTAATGGTAATATTTTTATAACATATGTGGTAAATATGTTATTACCAAAAATAAAGGGTGTACAATGGTATTCTAAACACCCATGGGCTATTAGGAATTTTTAGGAATTTATTTGGTGGATTTTGGAATTAAAATAAACTATATATGAATAATATATAGTTAATATGTCATTATGACACTTTGGAGAAAAATAGATGGTGGAATGGTAAATATCAAAAGTATATGGGTTAATAAGGATATTTATAACCCTTTGGTGGAATTTGGTGATTTTTAGAATTATATAAGAGTATTTGTTGAGATATATGTATAATATATAGTTTTAATGATATTATCAAACTACATGTTATAAATTGGGCCTAATGACAATATAAAATGTATATTGAGGTCTGTTCGGAATTTACAAAAAATAACCATAGGTTATGCTCTTTTATAAGTTAGAAATGTTATATTAAATGGGATATATAACATGGTAAAAGAAAGGGGTGATTTTGTAAATAAAGGAAATTATGGTTTAAGGAAAAGTATAAGGTTTAATATGTGCCTATGAGGCAATACACAATAGTTTTGTATAAAACTATAGATTATAAGTTAAAGGAAATAAAAATATCATAGCAAATGATATTAGTATTTTGGTATAACATTACATAATGTTATGTGGTCAAAAAGGGAATTTAAATAAATTCAAGGGCTATACCGAAAATATAAAGGTTGTAAAATGAATTTTAGACTAAGGTATATAATGTTATAAATGTTATAACAATTATTTGGTATTAAGGTGGTTTAATGAAATTAATACAAATAAGGTATTCACATTAAATGGTGTGACAAACTATAAGTGAATGGGATTTATAAACTAAGGTATTTATGGAATAAACCTTAGGAGTTGTAAATGTACAACATAAAATGTTACATAATATTAGGATAACAATCTTAATATAAGTTGTATAATATGATGCAACTAATGGGAATAATCATCTAATAAAAGATGATGAAATGTAACACAAAATATAAGTTTATGAAACTCATGAGAATTACCTACGTGGTAAAAATATATACATACACAAGAATAATGTATATAAGGTGGATAAATATATTTTGGTTGAACACCTTATGAGTTAATGGTGGTGGTTATTAAAAAAAAATATATAGTTACGAACTATAAGTCATGAGTTTTGGAAGCAAATATTATTTGCTAAAGATAAAGGGATTATACAACATGTCGAATTATGAAGGATGGTGGGAAAATAAAACAATATGAAAGAGAATACAATAAAATAAATGATACAATAAGAAAAAGAATATAATATAATATAATCATGCATGCATACATGCAACTATGGGTTACGCACCTAAACTGGAGGGTGGATAAGATTAAAAAGGAAATAGTGAATTAAACTTAACAGTTGGGATAGTTTTGACGTACGCGTTTTAAGTAACAAAACCGACTGTTTTAGAGAAACCCGTAACAACAACTGTAGAAAACGGAGGTGAACTGTCGGGGTTACTTATTATTCGGATATACCGGATGTAGTTAGTCATGGAGACTGACGTATAGTTTTAATACCGTTTAGATTATACTTCTGACAAGGACGCTTGACAAGCTAGCGGACTACACGGAGCATAGGATCTTGAAGATTCATACTCCACCGTAATACAATCAGGGTGAACGGTATGTAAAGGGGTTTGCCGAGTTGACCTAAGGTTGCTCCTTGGGCTCGGATTTGGTTGATATAACTTGTGTGTTATATGTGTGGTTACATGTATGTGTTTAAGTGTTGATGCATTAATTATTTATGCACGGGCGTCCTACGGGACTAACACTACGTCGACTATAGATCGACTTATATAAACATACATATGCGTTGTGATGACATGACGGTTACTTGATATAATACCATGATATTAATATTAAGGATATGGTAACCTAAGTAAAACACTTAGGAACGAGTCACGACATTGTCGGTCTCTAGAGCATGGATCTCTAACATAAATATCACCTAGATGACTTCTAGGTACGCGTGACCCATTGGGCCGCTGGTTAATAAATATTCTCCATAAGACTAAGAGCAGATCTTAAACATTATGAGAGAGTGATGGTATGAGATTGAGGTGAGGAATCCCGGTAGTTTACGAACTACTTGGTTGCGCATTTGTGATCACTGAGGGGTTTCCTATTTGGATTCCGCTCCAGGTTATATCCAACGAGCCCAAATAGGTTCGTGGATCAGGTGGCTACGGCCTTTTTATGGACGTCTTACGAGACATAAGTGAGTCAGGGGCCTCCGGACCTCTGGCGAAATGAGCACCTTTGTGTGTACGGGGGACTACTGTCCATGGTGAGGTTATCGGGTTGTCCTAACATGACGCCCTACTGACATTAATTAAACATGGTTGGATGGAGCCTACAAGGCTAAGGTAAATTAACTATGGGAACTGTACGCTACGGCGAATGTACATTGTACATATGGACGGGGCTTGAAAGCCAAACTAAAATAAATTGACAGTGGATGGTGAACACTACGGCGATTGTACATTGTACAAAATATTGTTGTTATTGCTCGATACGTTCGATATACAAATGTTGTTTGAAATATTCTATGAATGTTTGGTTTGGATGGATGATTAATGTTTATGAATTTGGATGGTTGATTATGTATATTATACATTTATGCTTCAGTTTTGATTATAACTGTAAAAAGGAAAAGCATGAAACCAATCTAATAATAAGATGGTTAAAATGACAAGTGACCATTAGGGTCCAGGCCCGGCATACTCAGCGTCTATCGCTGATACTACACCATTTCAGGTTGTTGATCATTGTCGGAGCTGAAGAGCAGGAACAGGGTAGTTGGAGATGTTGTATGGTAATGAAGATGGTGTATGGTCTTATGGTAAGGTTATGTATTTTTCAGGATTGGGTAGACGCTCACTTGTCAATGTTTATGGTTATGGACTTAGTTTGATGTATAGGAGTTTCTCGTTATCACTGCGGTTAGCAGTTTGTTTATTTTGGAAGTTGGATGTGGTATGGCTACGTTGCTCGCATGGGCGAGTAATGGCCGGTGACACCCGTGTGAGTTTTGTAATTGTTATTTATTTTTCCGCTGCGAGACGTTTTATTTATTGCTACGTGAGGGATTATATCGTGATTATGGAGAGGGGTGTTACAAAAGTGGTATCAGAGCGGTACTCCGCTCTGATGACGAGAAATAGGTTAAGACAGTGAGCTTAGGACTTGGGAAATATGGGAAACATTTAGGAGTACGAGACGATTCGTCTCAAAGATATTGTGTCTAGAAACGCAAATGCGTGACAGGATAGCCTTTAAGGCAACTTAATATCTATTGGTTGTGTACGGTAATTTACCGAGTATTTATGTGACATACTGTACTACAGATGTCTGGTGGTACTAGAGGGCGTGGTGCTGGAAGAGGTAGAGGCGGTGACCCCGGCATTCCAGGAGTTGCTGAGACGGTTGCAGCCGTTCTTGCACAGCTGGGTACTCAGATAGGAGGAGCACCAGCCCACCCGCCACAGCCCAGGGAAACAAACTGGCTGAAGTCAGTTACAGAGACCCGACCACCTACATATTCAGGGGAACCAGACCCCGTAGCTTTGGAACGTTACATCGTTGAACATGAGAAGGCCTATGAAGCGTTACAGGTACCTGACGACAAGAAGGTCGCTATTGCTGCTTTCCATCTGAAGGATGCAGCCAGCACTTGGTGGAGGTTGGTCAAGGACCAGCACCTGGCTACGCCCGACTTTTCGTGGGCTGCCTTTGTTGAGTTACTAAGAGGGAAGTACTACCCGGCGCACCTCAAACAGAAGAAGCGCCATGAGTTTGAAACATTGACCCAGGGAGGTCTGACCGTGGACGAGTATTACGCTCGATTCATTGGTCTACTGGACTTCATCCCCGGTGTGGATTACTCAGAAACCGTAAAGATCGAGAAGTTCCGGGGAGGACTATTATTTCGCATCCAGATGGCGATGGGTGCTACCCTCTACACTACCATACAGGTATTAACATGAATGCCATAAATTCTTTACTTACTATAGTACCGTATAACCTTGTGAGAACTTACCAATGAGATTCCAGGAGTGTTACGACGCTGCCTCGAGGACGGAGCTAATGCTCCAGACTCGGGAAGAGACTCTAGGGGCAAAGAAAAGGAAGAACCCTGAAGGAGAGTCTGAGGGTGGAGGAGCATCTTCAGGCGATGGCCAGAAAAAGGGAAAGTAAGGACTTAACCCAAGCTTAAATACTTATCATACTAAATACCTTACGAATGCTGACCCGAAACCTTAAACAGGAAATTCTTTCCAAAGAAAGGGCAGCAGGGTCACCAGGGAAAGAAAGGGAAAGAGCCCGTCCTGCAGTTGACCGGCCCAGCTATTGATGCTAAGCCTCTGAGATCTGCACCTCCTAAGGGTGAGAACACCTACCTCTTAAATTCAAATATAATCTTAACCCCTATATCAACAGATTTTAACTTAAACTTAAATACTATCATCAGGCACCGGACAGCCCCAGCGCCATTTTTACTGTAAGCGTTGTGGGAAGGACCATCCAGGGGTCGACTGCGAAGGCCGCAAAGTCGAGTGTCGGTGCTGCCACAAAGAGGGCCATAGGGAATTTGAATGTTGGATGAACCCAGAGAGCCGTAATTACAGGCCACCAAAGAATACTCAGAAGACCTCAGCTGGAGGATCTGGAGTACCACGAGGCGGTCAGGATGGCTAGACATCTGCTGATGCTGGAGCCCAGAAGGGCAAGGGAGTAGATAGGGCATGAGTACCCATACTCCATGAGACCGCTAGTGGAAGACTTTTACTTACTATGTTGTGTGCTTACTTTGAATGCTAGAAGGAACTATGTTATAAGTATGTGGGAGTGTGTCATTGACCACTCGCCTTTTGTGTAAGACCTTGGGATTAGTGTGTGTACTCAGTACCAAAAGCTTTAAACCTTGACGGATATATATATGAACAGGATGTTGATGCTTACATTACCATGTAGCCTATACCCTACGACACAGAGTCAATGAGACCGGGAATTACTGAACCAGAATTTCCATCTGCCTTGCGCACTTGCTACAGCAAGTGCAGCGACAGCAACAGTAACAGCTACTGCAAATGCAACAACTACTACTTTTAAACCTTGTAAAAAAAAACTGTTTTTCAAACTTTTCATTGAAACCTGGAAATTAGAAACCTATGCAATTTGGAAGGACCGATAGTCCAACCACTGCAACTGGACACATTATACAGCCACTATGACTGTAAAAAAAACACACACCAGTTTAAACGTTCGAGGAAGTTTCAGACAGAGCTACTAGCCAAATACCATCAGAGTATACCGGCATTGAATGCTAATCACTACTAGTGATACATGTTTAGTCCTTATGGACAAGCATACCCTTTGTAGATGCACCACCGTCAGTGAGGATGGTTGGGAAGTAAAGAGCCAAGTTGCTCAAGCTATTATGCAATCTGCAATACATCCAATTACATGGATGAGGGGACGAATATGAACTATGGATGAGACATGATCAGAAAAAAAAAACGGGGAGAAAAAGGAAAATGTGTTGTACTCAATGAGATCAAAAAAAGAGGAGAAACAAGTTTGCTAATATAGCACGGATTTTACTTACACCGAGTTGAATAATACCAGTCTATGATACGAATTACCACGGATGCCACAAAGGCAATAACACTTATTACGGGATAACCGATAACACGAACTATTAGACAAAAAAAACAGAAGCAAAAAGAAGACCAAAAAAAAAAGAAGAAGAACAAAAAAAAAGAGGGATATCCATCAAAGGGAGATTGACAAAAGAATACTTCACAACAACCGTGTGACGGACATTACCAGTTTACTAAACGAGACATGGGACGACCGCACTCCGTTAGGAGCATGTGGGCCTGACAGACTTATTTATAAGTTAGTCGGGTAGGTAGTAATGTATCAGTACGGTACCCCATGCAAGTAGACAAGTAGTGTTAGGAACACGAGAAGTAGTCAACTCCATCCTACGGACAGTAAGACGGATTACCTCGAAGATGGACGAGAAGAGTCGCAGTTAAAACAACGGGCTAGAGAAAAAAAAAGAAAGGAACCTTCAACAGAGAACAGTAGACAGTATACAGTGAAGACAGGGAAACAATTCAAGGACAGGAACCAAAAAAAAAAGGGGCAACAAGAAAACCTATTATGGACGAAAATATGTAGAAGCCTCATAAGGATCGAGTAATTCTTACAATCCAGAGGAAACCTACCAGATGAGATGGACATAAACGCGTGATTACGCAAAGAGAAAAGATAAAGCTATATGATAGCAGAAACCTTGCTCAAGGAACAGTGGATTCGGAATGTACCACTCACAGGATAATTCGCACATCTTTTCTGTTTGACTCATTGGATATTAGCTGTTGAGCGTTTACGCCTCTGCACTCTGTATGACTGAGTGTTTTGGTATTGCACTCGTGCAGTTATTAATCTAGAGGGAATGCAGAAAGATAAAGTGGATATCAACACGAGTGTGTAAAAAAAAGAAAAAAAAACAAAAAAAAAGAGAACTACAACAGTGTGTCACTCCGGAACAAAAATACCGAGAGACATGGATGACAAACATCATCTCTCTGGACATATAGGCTGGTACGTCTTAGTATTATAAAGACAAGTGCAAAGAGCACTAAGTACTAACAATGGCCAATGTCATATTATACCTCAAACTGAATATCAGTGAGAAAAGACACACGCATGTATGCTAGTGATCCAAACAAGCGGATTCACAGCAATGGAAAAAAAAAGGCAAATTGAGCCTGTGTTCATGGGTCTGCACCTCATACGGAGCGAGTGGGCCCATTAGAATGAATTTGGGAGAGAGCACAAATTGTTTAGTGCCACATCCCTTACGAATTGTGGAGCCCAGAAGGGCTAGAGTCATACCCGTCTCTCTGATATGAGGATAATCCATGAGTTGGAGAACTCTTTGAGAGCCAAGTATCCAGCGCTCCTTGTTGAGCGGCTGTTGTATACTTGTGGGGTACGGGGGCGTAACCCTTTTTAAGGGGGGTAGAGCCTCTTGGCTGTGCACATGTGTGCACTAAGTTTTGGCTGTTTGATATGCATTGCATACAAAAAAAAGAGAATTGGTGGTGTGCGGGGCATACGAGGTTTGTTTGGTTAGTATGTGAATTATTTAGTATGCATAACATACAGTGAATTGGTTTTGTTGGTTATGGTTGGTACGCGGGGCGTGCGTTGTTTGGTTTTGTGTGTGATGTACACTTGATGTACGTATCTACGAGATACTGTATGAATTGTGTTTACACCAGGTGTGTAACTTTTCTTATGCTATCTGTGATATGCATTCATATTGCTTTATAGAATGATTACATATGGTATTGCCTAGATACGAAATGAATCATTAGATATGGAATGTGGAACAATGGAATGTTATGGACACCTCAGGAAGGTTGTCAGGACTTGTAGAACTGATAGGAAATGATGGTGCTGATGGATCACCTATATCCATATATGATTGAACTAACGCCACAACGTGATGGCTATGTGCTGTATAAGCGCAATATGATGTGTGAAAATGATATATCACATAGATATACATTATGGGAATAATGGGTAGTTATACATTTACATACTTACCTATTTGATTAAGAGACTTCGGGACGAAGTCTTTTTAAGGGGGGTAGATTGAAATACCCCAAACTATAAAACATGGATTAAATATTTAATCATATTAATTAAGGCCTAAACATGCCTTAAAAGTCAACTGAGAACAACAGTGGTCAACATAAAACAAGATGTTGCACCCTTTGACTGTTAAGGGTAAATAAATACCCAAATAAACTTCTTAGGACCTAAAAATTTGTCCTAAGCATATTAACATACTACTAAACATATTATAACCGTTGGACAACACTCCAACACAAAGAAAAAGCATTTACATGCTTCAAGGTCAAAAAGGGCAAAAAGGTGCTCTAGGAAAACCTTAAAAATCAAAGGACCTCTAAATAATATAAAATTGAATTACATGATCAAATATCATGTAAGGAACACAACAAAACCGTTGTCAAAGAAAACCAAGCCCAGAAACACCTTGCGACACAAAATGTGCAAACTCCTTAAAGCACGTTTTTGTGTAATCGCCTTCTAAATTGGTTTTAAATGGGCTAAAAGGTTATAAATACCTTTAAATATAATAAAATACCATATTATATGATATTAGGAATTTAATTCCAGAAATTTACAGATTTTTACAAATTTAATATTAAAATATTAATAAAACCCTAAAGTGGGGCCCGCATGAGTCAATATTGACCAAGCATGGTCAATGGTCAATTAATTGACCCATTTGGACCAAGGAAACCGGCTGGCAATAAGAGAGGAGGCAGCTTGCAATAATTGTTGGACAAATTGATACCTAACTTCAATTTGCAATAGTAACCTTTACTTTTTCCATTATTTCAAATCTTTCCACTCTTTCCTTCCTTCCTTGTCCGATTTCCTCCTGCCCAGCCGAGCTCCTCCCTTCCTTTGAAGCTCTCAAGGTCTGTTCTTGAGCATGGAAGGCAAGCCTAGCTCCTAAGCACTTAATGTAAGTGTTTTAATGTCAGTTTTAGCTCTTTTTCTTCATCTCTTCACTACCAACACCTAAATTTCGTGGCCCATCTGTTCCTATGGCTTATTCTCAGTGTTCTAAGGTTAGAACAAGAGCTAAACTCGGTTGAGACCAGTAGAGGGACCAAGGTTGTTCAAATCTACATTTTAAGGTAAAAATGTGCTTTAAGCTCATAACTTTTGATTCCCTTCAAGTTCGGCTGTGAAACTTTGGTCATAGCCTTATTTTCTTCTCCTTTTCATGTGGAATCAGTTGGTTAGCCATTTGGAGCAAGGGTGGCCGAGATCCAAAGGAAATACCCTCTTTTAAGGCATTTTTTTCAAGGTAAAACCTAATAACAAGGTAGCTTGTTGAGATCTAGCTATTTCCTATGTAAATATGGTAGATCTAACACCTTGTGGTGTGCTTGATTCAGGTTGAAACCATCTTGAACTCTCCTTGCATTTTTAAGGTGATTTTTGCCTTAAATCTTACATTAAATTACTTCTTATGGTTAGATCTTTCTTGGAGACTAACTAGGCCTTGTTTGCTGTTTGAAACATGCAAGAGAAGCTTTGGAAATTTTATCTAAGGCTGGCCGAATTCAAACAAGGCTTTACCTAAGCTAAATCAAGGTATAAATCACTTAAAACCTTAACTTGATACATTAACACAAGTTTAAGTGTGTGTATATCAATTGCCGTGAGTGAATGATCAAAATAAGGTCTTGTTTGACCTTAAAATGTTTAAGGAATGGTTTAATAAATTTTATAACTAATTAAACAAGCATAATTGTCAAATTTAAGACATTATGTGGAAGTTTGGTAATTAAATGAAAATTCTATGGTGAGGCCAAGAATTTATATGTATTTTGGGACATTTATGTGTAATTTATTTTGCTAGAATCGAATTAAATATGAGTTAAATAAACTCATATAGGAACTCTTGGTGCAAAGACTAAACCATTGGTATGGTTAAGATCCCTTTGACTAGAGCATATTGTATAGTATACGGTAGTGAAGCTAAATGCTTCAGTTTGCCCAGACTGATTAAACCAAAGTTTAATAATAATAAAATATGGTAGATTACGTGGGTGTAATCCCTTTTAAGGGGGATAAAGCGAAAACCGCTTAATGCAAGTTTTATAAATAAAACGCATAAAACTATAATGTGCATAGCACAAACTAGAATCTATTCGATGAGTGGTACTTACGTTATATAAACATACGTATTCATTCATAGTGAAATTGTGGTAACTAAGCATTAGACATGCAAATACCATAGGGCGAATATACCCATCTTGTAACCCAGTGTAAGAGTATTAGTAAAGAAAAGTAATGAGCAGTGGACGGAGCTCCACAAGTATTGTAACCTCTGAAGAAGTAGTACGAAATGAATTAGAGTAGTAGATGAATGAAGTTTATGAGTAGTGGAATCGCAAGTAAATTATTTGAAGCAAATTAAAGACAACTAAATCTTATAAGTGTGGTAATCCCTAGTTAGAATAATCGAAATGATGGAGAGTAATGGAGGGAAGTAATGAAGGTTGATGAAATGAGCATTTAGGTATTGAATCTTGAAGCAAGTATTTGGAAGTAGAGTGAGGATGATTGATGGACTGAATTCCATCATTTGGAGATGTGTGAAATTGTAATCACGACTAGGAAGAGTAAAAAGATAGAAAATTGAAATAATCAAACTATCTGTTGTTTGAAACTAACGTGGGAAGTCAAACTTGATCCTGATCAGATCGAGGGAAACCGAACACAAATTGGGGTGGAAAGATAGTTCAACACTGATGCTGATCACATCAGGGTTGAACGATTCTTGAAGCTCCCCTTACGTGGTCACAAGAATCACATAGGATAGAAGTAATGAATATAAATTGGAATTTGAAGTTGTGTGTTTTAGAAAATTTTTAATTGGTAGTAGTGAAAGAATTTCCTTTAGTATGGAGAATGAGGATGTGTTAGAAGTGGGTACCAAAGAAGATAGTAAGGTAGTATGTGGTATTATTCCAAGGGCAGCGGGACATAGAGGAGTCCTGTGTCGAGATGACCGGAGTGCCTGCGGGATTGTATGTGTATTGCATCACTTTGGGGATAGCTTTTCACTGTATGTATAAATTTTGTAATGAGGAACCGGATGGTTGATAGTAATATGGATTGGAGTAATTATTGTACATTGGTATGGTATGGAAAGGAGAAACCTTGAGTAACTGATTTAGGAATTGTAAGGTGGAAGAATGTACGACCTTTGGCATAGATGAGTATGAATTAGCAAGTATCGTAATCCCATAACCTTGAGCAACTTTGAGGACAAAGTTCTTAAGGGGGGTAGATTGAAATACCCCGTAATTAGAAACAGTGATTAATTAGGCTAATAAACAATTTAGAAGCTTAATTAAGAGTAAATAATCATGAGGGAACAAATCCCGAAGAAAACGGATCCTTCAAACGGATTAAAATCACTAATGACCCTTAAAGCACGTTTTTCGAGGTAACTGGGAAAACGTGTCTTTAAGCGGGTCAAATAGACCCGTAACAATTTTGGTCAACTAAATAATCATTAATAAATATTAGTGAAGCTTTAGAACCAATAAATCAAGAAAACGAGGAATTAGTAAAAACCGTCAAAAATGGGAAGTTGTGGGGTAGAAACATAAATAACCAAAACTTATGTGTCCACTTTTAAAATAAAAAGTGAAAGTTGTGTGTGTGTGAGCTGTACTAGCCGATGGGCTTCCCCCTCCCCCTCTCTCACACTCTCTCACACACTCACTCTCTTATTTACAAAACAACAAAATAATTAAAACCCAAAAAGTAACTACACTACTTTACCTCACACTCTCACATTCTCTCTCTCCTATCCCTATTCTCTCTTCTCTCACGTAATAACCCATCTCCCTCACTAACTCTCTTCTTCCTCCTTCTTCCATGCGACATCAATGGAGAATTAGTAAACCCCCACAAAAATACCACCTTCTCTCCTCTTGTAACCCCTTCAAACCTCTTCCAAAAATTATAAAAACTACACCATTGGAATCCTCTCACCAAGTAGAGCATTTCTATCCTTTCAAAATTCGAAGTGGAGCACTTTCATCTCCATGGGTGTGGAGCTTTTGGAGCTTCAAGACAACCATTAGAACCACCTTCTTCTCTTTGATCCTTTGAGGTAAAAATATTCTCAAAACTCCATTGTTTTCCTAGCCTTAAAGGCAAAACGAAAATCTAGCTAAAACCATGTTGGTTCCTCTTGTACCCAGCCGATTTTGGCACTCTTGGAAGGTGGGAAACATTATTCTTGAGCTATTCCAAACAGCACTTGTACCCTTGGAAGGTAATGAATTTTCTAAACCCTAAAACCTACGTTAAAACTCAACAATGGTTAGGGTTAGTTTTTAGTATTGAAGTGTATATATATATGTGGGCTGTAGTGTAGAATCTTGGTTGCCAAGCCGGTGGGAAGAGAAGAGGAAGGAAAAAGAGAGGAGGAAGAAACAAGAAGAGAAAAACAACTAGAAGAAGAAGAAGGTAAATCACATTCTCTTGTGTAGTTAGTAATGTGTGTTGCAACAGATTTTGAGAAGTAAAATAAGTAATATGTATGATATAGAGTAATGAGTATATTGGAGTATAAGTAGAAGAGCAATGTAACAGTTTTGAAGCCTTTCAAATGGTGTTTAAAAGCTTGGGAAAACATTGGGTATTGAATGTGCATGTGCAGGAATTTTATGTTGTTGTAGTAGTGTTGAAATGTGAGCATGTGGCTTGAGTAAACAGGTTGTGAGAATGAGAACATGTGAGCTGAAAATAATGTGTGGAGAATGGTAAGAATATAGGGGAGACTATGTCCAATTTTACCTAGGGATGAGAAGACTTAGATCGTTTAAGAAGAGGAAGTAATCTAAGTGATAACTAGGTGTACTTGAGGAGTGCAATGGGAGTGTTTTGTAGTTGGAAACAGATTAGGAAATGAGTGTGTTAATGGAATGAAGCTAGATGTAAAGTAAGGCATTTTGGATGCTAGGAATAGCATTAGTTGAATGAGTAATGAATGATAGAAGTGGGAGTGAAAATCTGTAGCATAAGAGGGTAAACAAAATCTGTAGCAAAGTGTATTAATATGCATTGGAGAAGTTAGGAAGGATTAGTGTGCAAGAATTGGCAAAAAGAGTGTTGGACTTGGGTATAGGTACTGCAATGGCTTGGAAATGTATTTGGGATGCAAAGGATGGTATTGGTAGTAGGAGTATTGGGTGTAAAAAGTCAGAACAAAAATCTGTAGCATTGAGGGATGAAAATCTGTTGTAAGTGTGGAAAGGAAGTGATGAAATTTCGTAAGTTGATTGATGGATTTAGTAAAGAATTAGTGGATGAACTAAGGCAATTTGGAGGGCCTAGGTAGTGTTTAAACATGTGGGATTACATGTACGAAGATTGGAGAAACAATGGGTAAAGTATAGAACTGAAAACGGAAATAAAAATGCAAATACTGGGCCGGACCGAACTTGCGACCGAACTTGCAAGTTCGGTCGAGCCAGATTTACAAAGACGGGAATGCTTCTGGAATGGACCGAACTTGCGACCGGACTTGCAAGTTCGGTCGGACCAGAAAAAAAATTTTCCCGTCGAGTAACCACTGGAATGGACCGAACTTGCGACCGGACTTGCAAGTTCGGTCGGCCAGAAAAAAAATTTTCCCGTCGAGTAAGCACTGGAATGGAGACCGACCGAATCGACACATTGCAAGGTCGGTCGGGCTAAAATTTTCACATACGAAACTTACTGGAATGGACCGACCTTGGGACCAGACTTGCAAGGTCGGTTGGCCCTGTAATTCTCCAGCGTAATTCCTTACTGACTTGGACCGACTTGCGACCGGACTTGCAAGTTCGGTCGAGTCATACCAAAAAAAAATTAATTAAATCGAATAATAATTTTATATATATATATATGTATACCACCTATACATAGTGCATATATATGTAAGTAACCATTGTTAAGTAATTAAAAGTAAGTAAATAAAATGTAATATAAGAATGTGAAGACTCAGTAAGTATGAGTTAGGAAGCGTAGGGAACCGAATTAAATTAACGATAGTTAGATTAATTATTCGGTTGTATGTATATCATAGGATTTGAATTGTGAACACCAGAGGAACGTTGGGAAAAAGTACAACGGTGAAAGGTATGATTTCTTCATGCCCTGTATCCAATCTGGTCCCCGATTTGTGTGCTTATTTGACCACCTAATAAGATAAATGCATGAATCGGATTATATTGCACTTACTTGTGCTTGTTACGTGTTCTCGATATTGTCTTGAACAACAGTTTGTATAATCATGAAATATATGAATGATGATGATGTGTAAGTACCTTGTAGTGTACTTGTATATTGTATTGTATTTGTATGGATGTGTATATGAATGTTGTATTGTATTATTGTGGCTTGAATGAATGACTTCTGCTAATTCCTAACTACCTAACTCCTAACTTAAGTGAGTAAATTGGAATGAGTAGAAGTCCAATATAGCTTCGGCCACGCGTGAGGATGCGGAGTCACAAGAGGTTGGCTGCAATTCCTAACTCTTAAACTGGTCCGCGGCCCAAATCCCTTAAATGGGTAGCATCCCGGATTGGTGAGTCAAGTAAATCCCGGAGGTGGGACGGAGTAGTCCCCAGGGCCGGAGGTCCCGGCGACTTAACTTTAGTAAGAGTAAGAGTAAGTAAGTATGGATCCGTAAGTATGTATGAGTATGAGTATGTATGCGTATGTATGAAGTAACGAGTAAAAGAGTAATCTCCACCCGATTAACCCGGGTGGACCAATGAAGCTAACAAGATTGTATATTGTGTATGTAATGTGTATGTGTAATTCGGAAAAAGGTAAGTATGTATTGAATGGTTTATGTTGTACTTCTTGTATGTAATGAAGTGTATGTATGTGTGTATGTCTTGCGTAATGTATGGTAATATTATGTATAAGAGCATGTATGCATGTATGTTTGAATGAACTCAACCGCATGTATTCGACCAAGTGGTCGGCGTACCCTCACTAGTACGCGGGGTATGCGGTTATCATGCGCAGCGAAAGCTGACCCCCTAGGGGGAACGTTTTTAGTGTGCAGGTACCGAAGCGGATGTGGTCAAGGTAAGAGACCGGAGGCACACCCTTGTATTTAGAAGCAAGTAGCTTGTGAGGAACGGGTAGTAAGTAGTCTCTTAGTGAGTACGTATGAACTTGGAAGAGGTAGTATAATTGTATAAGGATCCTAGTAGACTCGGTTAAGCATATTGTATTGTATGGATTTTGGAGGAGTAAGTATGTGTGGAGCATTGTTGTATTTGATTGATGAATGGAGTATGTATTATAGATGTGTAGTACTCGGGATTCCGGTCCATCAGACCGATGCTGTAAGCAGTAGTAGTAGCCTTGTTAGCCATGTGGGTGGTTAATGGCATTGTATCACCCACTGTATGTAGGGCTGGCCAAAAAATTCCGAAACCGCGGTATCCGACCGAAACCGAAGTGAACCGTACCTGTTTTCAGGTTAACCGTACCGGTTCTTGCGGTATGGTTAACCGAACCGTGTAAATTGACCGGTTTCGGTTTCGGTAACGGTATTGAATTTTCTAGAACGGTTAACCGTGGTTAACCGTGGTTAACGATTATATGAACAATGAAAAGCTTCAAATATTGATGCTCACCTTATATAATATTAATGCTAGCTATTATGGGAATATACATATTATTATATTTTTGTCACGTATGTTTGATTTGTCATTCATGATTTAGGTGAATGACCAATGTTGTATAATATTAATGGTATGGGTCATCAATAAAAAAAGTATACGACTACAAGGTTAACCGATAAAACCGAACCGAACAAAAGGTTAACCGGTCTAAACGGAATGGTAATGGAATTAAATTTTAGAAAACCAAATTAAACGGTTAACCGAATACGGTTAACCGATCTAAATGGAATGGTAATGGAATTGAATTTTAATAAACCGAAGACCCGGTTAACCGAAAGCGGTTAACCGAATAAGGCGGTTAACCTACCATGGGCAGCCCTAACTGTATGTAAGTATGTATCCGCTGCATGACTCTGGAAGCACGAGGAGATTGGACGGTGATGATTGTATTAATAGTAGGGGTGTTACACAAGAGGTCAAAGTTGACCCCTTGGACCACATGGAATCGGAAGCCACAAGCAAGAGGAGGCTAAATTCGCCACTTGCACATACAAGGGACAAGTCTCCAACACCACTTCTTAAATTAAGGAGATTACCTTTTACCTTTCTAATATTATGGCTTAAACTATACACATTTGCTCCATGATTCAATCAGCCTCCAAACCGTGTGAGGCCACCCCTTTCCCCTCCAATAACCGATGCTTATCCTCTTTGATGAGTCATTAGTCATTTACAAAACATAAAATAATCAAAAGTTACTTTTCAATTATTAAGGCTCATTTCAATCATTCCCTTCTTCTTGCTCCATTCCAGCCGAGCTCACTCAGTTCCAGCCTCTCAAGCGTGTTCTTGAGTTAGGAAGACAATCAATCTCTTAAGCTCCTAAGGTAATTTTAAGGCTTATTTTAGCTCTTTTTCTTCATCTCTTCATTACCTACACTTAGATCTCGTGGCTCATCACTTCCTATGGCTTATTCTCAGTATTTTAGACCTTGGACAACAACCAAACTCGGCTGAACAAGTTAGGGACCAAGGTTTCCCAAATTTGCATTTTAAGGTAAAAACATACCTTAAGCTTCTCTACTCTCCATCCGATTTTCTTCCTTGATTTTTATGAGTTTATACACTCATAATCTTCATATTTACATGTTCATTCAGTTGGTTAGCCATTTGGAGCAAGGGTGGCCGAGATCTAAAGGAAATACCCTTCTTTAAGGCATTTTTCCAAGGTAAAACCTAATACCAAGGCAGCTTGTTGTTGTCTAGCTATTTCCTATGTCTATATGGTGAATTTAACACCTTGTGGTGTGTTTAATTCAGGCCGAATCCTTTGGAAGTTCCCTTGCATTTTTAAGGTGATTTTTGCCTTAAATCTTACATTAATTGTTCCTTATGGTTAAGCTCAAGCTTGGAGTATAACCATATCTTATTTTGGTGTATTAAACATGTCTAAATGTTGTGGTGAATTTCCCTTCAAGTGGCCGAATTCATACAAGGAGAAATCAAGGTATAAACACCTTAAAACTTATGATTTTATGATTCTTAGCATATATTAATTATGCCGAGAGTGGAGTTAAAATATGGGTTATATTAACCTAAAAATGGAAAAAAATGACTAAGATAAATTAAGCTAGTCATTTAAGAGATTTAATTAACATAATGGTCAAATTATGACATTATGTGGAAAAATAAATAAACTATGGTGAGGCCGTGAGTTTATTTAATATTTTGAGAATTTGTGTAATTTATTTGCAAGCAAGGTTGTAATAAGGCCATGTCATTAGGCCATTTTAATTTAAGTTTATAAGCTTATTTAGTTAGATTTATGCTTATATAATTAAGTTTGGGGCCAAACCGTAATTACTGGAAAATATAAAGCCGTGGGCTTAATTTAGAGGAATTTAGGGTTTTTAAATGAATTTAATAAAAATTATAACATTTTATAAAGTTTTGTGTCAAAATTGTAAAAATAGAAAAGTATGGGGTATTTTGGTAATTACCGAAGTTTGGTCCAATTTGGTATTAGAAGTCAAAGTTGACTATATAGGAGACTTTGACCAAGTTTGGAGAATTTAGAAATTAAAATACTACCTTATATTAAGATAGTTATTAAATTGTAAAAGATTTATAAGAGATGGGGCTATAATGTAATTTCCGAAACTTTGGGGTACTAAATGGGATTTAGTACAGTCCTTAAGTTATTAGGAATTTTTAGAAGTTTATTTGGTTAAATTTGGAGTTTATATGAATTATATAAGTATAATATATGATATTTTATAACATTGTTACAAATGGGTAACAATGGGTAAAAACCGAGATTTATAGAAAGTATAAGGTTAGGAATAATATTTATAACCTTTTGGTATAGTTTGGTAATTTTTGGAGTTATATATAAGATTTTATAAAGACATATGTATAATATATAGTTTTAATGGTATTAGAAAACTATGTATTATAAATTGGGAAGATTTGGTAAATATACAAAGTTTGGTGGTGGGAATTTAATTAAAACAGTCCTAGGGTCTGTTCGAAAATTATAGCCTTTAAAAACTATAGGTTATAATTATATTAAGGTTTAAGGATTATAATATAAGGTATATTATAAGTGTAACAATGAAATATTTGGGTTGATTTGTGATTTATAGAAGTTTAGTGGTATATAGTGAAAGCCGAATAATATAAGGGCTGTTTGGTATTTTATAAACAATAAACTATAGGTTATAATTGTTTTAATGACATAAATGTCATAATATATGTTATATAGCTAATATACATTATATTAATTATGTGGTGGATTTTGTAAATAATTAAGAACATAGGTGCTGTTCGGAAATATTAACATTTTTAAATGAAATTTATAATATGGTTTTTAATGTTATAAGAGTTATAACATTTATAATATAAGAGGTATTCATTAAAAAGAATGATATATATTATAAGACTTACCATATAATAAATAATTCCATAATACATGTATATAAATAAATATATGTTATGGTGTAGAAAATGTAATATGTTCAATAACTATAAATTATCATAATTAAAATGATAATAGATAAAGAGAAAAGAATTATAAACATTAGATATGGAAATTCTAATGTTAAGAGTATACGTGGGATAATAAGGATTTATATAATTCAAAGTATTGTTTAAATATGAATTATACCACATTGAACTTCGAAAAAAAAACAAACCTTAGAAAAATAAATACTAAGGTGAGATGTATAATACATGATAAAGAATCATACATGCAATATAGAAACAAACTATATGATGTACAAATATACATTAAGTTACATGCGATAACAAAGTTCAACAATAAGTATGTTAATATACGAGACAAGACTACGCTTGTAATATAACTTTTTTCCACTCTCGAGTTAAGCCGAAAACCCGACAAACATTGTCAGTTAATAACGGGGGATTAACCGGGAGTTATTAGTGACGGTACGGGGTACCGTAGAGTTGTGTTGTTATACGGGATGCTAATCAGTAGCGTTATGTATTGTTTAGACTGTTAGAGACGACACACAGAGCATAGGATCTTGCTGACTCATACTCCACCGTAATACAATCAGGGTGAACGGTATGTTGTTATGTGTCTCTGATTGTCTCTGAGGGCTTCCTCAGTTCAGACTTCTGTGTGATCTGTGATAAGATTGTTTGTCTGAATGTGTTAATTAATATGCATGAATTGTATATTTATAGCTGCTTATTATTTACTGTTGTTGAGTTAACAGTATTGGTTCGTATATATGAACCTATATATAAAACGAACTAGCGGCTATGGTGCTATCTTATATGAAATATAAGGATCGTCGGAAAAACGTTGTAGCACTAGGATAATAAGATATACACATTATCCGAGACTCTAATACGGAGCATTGGCCTTTTTAAACGCCGCTCTCGTATCTAACACTGGATCCCGAGTTTACAGACTCCGGATTGGACTAATGACCTTAGTCTGCTGTGTTAGGAAAAAAAAAGGTAATGCGATGCGATGGTATAATTAATTAATGAAAAGATAATAAAGCCAAGAGGATATGGCTCTTGGTGCGCGCTGTGATCACAAAAACGATACCAGGATGTCCGCGTACGGGTCCGTAAGTATCAAGAAAATTTCCCGTGAGCTAGAATGGCTCGTTGGTCGGAGACTCTACCACTGGAGTGGCTACTGCCATGGGTGACCCGCCATAATATATGGGTAATTTAGAGACACGTCGTTTTTAACGAGACGTTGTCACTAGGTATAACTGAACACTTAATACAGTTGAGACTTGTACAGTGGCGAACAATATTGGTTTCTACACCATGGACGAGAATTAGTACTTGTTTATTATTCTCGTTGTTTCGCTTTGTTGTTCATTGGTTATACTTGTGGTTATATTACGTGTGTTGATGGTTGTGTTATTGTATGGGTATTACTATTAATTGTTTTACAGTTTATATCGGTATTGCATGTAACGAATCTCATGCTCTCGACCAATTAATTGAGGGGTTTGAGGAGGCATGACGGGGCATGTGATAACATACTCAGCAGGGGCTGATTCCATACCACAAACCATTTTTATTTCAGGAGATTAGCTGGTGGGTCGATGCGGGGCGCGACGGTTGTGATATTACTGTTGGTTAAGACTTGGTACGGTTTGATACTAATGTTACTTTGGACTCGGGTTGTGTAAACCGAGGTGTATTTTGGTTAGATGCTCACGAGTACGGTCTGTAATAATCGGTTGTTGTTGGATTTGTTTTAAATTGTTTAAGTACTACTATCTATCTCTTGTGGTCACTGCGGGAATACGTTTCGCAAGTTGATTATCAGGTAATTCGTTATCACCCGTATGGGCGAGTGATAACAGTGACACCATTAGAGCGACAATCTGTTATTTACCGCTGTGATTTATTTATTATGTGCGACATTTATAGGATAATTAGGAGCCGAACTAGTAGGGGTGTTACAAAAGTGGTATCAGAGCGGAGTACCGCTCTGATTACAAGAGATAGTAGTTTAAGTACCGTGAGCTTAGGTTGTTCACACACCAGTACCAAGGAGATAGTTGTAAATGATTTAAGTTAGGAGATTGTCAGGGACAATATGTTTTTGCGCCTTTTAGGGCTACATGAACCTGTGGTTGAGAAAAGTACAGTGTTTATACTGAGTGTTGACTTTGATTCTGAATTCTTCAGATGTCTTCCGGAAGACGTTCAACTGGCAGAGGCAGAGGAGGTGGTGGAAGAGGCGGCGGGCCTGGAGGAGGTCCTCCTGAGGCCCCAGCCGTGGGCGTTGCTGAGACGGTAGCTGCCGTCTTTGCTCAGTTAGCCCTGATGGGAGGTGTCCAGATAGGAGCACCACCTGTAGTCCCACCCGTACCCGCACCGAGAGAGCCGAATTGGCTAAAGAGCGTTGCTGACACGCGAGTACCTACCTATGACGGTGTAGCTGACCCCACCGTTCTGGAGAGATACATTGTTGAGCACGAGAAGGCCTTCGATGCCATTCATGTGCCTGCTGAGCACCGGGTCGGTATAGCAGCTTTCCATCTGAGGGACGCCGCCAGCACTTGGTGGAGGTCCGTGAAGGCACACTACACCGCTATAGAGGGTTTTGGTTGGACAGGCTTTGTGGAGTTACTGAGAGAGATGTACTATCCTGCTCATTTGAAGCAGAGGAAGCGGGAAGAGTTTGAGGCTCTGAGGCAGGGTAGTCTGACTGTAGATCAGTACTACTCCTCTTTTATTGGGCTCTTGGACTTCGTCCCAGGAGTTGTTTATTCTGATACTGTGAAAGTGGAGAAATTTAGAGGCGGGCTACGATATGCTATCAAGGCCACCATGGGTGCTGCACTATACCCTACTGTTCAGGTAAAATTAGTTGACAGATTATACCTTGTAACTTAGTTTGATTTATTACAAGTTCGGGGAACTCATTGATGCATTATAGGAATGCTACGAAGCTGCTTCTCGGACTGAGCTGTTGGTGAACAGCCGGGAGGATAACCAGGGGTAGAAGCGTAAGGCCCCCGAGAAGGCGGCGGAGGTTGAGGCTAGAAGTGGAAGCAGCAAGGGTTGGAAGTAAGAACCACCTTTAAGTAATTTAAGCCATTTAAATTACTTACTTGCTGCCTGCTTTTATACCTGCTATTCCTGACACTTTGACGATCACAGGAAGAAAAAGTTCTCCTGGAAGGAGAAGAAGAAGGAGCAGGCCAGCCAGAAGGGCAAAGAGAAGATCCCGATGCTGACCGGGCCTACCTACGATGTCCAGCCTCTTAGATCTGCACCCCCTAAGGGTAAGCGATCTAACCTTGTGAATGAGTTGTGTACTATACTATCCATTACCATCCTTGTATTAATCTGAGTGTGATATGATAATAGGTTCTGCACCCCAGCGCCACTTTCACTGCAAGCGCTGTGGTAAAGACCACCCGGGTGTTGATTGCACTGGGCAAGCGGTGGATTGCCACCATTGTGGGAAGAAAAGCCACAGGTCGTTCGAGTGCTTTGCTAATCCAGGGAGCCGAGCGTACCACCCGCCGAAGGGGACTCAGCGCACCTACTGGAGGAGGTGGAGCTCGAGGTGGTCAGAGGGGGCCGGCGCCCCAAGCCCAGAGGGGGCAGCAGCATCAGCAGCCACAGCAGCAGAACCAGAACCAGAGGAACCCGCCGGGCAACCGTGTGCTGAATGCAGCGGGAGCTTCGGGCGCTGGCACTAGTACCCAGTGCGGTGAAGGTTAGCATTTGAAACCTTAACCATTGTATGAGAGCATGACTAAGTGTTAAACGCTTTACCTTAGCATGAATGCGTGTTTTAATTACCGCTTTAGATAAACAACTTATCTAGGAAACCTTTTACCTCTTAGGAGACTTCGATATCTGCTATCCCACACTTACAAGACAGAGATCACCTAGACCCGTGGAAGAAAGGCGGGAGTACCCTAGCGAGTTGTGTCATGTGGTCAGACCGGGCATGATACTTCTCAGAGAGTTCCTAACCCTAGATGAGCAAATCGCCATAGTGAATGAGTGTAGAGCTTTGGGTAAGGGCATATGAGGATTTTATACCCCTGTATTTAATAGTGGTTCTAAAATGAAACTGCACATGATGTGCTTAGGGAAAGATTGGGATCCACAAGCTAGGGTTTATCGAGAGGTGAGGATGGTAGGTGGCGTATCTATACCTAGGATACCTAAGAGTTTCCTAACTTTGGTGAGAAACGCAATGAATATTGCTCAAGACTGTGAGGCTTTTCCATTACCTGACATGACACATGGCGTTTGCATCATCAACTACTAAGAGCAGGGAGGAAAGCTTGGGATGCACCAGGACCGTGATGAGACTACCGAGTCCATCACCAGAGGAATACCGGTTGTGTCATTCTCCATCGGCGATGATGCTGAGTTCATCTATGGAGACCAGAAGAGGATGGATCTGGCAAGCAAGATCATCCTCAAGTCTGGGGATGTGTTGGTATTTGGTGGAGAGGCGAGGCTTGTATATCATGGTATTAAGAGTATTAAGCTCAATACCGCCCCACCAGCCCTAGTGAATGATACCCACATCCGACCTGACCGTTTAAATTTGACTTTCAGACAGTACTGATGTAATAACAATGGATAAGTGTGTAACCTTGTATAAAACAGTTGAATGAATGAAATAAGAGTTTTTATACTTTCAAGTATATGTGTTCAGTTTGTTGATACCATTAATTCATAACTTCAGGCTACGGAAATGGAAAGGAGGGTACCATCTGCATCCTAGATATGGCGCAAGCCAAGGAGTCCGGTAATGTCATCACAGGTATGACAATTACAACCGACAGTAGATTACTAATTTATTGAGACTCGATGCTGATACGAGAGATGATCTCAGGTACCTTTCCTGTTGATGGTGTTAGTGCTTCTGTATTGTTCGACTCAGGGGCTTCACATTCTTTTATTTCCTCGGCATTTGCTAAGAGCTGGGGGCTGCCCCCGAACAGCTTTCTGACTTTTCAGTCACCCTTCCATCGAAGGAGAAAGTAGGTTGCACCAGGCAGTACTTAGGGTCAGAGATCAGCATTATGAATGAGACTTTTCCCATCGATTTGATTGAGTTTAAGAACTTGGGTTTCGAAATTATAGTGGGCATGGATTGGCTGCAGAAGCATAAGGGCCGCCTTCATTGTGCAGAGCATCGACTACTACTGAAGGGGGCGAGCGGCAAGATAGTGTCGTACCGCAGTGTGAGGAGGGAGCCGACTGTCAAGATCGTGTCAGCATTGTCCCTGATGAAGGACGTTAGGAAGGGCCGACAAGCCTTCCTCTGTTATGTACAGGACACGAGACAGTGCGACGAGATGGATGTAGACATTCCAGTCGTGGCAGACTTTCCCGATGTGTTTCCTGATGAGTTGCCAGGCATGCCGCCTGTGCGCGAGGTTGAGTTTGCCGTCGACTTATTGCCAGGTACGGGCCCTATTGCTAAGGCACCCTACCGTATGGCACCGGCCGAGATGAGGGAGCTGAAGCTACAGCTGGAGGACCTCCTCGACAAGGGATTCATTCGACCTAGTGTTTCTCCTTGGGGTGCTCCAGTATTATTCGTCAAGAAGAAGGACAGCAGTATGCGACTCTGCATCGACTACCGCGAGCTTAATGCGGTCACGGTCAAGAACAAGTATCCGTTGCCACGGATTGATGACTTATTTGACCAGTTGAGAGGGGCCAGTGTGTTCTCAAAGATAGATCTCAGATCTGGCTACCACCATATTAGGATTGCAGAGGGTGACATTGAGAAGACAGCTTTCAGGACACGGTATGGACACTACGAGTTCACCGTTATGCCATTCGGACTGACGAATGTGCCAGCCATATTCATGGATTTGATGAACCATCTCTTTAGAGAACAGCTTGATAGTTCAGTCGTAGTCTTCATCGATGATATTCTGATCTATTCAAAAACCAGAGAGGATCATGAGTTACATTTGAGGCAGGTTTTAAGCATCATGAGAAAGAACCAGCTGTATGCCAAGCTCTCTAAGTGTGAGTTCTGGTTGGACAGCGTGTCATTTCTAGGACACATTATATCAGCTAGTGGCATATCTGTAGACCCTGCTAAGATTGAGGCAGTAAAGAGTTGGCCGAGGCCGAAGACAGTCACAGACGTCCGTAGTTTTCTGGGTTTGGCCGGTTACTATCGAAGGTTCGTGAAGGACTTCTCCAAGGAGGCCAAACCAATGACTAACCTCATGAAGAAGGAGTCCCAGTTCTTATGGTCTGCTGAGTGTGAGCAGTCCTTTCAGACGCTGAAGGATCTCCTGACATTGGCACCCGTTCTTACAATCCCTGAGGGCACCGATGGGTTCGAGGTATATTGTGATGCCTCTGGAACCGGTCTAGGCTGTGTACTTATGCAGCATAGAAAGGTAGTTGCCTACGCATCCCGACAGCTGAAAAAGCATGAGGTGAATTACCCCACACACGACCTTGAGTTAGGCGCAGTAGTCTTCGCCTTGAAGATCTGGTGACATTATCTTTACGGTGTGACAGTCACTATCTACTCTGATCATAAGAGTTTACAGCATCTCTTCTCTCAGAAGGAGCTGAACATGCGACAGAGAAGATGGGTCGAGTTCTTAAAGGACTACGACATAGACCTGAAATACAAAGAGGGCAAGACGAATGTAGTTGCCGACGCCCTGAGCCGCAGAGCTCATTCATTATTTACGCTATTAGCGAGCAGCAGTATGATTGATGAGATACGAGCTGCACAGGAGAGTGATCAGTACATGGAAAGTATAAGGCAGAAAATGCTAGAGGGTTGCTTTGAGAGTCAGAAGTATGACTTCGAACTGTGTGATGATGGCATGATTTGACTGAATGGCCGGTTATGTATTCCAGAGTCTTCTCCAGATTTGAAGGAGAAGATACTCCAGGAAGCTCATTGCTAGTCCTTATCCGTCCACCCCGGTTCTTCGAAGATGTACAAGGACTTAAAGGTCCATTTCTGGTGGAGCGGGATGAAGAAGGATGTAGCTGACTACGTGACTAGATGCTTGACCTGTCAGAAGGTTAAGTTTGAGCATAGGAGACCCGGCGGTTTAGTGCAGTCTATGCCTATTCCTTGCTGGAAGTTCGAGGACATCTCGATGGATTTCGTTGTCGGTCTCCCACCGACTAAGGGAGGACTGAACACGATTTGGGTCATTGTGGACCGTCTGACGAAGGTGGCAAAGTTTGTTGCGATGAAAGATACCTGGAAGGTCCCGAAGTTAGCGGACTTGTTCCAGAAGGAGGTGATCCGGCACCATGGGGTGCCAAAGACGATTGTGTCTGATAGGGACCCTCGATTTTTGTCTAGATTCTGGGGTCAGGTTCAGGTAGCCTTGGGTATGAAGTTGAAGCTTAGTACGGCATTCCATCCATAGACCGACGGTCAGAGTGAGACGACCATCCAAACACTGGAGGACATGCTGAGAGCATGTGCCTTAGATTTTCAGGGGAGTTGGTTAGAGCGACTACATCTGATAGAGTTCGCCTACAATAACAGCTACCACTCCTCGATACAGATGCCACCATTTCAAGCACTTTATGGTAGACCATGTAGGACTCCTTTATGCTGGGATGAGGCCAGCGAGAATACGCTTCTAGGACCTGAGTACCTAGAGCAGATTAAGGAGGATGTCCTACAGATTCATAAGAACATGAAATCAGCTCAGGACCGGCAGAAATCATATGCAGACACCAAGAGGAGGGACATTGAGTTCACTACTGATGACATGGTATTCCTCAGAGTGTCACCCATGAAGGGGATCTTCCGGTTTGGGCAGAAGGGCAAGTTGAGCCCGAAGTATGTTGGTGTGAGCCTCGATTTTAAACCCTATCCTGTGTGGATTAAGTTGATTAGGATCTAATCGGGTTTTAGGTCCACTTATAGCCTAAGATTAATAACTATGTCACATAACAATAATTATTAAAACCTAAGCTAGCTCACTGGAACCTATTATGAGTCGCCACCTAATTTTAACCTGGATCAAATTAGGAAAGGAGAGTTCGGGTTCGGGGGCTCGATATTCGACTTAATTAGGGTTCAATTACTTTCATTACCCCTCCTAGGTCGTTTTTCCTCTACTTGGTTTAATTACGGCTTTCTACAAAGTTGCTTTTTAACCTAGGTGCGCGCTTCTGTTTTTTTGTGTTTTTTAGCATTTTTTGACAGAAAATTAAAGTGGAAATTAAAATACCTAAACTAGGGTTTCGGAGGCAGAATTAGGTCAAATTTTGTTTCCGTCCGTAGCCACGGACCTAATGTCCGAAGCCACGGACCCCAGTTAACCTACATAACAATAAAAGTCGAATTAAACAGAAAACAGAAAATTGTAAAGTCCGGGGCCTCGGACAGGCTGTCCGTGGGCCCGGACACTATTAAAAAAAACCTAATTTTAAAATTTTAAAAATCCCGCCGCCGTCCGTGGGTGTCCGAGCTTACGGACAGGGAGTCCGGGACCCCGGACACGACGTCCGTTGGTGCGGACAGCCCTCGGACGGCGGCTTTGAGGCTGTTCCCGAAGGTGTTTTCGGCTCAAATTTTATGGGTGCGTAGCCTGAAAGATGTACAATACGTTAGTGGTCGAAAGTTCTCAATTTGAATTCGAATTATGCACGAACTTGGTAAACAAGTTATTGGACAGAAGCTTGAATAAAGCAATACAGAAGCGTACGAAGGTTAGTTTGAGCCCAAATTTTGAGGCAAGACAGATAATACCGTGGTGAATTAGGGAAGTGGAGTTTCTTCCTGTTTTACCTTCGGATTCACAACGTTTCTTCACACCGGGATTCGTCGAGTGCTCCGTTGATGGCAGACCCGAGAGGATTTCGACCCAAGCTTCTGGTTGTTGGTTGTTCTTGCTGTTCTTCACGTTTTGAAGGTGTTTTTGAGGTTTTGATGATTATTGGTGCTTTGGGAATTGGAAAACGTGTTTAGATGGTGATTTCGGGGGATTTTCAGTATGATTTGGGTGGCCGGGTGTTGGAAAACGTGAGAGAGAGAGAGAGGAGGCCGTGTTTTCTGACTCTCTAGGGTTCTTGAGCATATGAGGTTCTCCTCTTATCCAAAAACCTATCCCCTTATATAGACTTTCTTAAAGATAAAGAAAATCTAGTAAAAGTAAGATTTTTTGATATTTTAATTAAGTGACTTCCCCAATGAATTTCGCTGTGAGATTTTAACCACATGTCAAGGATGGATATTATGAATTTTCTGAGGTGGAACCGAATTTTTTGAATATTGGAATATTTTTAAATTGAATTTCTCGTCAGATTCAGTCAGAAATTGCTAGAAAATTATTGGAAATTCGAAAAATCAAAATTCCAACGCCATTATGCTTAAAATGTCATCCTCTATCATGGGTTAAAATATGAAAGCGTTTCAAGCTGATTTGGGCATCCTTTGGAGGAGAGAGAAAGCTTACAAGAGGTCTTAGGAGCCTTTAAAGATTACCAAAACGCCCCTGAAAGTGACGAAGCTGCTCCCCTTGCCATGGAACGTGCCGATCGGGCCGGGATCCCTCACCGCTTGATTAAAATGCCTCTCACAACACCACAACCCGTAGACCCTAACCCTGGGGGTCAAAATTTTGGGTATAACAGATTGCCCCCCGTCAACTAGACTTTGTAATGGAAATGAAAAGGCTGGTTGATGCCTGAGTGATACCCCAAAATTTCAAATGTTTCCAAGACCCTGCATGTTATCAGAAAACTGATAAGTTGTGTCGAGCTATTCTAAGGCGCTGACTACCTACAATGAATGAGATGATGTCAAGCGGTTCTAAGGCGCTGACTACCTACAATGAATGAGATGTTGTCAAGCGGTTCTAAGGCGTTGACTACCTATGACGAATGAGATGATGTCAAGCGATTCTAAGGCGTTGACTACCTATAATGAATGAGATGATGTCAAGCGATTCTAAGGCGTTGACTACCTATAATGAATGAGATGTTGTCAAGCGGTTCTAAGGCGTTGACTACCTATGACGAATGAGATGATGTCAAGCGATTCTAAGGCGTTGACTACCTATAATGAATGAGATGATGTCAAGCGATTCTAAGGCGTTGACTACCTATAATGAATGAGATGATGTCAAGCGATTCTAAGGCGTTGACTACCTAAAATGTGAAAAGTGCACTGAACTAAGAGTGAATAATCAAGACCGAGCATCTAAGGTGCCGGGAACCTAAAATTAAATGGAATACGCCGAGCATTATAAGGTGTCGGGAACCTGAAATTTGAATGGATTACGCCGAGCATTATAAGGTGTCGGGAACCTGAAGTTGAATGGATTACGCCGAGCATTATAAGGTGTCGGGAACTGGAGTTTGATTGGAATACGCCAAGCATTGTAAGGTGTCGGGAACCTGGAGTTGAATAGGATACGCCGAGCATTATAAGGTGTCGGGAACCTGGAGTTTGATTGGAATACGCCGAGCATTGTAAGGTGTCGGGAACCTGGAGTTGAATAGGATACGCCGAGCATTATAAGGTGTCGGGAACCTAAAAATGAAAGGAGATGTAATGAGATTGATGTGATGTGTGCGTAAATTGACGAATGTAAAGTAGGACCTATGGGTGCCTAAGTGGAATGGTAGGAAATCAGGTTCGTGATGAGCCTGAGGTTGAGTTCATCTACTCTGGTGAATTTGAATCTTTGGCTGAATCTGCATCTCTGAAGAGTCTGTATCTTCGGCTGAGAATCTGTATCTCTGATCGGGTGAGAATCTGTATCTCTAAAGAATCTGTATCTTCGGGGCAAGAATCTGTATCTCTGAAGAATCTGTATCTTCGGGTGAGAATCTGTATCTCTAAGAATCTGTATCTTCGGGGAAGAATCTGTATCTCTGAAGAATCTGTATCTTCGGGGAGAATCTGTATCTCTGAAGAATCTGTATCTTCGGGGTGAGAATCTGTATCTCTGGTCTATGATGAGGAGTTTTGTACGGACGGATGCAAGGTTATCTTTATGCAAATGATCATAATGAAAGTTGATTATGAAAGTGCCAAACATGGCAAAGATGATGTGCATGTCAAAATACAATCAAAGTGTATGTAGGAAACTTGTCCAAAACAAGAAATCATTGGAAAATGTGCCAAACATGGCAATGTTAAGGATCAAAAATTGTCCAAAGCAAGACATTGCTAGAAAGTGTGCCAAATGCGGCCATGATGAGGTTTATGAAACCGAAGTGTTTAAAGGAAAGTTGTTCAAGACAAGAAATTGTTGTTTGAAGAAAATTCTGTTTAGTGAAAAGGAACGTGAATCATCATTTCCTAACTATAGACTTCGGACTTGTAATTTATCTCCTACGAGATGAACATGCCGCCGGTGGGGTATGGTGTATGATGTGAAGGTAAGGGCTTATGTGGGCCTGTGTGGTGTATGAAGTGAAGGTAAGGGCTTATGTGGGCCAGTGTGGTGTATAATGTGAAGGTAAGGGCTTATGTGGGCCTGTGGTGTTTGATGTGGTGGTAAGGGCTTATGTGTGCCTGTGGTGGGATGGTGGTGGTGATGCTTAAGCCTTGGGTTCCAATTGGTGTTGTCATAGCAATTGTTGGAGCCAACAATTGCCCCCAGTATTTTTCCCTTAAGACAATATGAGCTAGAGTTCATGGCAATCGATCGTTCCGATCGATTGCCCCCAGTATTTTCTTTGATCGAACGTGCGAATGAGTCTCGTCCTCACAGGGTCAAGGCTTATGTTCTGATTTGTGCTTCCTAACCTACACTCGACGTGTTTTGGTGTTTACACCGTTTCTCACTTACGGTCACAACTTCTAGACCATTGAATTTGATATTTTATGAATTTATGCATTCGATCTGTTCTTTTCACGTGATTGGATACACAACTACCAAGTCGGAAGTCTTTGAGGCTTATAACGTGGCCATGGGGTGTGATGAAAGACAACGGGATCATGGAGGGAATTTTGAGGTATGTGGAGCTTAAATGGGTGACCAAAGCTGCAACTTGCGTCTTCTCTCGGATTCATCTTCCTTGTCTTGAAGTCGTCTGGCTGCTTCATGTTGACGTTGTTTTCGAGCTTCTGACCTGGACTTTTGTAGTTGTCCTTTGCACCATTTCTCTTTTCGTCATTTGGATTTTCTCAGGCACTTCGGTTTGCCTTTGATCCTTTCTTGGCTTTGCCTTCGGGGTTCTTGTGTTTCCCGGTTTTGGGCTTCGAGAGCGTTTTGATGTGAGCTCTTTGATCCTGTATCACTCTGGGACCATTTGCGGATCGCTTTGTCATGCTGATAGCGGCATTGCTTCTTTGGACTGATGAGAATGTTATCTGAGAGTCGGGCTCCTCGCCTCCTTTGGTCACCGGGTCGGACATTCATCAATGGCTGGGTTATTTTGTGGAGTTCATAATATCGAAAAGGGATATATGAAAGGCTCAACGGGGGTGCCTAGGGTTTAATGACAGGGTTTACAAGCTTTTGGCTATGTGGTGTTGTACCTAGGTGCTTCGTCATTCCTGATAGTCGTATATCCGTCTTTGTTACTTTTCACAGGTCTAAGCGTAAATTTACAAATTATCTCCTTCGGTCAGAGTTATACCGTTTACCTCACCTTTGAATGTGGACTCACCGGAGTCGTGTAAAAATGACACGCTCGTTCACTCATGGTTTTTCCGCTCAAGACACTCTCGTGAATTCTCACTCTGAGACTTGTTCGCATATTTAAACGAAAGATTCGAAGACAATGATCCTAAACTCGGATTGCCCCCAGTATTGATTTGGGGTTTGTAACAACAGTTTGATAGATGTGGGCCTTGAACCTCATTGTGGGTTTTTGGATATTATGGGGTGAGTTGTGGTGTTTGGTTAGGCATGCTCAAAATTCAGAAACAAAATACAAGTCTTTGTGTTCCATTGTCGGGAAATAATTAATTCATGAACCATTCAAAAGAAACTTGTGCGAAACAAAACCTTTTTTTTGGGTTATCATTTAGGCTTGAAAAAGTCATTCATTTGTGAACATGAGGAAGAAGATGATTCAACAAAATCGATGCTTCTTATTAGTGGTTTGAAAACGATCATTCTTTGAAAAATATGAGAGGTGCATTGAAATATGAATGTTATGGCAGGTTATGCAGTAGAATGCATGGGAACCCTAAAATTTCTGTTGAATCCGGATCCTGCTGAACCATCTGAAGTCGGCATGCTGAAGACTCGAGCTCTTGACCGCCGGGATGTCGCTAAGATGACTGTGATCGACTTCTTCTTGGACTCTTAGTAGGCTCCACGAAGTACTTGAAATAGGAATGCCTATGGGTTATGTAGGAGGAACTAGGGCCTGAATCTCTTCCAAACTGAGAGTGAAGTGCGTGGGCTAGAGTGATCCCTAGGTTAGAGCGGATGTGTGGGCCTGAATACCCTTAACGTGGAAGTGGAGCAAACGGGCCGAAGGAAGCCACATGGATTATGAATGGGCCTCTAGGCCGAGAGAGAAACCTTGAAGCCTAAGATTCGTTTGATGACCCTGTTGGGCCTTGAGGCCAGAAACTAGAATGGATGGGTTGCACAAACTATCTGGGATTCGAATGTTTTTATGTTATGGGCCGAAATTCTGGATTGAGAGCAAAGTTCGTGGGCCAAAACTATGAATTGGTATGTGGGCCCAGATGAAGTGAGTTATGAATGCGGTACTCAGAATGTTTTGAGAATTTGACACCTGGGCCAGAATGTGTTTGGGCTAGAATAGGGCGCATGGGCCGAAATGATTTTTTAAACCATGTCCTAGATGTGAATTGGAATTTGGGCCGAGTAGTTTCTGATTGGGCCTAGAAGATGATACCTATATTTAGGACTTTGGGCCAAAGCCCAAGTGGAAAGTCTTCCTGGACTAGAATAAACCTTGAAACGGAAAGGCCTGATGGATTTTCATGAACTGCTTGAGGTGGATTTGTTTTTCATGGGCCTAGAACTAAATGGATAATTCGAATTGGGCCAGAAGAGAAATCACCTAAGTCTAAGCTTTTGGGCCGAAGCCCGAATGACTCACATATTAAACCAAACAGGACCTCTGGGCCGTAAACAAATAGAGCCGCCAATTCGGGCTGGGCTAGGTTAATGTAGGAGAAGTTCCTATCAATCTGTAGGCTGGGTAATGGGCCGATCATACAAGCAAACAAGGCCCACACAAATTCAACATGTCCTCACTAGACGTTTAAATCCAAACGGGTATGGATCGATCCGGAGAGGTGCTTGGGGCATGGGCCCAGGTCACCTCAAAGGAATAGGGCTTGCACGCTATTCTCTTTGGGCTTCCCCACTTTTTTCACATCACCTGAGGTGTGCGTCTACGGTCGGGTCTTTGACTGACCAAACAATGGGCTAGGTAAGGACACTGCCAAGAAAACGCTTGGGGCTAAAGCCCAGGTATTAAGGGGGTGTGGTTGACGACACCCTCCTCTTTTCCCCCGCTTATTCACATCACCTAAAAGGTGTGAGTCCCTGACAGGGGACCCTCAAACGGGTCCGGGGTGAAATTGGTTTAGGTGGACCCTCGCTCTCATATGATGCAAAGGTGCAGAAAATTAAAGTGCGCACAAAAGTAAACGAACAAAGTAATAAAGCCATAAATAAACATTTTCGAGTTAAGCCCTCTTTCTAAAATTAAAACAAGTTAAAATTAAGAAGTTTGTCCCCAGCAGAGTCGCCAGTCTGTGAGCCTCGATTTTAAACCCTATCCTGTGTGGATTAAGTTGATTAGGATCTAATCGGGTTTTAGGTCCACTTATAGCCTAAGATTAATAACTATGTCACATAACAATAATTATTAAAACCTAAGCTAGCTCACTGGAACCTATTATGAGTCGCCACCTAATTTTAACCTGGATCAAATTAGAAAGGAGAGTTCGGGTTCGGGGGCTCGATATTCGACTTAATTAGGGTTCAATTACTTTCATTACCCCTCCTAGGTCGTTTTTCCTCTACTTGGTTTAATTACGGCTTTCTACAAAGTTGCTTTTTAACCTAGGTGCGCGCTTCTGTTTTTTTGTGTTTTTTAGCATTTTTTGACAGAAAATTAAAGTGGAAATTAAAATACCTAAACTAGGGTTTCGGAGGCAGAATTAGGTCAAATTTGTTTCCGTCCGTAGCCACGGACCTAATGTCCGAAGCCACGGACCCCAGTTAACCTACAAAACAATAAAAGTCGAATTAAACAGAAAACAGAAAATTGTAAAGTCCGGGCCTCGGACAGGCTGTCCGTGGGCCCGGACACTATTAAAAAAAACCTAATTTTTAAATTTTAAAAATCCCGCCGCCGTCCGTGGGTGTCCGAGCTTACGGACAGGGAGTCCGGGACCCCGGACACGACGTCCGTGGGTGCGGACAGCCCTCGGACGGCGGCTTTGAGGCTGTTCCCGAAGGTGTTTTCGGCTCAAATTTTATGGGTGCGTAGCCTGAAAGATGTACAATACGTTAGTGGTCGAAAGTTCTCAATTTGAATTCGAATTATGCACGAAACTTGGTAAACAAGTTATTGGACAGAAGCTTGAATAAACAGCAATACAGAAGCGTACGAAGGTTAGTTTGAGCCCAAATTTTGAGGCAAGACAGATAATACCGTGGTGAATTAGGGAAGTGGAGTTTCTTCCTGTTTTACCTTCGGATTCACAACGTTTCTTCACACCGGGATTCGTCGAGTGCTCCGTTGATGGCAGACCCGAGAGGATTTCGACCCAAGCTTCTGGTTGTTGGTTGTTCTTGCTGTTCTTCACGTTTTGAAGGTGTTTTTGTGAGGTTTTGATGATTATTGGTGCTTTGGGAATTGGAAAACGTGTTTAGATGGTGATTTCGGGGTATTTTCAGTATGATTTGGGTGGCCCGGTGTTGGAAAACGTGAGAGAGAGAGAGGAGGCCGTGTTTTTTGACTCTCTAGGGTTCTTGAGCATATGAGGTTCTCCTCTTATCCAAAAACCTATCCCCTTATATAGACTTTCTTAAAGATAAAGAAAATCTAGTAAAAGTAAGATTTTTGATATTTTAATTAAGTGACTTCCCCAATGAATTTCGCTGTGAGATTTTAACCACATGTCAAGGATGGATATTATGAATTTTCTGAGGTGGAACCGAATTTTTTGAATATTGGAATATTTTTAAATTGAATTTCTCGTCAGATTCAGCCAGAAATTGCTAGAAAATTATTGGAAATTCGAAAAATCAAAATTCCAACGCCATTATGCTTAAAATGTCATCCTCTATCATGGGTTAAAATATGAAAGCGTTTCAAGCTGATTTGGGCATCCTTTGGAGGAGAGAGAAAGCTTACAAGAGGTCTTAGGAGCCTTTAAAGATTACCAAAACGCCCCTGAAAGTGACGAAGCTGCTCCCCTTGCCATGGAACGTGCCGATCGGGCCGGGATCCCTCACCGCTTGATTAAAATGCCTCTCACAACACCAGCAACCCGTAGACCCTAACCCTGGGGGTCAAAATTTTGGGTATAACAGTTGGACCTTATGCGATTAGGGAGTGAGTGGGCCCATTAGCCTACAGACTGGATTTGCCAGCAGAGCTCGGGAGGGTGCACGACGTATTTCATGTTTCACAGTTGAAGAAGTATGTGCCCCCCCCCATCGCACGTTTTGCAGCCAGAGACTTTAGAGCTGGACCCCGCTCTACGATATGAGGAAGTACCACTCCGCATTCTCGATACGAAGACGAGGCAGACTAGGAACAAGACCGTTAGCATGGTCAAGGTTCTCTGGTCGAACCATGAGGTGGAGGAGGCTACATGGGAGTTAGAGGACTCCATGAGAGCGAAGTATCCCGCACTCTTCGAGTAGTAGCTGTGATACTTGTACGGGTTCGTGGTCAAACCCTTTTTAAGGGGGGTAGACACCACTTTGGCTTGCGCATATGTTATGCATTTGGTCTTGTTTTATGGTGTGTTTGGTAGTATGCTATGTCATACATGTTTGTTTGGATGATTGTATGTTTGATACATCTTATGTATGTGCCTTAGTGCACCTGTTTGAATATATATATATATATATATATATATATATATATATATATATATATATATAGTACCGCTGAGTACTTTTGTTGATGAGTTGGATATGCACCTTGTTTAGTGCTGTGATTTGAATGAGTGTATACAATGAGTTTGGCTATTTGATATATGCTGTATGTATAGACTAGGTCTGAACCTAGTGGGAGTTACTCCCTAGCGATGGACTGTTTGGTTACTTAGTGGAACTTGATTCCTTAGGTGAACTGTAGATGATTAAGAACTTCGGGACGAAGCCTTATTAAGGGGGGTAGACTGAAATACCCCTAACCTTAAAAACTTAATTAAATGATCTATTAATGATCTAATATGGTTAATAAACATCTAAATATTATTGGGGAACAATCTAAAAGATCTCAACAAGGCAAAAATGTCGTAAGATCGCTAAGCCAAAAATGTGCTTTAAAAGCACCATAAAGATTGTATGACCTCAAATAGGATCCAAAGTGGATCCCTAAGTATTATAATGAAGTAAGGAACACAACAAAACTATTCTCAAGAAAACTAAGCTCAGAAGCACCTTGCAACACAAAATGTGCACTAAAACACCTTAAAGCACGTTTTGTGTAATTACCTTCTAAATTGGTTTTAATGGGCTTAACGGTTATAATTACCTTTAAATATGATAATATATCACATTATATCATTAGGAATTAATTCCAGAATTTACAATTTTTACAAATTTAATATAAAATATTAAAAACCCTAAAAGAGGGCCCGTTTGAGTCAACATTGAATAAGAATGGTCAAGAGGTCAAAGTTGACCCCTTGGACCACATGGAATCGGCAGCCACAAGCAAGAGGAGGCTGAATTCGCCACTGCACATACAAGGGACAAGTCTCCAACACCACTCCTTAAATTAAGGAGATTACCTTTACCTTTATAATATTATGGCTTAAACTATACACATTTCTCCATGATTCAATCAGCCTCCAAACGTGTGAGACCACCCCTTTCCCCTCCAATAACCGATGTTATCCTCTTTGATGAGTCATTAGTCATTACAAAACATAAAATAAGCAAAAGTTACTCTTTCAATTATTAAGGCTCATTACAATCATTCCCTTGCTTCTTGCTCCATTCCAGCGAGCTCACTCAGTATCCCAGACCCTCTCAAGCTGTGTTCTTGAGTTAGGAAGACAACTCAATCTCTTAAGCTCCTAAGGTAATGTTTTAAGGCTTATTTTAGCTCTTTTTCTTCATCTCTTCATTACCTAACACTTAGATCTCGTGGCTCATCACTTCCTATGGCTTATTCTCAGTATTTAGACCTTGGACAACAACCAAACTCGGCTGAAACAAGTTAAGGGACCAAGGTTTCCCAAACTTGCATTTTAAGGTAAAAACATACCTTAAGCTTCTCTACTCTCCATCCAATTTTCTCATCTTGATTTTTATGAGTTTATACACTCATAATCTTCATATTTACATGTTCATTCAGTTGGTTATCCTTTTGGAGCAAGGGTGGCCGAGATCTAAAGGAAATACCCTTCTTTAAGGCATTTTTCCAAGGTAAAACCTAATACCAAGGCAGCTTGTTGTTGTCTAGCTATTTTCTATGTCTATATGGTGAATTTAACACCTTGTGGTCTGTTTAATTCAGGCCGAATCCCTTTGGAAGTTCCCTTGCATTTTTAAGGTGATTTTTGCCTTAAATCTTACATTAATTGTTCCTTATGGTTAAGCTCAAGCTTGGAGTATAACCATATCTTATTTTGGTGTATTAAACATGTCTAAATGATGTGGTGAATTTTCCTTCAAGTTTCCGAGTTCATACAAGGAGAAATCAAGGTATAAACACCTTAAAACTTATGATTTTATGAATTCTTAGCATATATATTAATTATGTTGAGAGTGGAGTTAAACATATGGGTTATATTGACCTAAAAATGGAAAAAAATGACTAAGATAAATTAAGCTAGTCATTTAAGAGATTTAATTAACATAATGGTCAAATTATGACATTATGTGGAAAAATAAATAAACTATGGTGAGGCCGTGAGTTTATTGTAAAAATTGAGCAATTTATGTGTAATTTTATGTTATAAAGCAAAGTTGTAATAAGGCCATGTCATTAGGCCATTTTAATTTAAGTTTATAAGCTTATTTAGTTAGATTTATGCTTATACAATTAAGTTTGGGGCCAAACCATAATTACTTGAAAAATATAAAGCCGTGGGCTTAATTTAGAGGAATTTAGGGTTTTTAAATGAATTTAATGAAATACCCCAAACCTAAGAATGCTAAGTAAACATCAAATCATGATGTATTAAGGCTAAAATATGCCTTAGAAAGATTGGTAGACAATTTTAACCAAGGAAAACAAGAAAATGCCTTAAGGGCAATCAGGGCAAAAACGTGCTCTAAGCTTGGAGAGAGACTTGGGTGAGTACCCAAATATCATGATAAGACCTTAGTAATATTCTAATGGTCATTTTAAATCAATTAGCAAAGAAAACCAAGCTTGAAAACAAGTTAAAACACAAAATGTGCTTTAAGAAGTCTTAAAGCACATTTTTGAGAAATTGTCTTAAAATTGAGTTTGAGTGGCTAAATGTCCATCATTACTCTTTAATCAACATGTGTACTAATTAGTATCACATTAGGAGGTCTAAATCAATGGGAAATCAAAAATTCCCGATTATGTGCCTTGGTTAGTGAATAGTAACTATTTAGTGCTAGTTAAGACATAAGTCAACATAAGTCAATTAATTGGTCAACAAAGACCATGTTAGCCTTATTTAAGGTAGGGGGCCGGTTTTTCTAAGGTGGGGAGTCACCACATGAGTCATCAAATGAGAAAAGAAAAGAAGAGATAAGTAAAAGAGTACTATTTGCTTTATTAAAGCAAATACCTTATATTAGCCTACCTCTCTCCTCTCTTCTTCATTTCTTCTTCTTCACCCACGGTTTCTTCTTGTTTTCTCTGTTCCAAACCGTGCCCAGCCAGCCTCCATTGTTGCTTCACCTTGCTTTGGCAACAACTTGCTCATTTTAGCTCCAAATCAAAAACTAAACACATATTATTCTTAGTTAGGTCAAGACCTATCTTTCTATCTTTTCAAATCTTTCAAAGCTCCATTTTGGTGCTATGAGAAAACTCCATTGATGGGGGAAAATCAAGTTTGAAGAGCTCATTAGCTTCTCCATTCTCTTAAGGTAAAGAAAATGTAAGAAAAACCATGTTTCCACCATTTCTACACATTACCGAAAATTACTACTCATGGGGATTCATTTTCATGCCTTGTTCTAGCTTGTTTTCTATTCTCCAAGGGCTAGAGGAGGTCCTTCTTGATTCATATCCAAGCCTACCTTAAGACTTCAAGGTAAAATATTCATTATAAGACCTTAAAACACATTTTTAACCTAGGTTTTCATTCCTTAAGGTTAGTGTATTGTTTTAGCACTCATGTGAGTCATTGAATATTGATTAGAACATTGGCAAAGGAATTTAAGTGGTGGCCGAGATCTATGCAAGAAGAAGGCCTAAGGAGGAGATTAAGATAAGCTTGAGAAAACAAGGTAAAATGCTTACCTAATGGTGGTTTAAGTTTTAAGGGATGAGTTTAAGTGGATACCAATGTGGCTTAGAGCTTACATTGTGTATTGGGTTATATAACCTAAGAAAAAGAACTTAAATAAGCTTGTGAACTTGTGACTAAGGAGCCAATGGGAATGAGTAGTATATAAGTTTAAGGTGGATTTTAAGAGCATTATAACTACTATGAGATTGATGAGTGTATTTGCAGGTTGAAAGCTTATATGTGGGAAATTCAGTGTTTAAGTTTAAGTCATTTAAGGGCCTAAGAGCCATGTCATTTAAGAGCCTTAGTGCTATGCAATTTAAGATTATTGCACTATATTGAGTTATTAAGAATGAGTTGATTTGGATGGGGAAATGTGATGAGAAAGGACTTGGTGTGTGTGAGGTTATTGTGTGAGAAAAACAATGCATTTGGGCATGAGAATATACTAGAGGAGCTATGGCAAAATTTGAGTAGAAAATAAGTGTTTAGGTGAAGGTGGTGAATCAATATGACCTAGGATTTACTAGGAGTCATTATGAAGAATTTGAGTGGAAATGAGTTAACTAAGGAGTTCTTAAGGATGAGAATGACCTAGAATGGTCTATGAGGAATTTAGAGTTTAGGTGGGTGTATTGAACACACCAAAGTCATGAGATGAGGAATATAAGACTTGAGCATAAGTTTAAGGAGAAGGTATGATGTTTAAGGTGATTAAGATGTGTTCTAAGGGAATATAATGACTAAGGAAGTACTAGGAAGTTTAGAGATGTCTTGATGAAGAGGGGTAGATAAGATAAGTGTTGGAATGAGTGGTAATGACTTAGGCATTACCTTGGGGATTTAGGAATCAAGAGAATGTAATTGAGTATTTAGAACTTAGGCAAATGTTGGTAAACAACTAGGAAGGAAATAAGGTGTTGGTGTGTGGAAGCTTAAGCTTGTGAAGGAACTTTTAGTAAATGCTTGAAAGAGTTTTAGATAGTGAGAGATGCTTGGGAGATGATGTTATAGTGGTGAGGAAAACATTGGCATAGTGGTTACATTAAGTATGAACCACCACCTAGAAACCTAGAGGAAAACATTACAAGTGTAGCATTATTACAAGGAAAATGCATAATGACTAAGGTGGATTTTGGTGAATGGTTTAATGAGTTTGGTGGAGGTTCTAAGGTGGTTTAAGGTGCCAAGATGGTGTTGGACCTATTAGGACACTTGTGGAAAAGTTTGGAATTGAAAGAGGCAATTTAAGAGGATGGTCTGTAGAGGACCGACCCAGGGTCCGACCCAGTTCTGGGTCGGTCGGACCTTGTTAACCCAGCAGAAATGTTTCGGCAATAGACCGACCCATAAGGATGGGTCGGTCGGTGGGTCGGTCGGGCAAGGTTTAAGTAGGAAAATGGGTTCGGTAAGGGACCGACCCAGAGGGTTTGGGTCGGTCGGTCTAGCTCTGGGTCGGTCGGATGAGTTTCAAGAGACGGAAGAGTTTCTGTAATGGACCGACCCAGGGGTTGGGTCGGTCGGTGGGTCGGTCGACCCTTAACACTTAGAAAAAAAAAAGAAATTTTGAATTCTAAGAATGGCAATGGGTAATAAGGAATGCCTTTGGTAGGGTGGTAATGATTAGGACCCTAAGAACTTAAGGGATTAAGTTAAGTTAAGTATAAACTTAAGAGTTTAAGATTAAGTTTGTAAGATTAAGTTGTAAGACTTAAGAGGTGTTAGGTTGGAGTCATTAAGGGTTAAGTAAGTTAAACAAGTTAAGTAAGTCATATTAAGTTAAGTGATTAACAACCTAAAACTGAATGAATGTTTTAGGACTTGGAATGGGACTCCGGAAGAGATTAAGCAACTGAACGACCAACGGTGAACGGTACAGTTGTTTCTTCTTGTGACCTGCTTGCTAACGAGGTGTCCCTCGGCTTGTGTGCTATTTGTTTTTGTGTGCTCACTAAACAAGATAAAGCATGCAACCGGAATATATACATAATTTATATTGTTGTGTGATGTTTGAAAACTAACACAACATACCGTGAGAACTTACTAACCAATGCTTAGTAAGAAATTGAGTGAGATTAAGGAACGCCCCCTAATGAGGGACGATATGAACCGAAAGAGGTTAACCAACAAACATGGTCTTGAGACTATTACTAACTGAACTTGAGTGAGGAATCCGGAATGGTACCGGCACATGTGTATTGGGGGAAGTCGGTATCCTTATCAAATACCGTCTTCCAAAGAGGACTAGTCCTCGGACTCGTCGCCTAGAGTCGACAAATAGACTCGACCTCCTCGGACTTCTTGTTTTAGGAGGGAGGCATACTGAGATGGTGTAGTGGGATCTACCTAAATGCCCAACTAATTCTAATAAATATTGTTTATGTAAACCAATGGAGCTGATAACTCATTGGTTAGGGCTACGTGACCCGACAGATAAACAATGGATTAAGGTACAACCATTCTAATAAAAGAACGGTTGACTTAATTGAGATAAGAACTGAGATAAGATTGAGATAAGGTTTGAGATAAGATACAACCATCTCTATTTAAAGAATGGTTTGTATTCTAAGACTGAGATAAGTTACAACCAATCCCTTCCAGGAACGGTTTGTATATTGAGATTAAGTTAAGATTAAGATAAGTTACAATCATTCCTTTTTAAAGGATGATTTGTATTATTAAGATTAAGATTAAGGTGAGGTTAAGATAAGTTGCAGCCATTCCTTTTTAAAGGATGGTTTGTAATATTAAGATTAAGATAAGCTACATCCACTCCTGATTAAAGGAGGGTTGTTTCTAAGATTAAGATAAGAATCAGATTGAGGTAAGATAAGGATGGACTAAGATTAAGAGAGAACATTACTTAAGGAGTTAAATAACTAACTCTCTAATTAAGGGAACGCATTAAGTCGTTCATTGTGTGTGAACTTTGATTGTTCATATCTGAGTTGTTGTTTACTGCACTTTCTATTATGTCGTGCATCTAATCAACCTCCATGCTATCGACAATTAGTCGTCGTAGCCACGTTAGCTTGGGGGCCATGAGAGGATCGTACCAGCATTCGTGCTGACCCCCTCGGGGGCTTCTTTTTACTACACAGGTGAACATCAGGAGGCGGCCGTCGCGAGAGTAAGAAGGAGTGCAAGTGTTAAGGATTAAGTATGGCCTACGAGTTGTGCCTGTACACTCGTAAGGCAGTTGAGTTAGTAAGATGTATAGGTTGTGAGCGGATTGTAAAGAATTCCGCTGTGACATGTGTATATATATATTGTTGAGTTGCGAGACCACAATTGGATTGAGTTGGGGTGTTACAAAAAGTGGTATCAGAGCGTAGTTACGCTCTGAAGACAAGGAATTACCGAACTTAGGAAAATATTGAGGTTGAGATTGAGTTACGGGTTAAGGGTTGAGAGATAGTGTGTGAGGTGCGTTAGCCAGGACTTCCCGGTGTTTACCGGATATCCATAGTACCTAGGCCCGCCCTCCACATCCCTAACCCTAAATGTGTGGGACAAACGCCAGAGAGAAGAAAGCCTTCTCTTACTCGGGGAAACCCGATCTGGCAGTTAGCTAACAGTAAGCAATACGAGAAACATCATGTTGCACAACCGTCATGGAGAACTTGGAGGTTTTAATGGAGAGTGGCTGAGAAACAGGTGCTACCTATGGAATACTATCAGTAAGGGAACGGTAATTACCGGCAACATGGGTCGACATGTTACGCAGTCGAATAACCCGCGATACCAATGGTAAGGGAAGCACTACGCGTGCAATGAATAAGGAAATGATAAGAGGCACGAGTACCGGACAGCGGTCCGAGTGAGCATAACAGTGGGATAATACAAAGCATGAGGATTAAGATTACTGGAAGGCCCAGTTAAGGAACGGGAACTCATATAAATGGTTTACCGAAATAGGACTACGATGTAGTGCCTAAAGGACAATCATTACTCAGTAACCACAACAAGATGTGTGGAGACAAGGGCGAGGATTAAGACATAAGGAAATATTAAGGGGTTCCCTCAGAAAGAGGAACGCCCTGGTAAATGACAGTACTGTCAAACAACAAGGAAACTGCCGGATGGACGGTTATCCAAAATAAGTGATTATCGAAGGAGTCCCGAGGACTACCAATTATATGGAAATTAGAAGGAAGTGTCGCCACCAATGTACCTTGTACCAATAACCCATCCTGCATGGCGCACTTGCCATAGCAAGTGCTACCACGGTTAAGCCATGCGAAAAGCCATCAAGGCGAAATAGGAGAACGCTACAGTTGTAGCATATATTAATACCGGATTGTAAATCCATAAGAACAGAAAAATAAGACCTTGGAAAGGCCCGATGGCCTGACCATGATGAGATGAACCGACCACATCAGCCAGCAGGGAGCTGAGCTTGGAGAACTCGACCATATAAATACTAGCAACGATATAACCCACTACAACAACAACCGACAGTACGGTAAGAACACAATCACCGAACTCCAAGGGGAAAACCTAAGAGATTGCTCGTTTGCGAGCAAAAACTATATAAGCAATAAAATACAAGGGATGTTTATAAGCTACTATTGAGACTGTTGAAGCATTAGCTTACCAACGAAAACGATACACCCCGAGTGACCATTAAGGATACCAATAACAACATTCTTCAATGAAGATGTTGGACGACCCAGAAAAAAGGGTAAAAGAAATGAACATAAGCTATAACCTACTAAGGATTAAAATGTAGAATCCCGACAGAGGGAAGCTAGAGGACTACCCCCACAGAGCGGGCATAGTCGAGCCGAACAACTGATGAATGACGGTTAACACTGTTTGTTTAACTCATTAACACCCAAGTTGATTGATCATCAACGGGGGCGTAGTCAACGGAAGTTGAACGAAGCTTGAGATAGAATATAAGATGCCAGTATGATATCCGACAGGACACCGTAGGCAAACGCCTAATACGAACCTACCTGATTGCTAAAGAGACATAGTCTAGTAAAATGACATATTGTCAAGACATTAAGTAACCTCAGATCACCGAACAACTTCCATAGCAGGAAGCAGGATGCAGCAACTTACCCATAAAACCCGATAATAATTTAGTATGTAACCTAATGATTGATGGTGTTCCAAGGGACAGACGTTTATAAGGATAAAACCTACAGATGAATAAGACACAGATAATGAACCGAGACATTAAGCATTAAGAGCTACGAGCCAAGGATGTTAACCACATCAGAGCCGAGGCCGCAGAAGTTATAAGAGAGCTTATTTAAGCCAGAGGAACTACAAATTCGTAGATATGAACGTTACAAACCTATAATTAGATTGGGAAAAACAATACCAAAAAAGGTACCAATGAGAATATTGAGATAATGCTAAGGACAGGAGCGGAGAACGAACCATGCCTTTAGGGTGGGGATACCTCTCCTTGTTGTGAGGCCATGAGTGGGAATGAACCCTCAAAAGGGTTTCACTTATAGAGGTGAAATACACTTTATTTAGGAAATGGAAACTATGAACTTTGAGATCACCTTAAACATACCAGATACACTTGAGTAATAAGGAAGGTTGCACAGATAGACCTCATATCCAATACCCAGGATGTAAGAATTAATGATTGTCAAGGTAAACATTGTGACTGCTCATTATGGCACGTCAATTAAGCAATGCTCAAAGAGCTTGAATCAGTGGATGACTTCTTCAGTAACCAGTTAAACTACATGGTAGACAACATCACTAAGGATGAAAGAAAGCGAAAGTCATTAGCCACTTACAAATCTGAGATTGGAGCAGACATCTTACATCAAGAGTCAACTATTTTACAACACCGTACGGCAACCGCCAATACCGGAATGAGAGAACTCCCAGTGTGTTTACACCAAGAAGGGATTGAGTAAGGTAAGACATTAGAATAAGTGAGTAAGAGGTTTGCACCATTAATGGGCAACAAGGTAAAGGCCAACTACCACGGTATAAGTGGTCGTAAGTACAATAGTTAGATAAGTGAATTAAAGTCATGGTGCGCGGTAAGGCGACCATTATTATGAGCCGTCAAATATTGACACTGAGGCAATTAGATTTATGAGTTAAGCCCAGTAATAAGTAAAAAAAAAAAAATAGATGGTAGACGAAACTGTGCATTGATGCCAGTAGTCTGGACCTAGTTAGGTAAGATTTACAGGAAGCACACTACCCATTCCTTAAGGACTGGAAGTGCATTCCTAGTAGCATAAATATGAGAACAAGATAAGAGGTCTACGAAGAGACCTTAATTATTAAGAGACCGAATCAACGACGAATATAAAAGGAGCTGGAGTATACCATAACCAAGGACACAGTAAATGGAACTTCCCTTGATTAACTTCAAGAAGAACAATAAATGTTATTATGGAACGATGAAAGAGGAGATCGACAACAGAATACTTCATAATTAGCAATAGCTAAACGGTGACGAACACTATGAGTTTTACTAAAACGAGACGTGGGACGACTGCACCCCACAGGGGCTTGCAGGCCTGACACGCTCATTTATGAGTTAGTTGGGTAAGTAGTGTACCAGTAAGGTACCCCATGCATGTAGACGAGTAGTGTAAGGAACACGGGAAGTAGTCGACTCCGTACCGCCGACAACAGACCAAGATCAGACAAGAGCAGCTACTACCACACAAAGTCGAGAAATAATTCAGTTGAACCAGCAACACAGAGGAACCAGAGAATAGAATATTAGGACTATGAAGTGCGAGAAGCACGGATTGTTAAGTCGACATAGGACATGTCTAAAGATGAGTAAGATTAGACTGTAAAGTGCAATAAGCACTAAAGTAGTTTGAGATTAAGAATCATCCTCAGACAAAGGTCAGTTGGGGAGAAACAATTTAGACATTCGAGAAAATACTAGAGTATGAGCGTAAGATCTTCAAGGAGAATGGATAGACTAGTTACAACTCATTAAGGCCGTGTATATATAAAGATAACACGTGTCCATTGAGACAATAAGCCTAAGATTATCAGAGTGGTTGCAGCGGAAGCTAGCAGATCACTACCTTTGAGATTAGACCAAACTAAGTTAAGGAAACGGTATAAGTACCACGTTAGACATTCCCTCGATACAGAGACTAAGTCATTTCTGATCGAATTATAAATAAGATAGATGATTGAAAGCTATAATGCTTGTGTAGAATTAGACATCTTGAACTTAGTTCAAAGATCATGTAATGTTGATTACGTGGGCGTAATCCATTTTAAGGGGGGTAGAGCAAAACCGCTTAGCGTATGTTTGTACTGAGTACATAAACTACGGTGTGCATAGCACAAAATAATTGAGAATATGGTTTTACATAAACATCTGAGATAAATCATGGTTATGCACCCAGAAGATGTGAATACCATACATATTAAGTACTTATCTTGTTAACTCCGGTGTGAGTACAAGTTAAGAGAATTAAGGAAGAGGATTTAGAGACTTAAGAAATAAGAATATATATGAGACTATGTGGGAGATAAGAATAAGATAACACTATGATATATTATCTGATGTGAATATGAGGAAGGAAATGTAATGCTATGTTATGAGACAGTGGAAGTTGGTTTGAGACTGATATAGAATTCAGTAGGAATTTAAGTCTTGAGGTAATTACTAAGAGATGAAGTTGGGAATGTTTGATGGACTGAGTCCACACTTTGGAGATGTATTGATTATGACTAGAAGAACTAAAAAGATGAAAATTGGACATTAGTGAATTATCTGATGTTTGAAAATGACGTGGGAGGTGGAACTGATTTTCTAGGGATCAAGGGAAACCGAACCAAATTGGAGTGGAAGGATGGTTCTACACTGATGCTGATCACATCAGGGTAGATTATTCCTGAAACTCCCTACCAGTGGTCACAAGTAAAATCACCAAGGATAGAGGCCTTAGGATAAAAAAAATGAAATTGGAGTTGCTTGTATTTTAATTGAGGAATTATTCCTCACATGACCTCGTAAAAGGATTACCTTTTTACTGAGTCTCCGCCCATGAAGTCGAGGACGCACGAGCTTTGTCTTCGGACCGGGTGACATGGAGAGCAGCGTTGTTTTGTATTCTAGCCCATGGTGACGAGGACGAAAGAGCCATTGTCTACGGACCGGTGACGTGGAGAATACGTTGGAAGTTATTGAAATGTTTTAATCATCAAAGGAACAAAGGAATTTTGAGTGCTACACATGCTTAAGCATGTGTGTGATATTTAAGAATAAGCATATGGTGGACTTAAGGATTCAATGAGATTAAGTATACATAAGTATGATCTATATGATCTAAGGAAGAGGTAAGACATGTATTCTAATGAGATAAGATGCATGGGACTGATGGGGACAAGTTCTTTTAAGGGGGGTAGATTGAAATACCCCAAACCTAAGAATGCTAAGTAACATCAAATCATGATGTATTAAGGCTAAATATGCCTTAGAAAGATTGGTAGACAATTTTAACCAAGGAAAACACAAGAAAATGCCTTAAGGGCAATCAGGGCAAAAACGTGCTCTAAGCTTGGAGAGACTTGGGTGAGTACCCAAATATCATGATAAGACCTTAGTAATATTCTAATGGTCATTTTAAATCAATTAGCAAAGAAAAACCAAGCTTGAAAACAAGTTAAAACACAAAATGTGCTTTAAGAAGTCTTAAAGCACATTTTGAGAAATTGTCTTAAAATTGAGTTTTGAGTGGCTAAATGTCCATCATTACTCTTTAATCAACATGTGTACTAATTAGTATCACATTAGGAGGTCTAAATCAATGGGAAATCAAAAATTTCCCGATTATGTGCCTTGTTAGTGAATAGTAACTATTAGTGCTAGTTAAGAAACATAAGTCAACATAATCAATTAAGGTCAACAAAGACCATGTTAGCCTTATTTAAGGTAGGGGGCCGGTTTTTCTAAGGTGGGGAGTCACCACATGAGTCATCAAATGAGAAAAGAAAAGAAGAGATAAGTAAAAGAGTACTATTTGCTTATTAAAGCAATACCTTATATTAGCCTACCTCTCTCCTCTCTTCTTCATTTCTTCTTCTTCACCCACGGTTTCTTCTTGTTTTCTCTTGTTCCAACCGTGCCCAGCCAGCCTCCATTGTTGCTTCACCTTGCTTTGGCAACAACTTGCTCATTTTAGCTCCAAATCAAAACTAAACACATATTATTCTTAGTTAGGTCAAGACCTATCTTTCTATCTTTTCAAATCTTTCAAGCTCCATTTTGGTGCTATGAGAAAACTCCATTGATGGGGGAAAATCAAGTTTGAAGAGCTCATTAGCTTCTCCATTCTCTTAAGGTAAAGAAAATGTAAGAAAAACCATGTTTCCACCATTTCTACACATTACCGAAAATTACTACTCATGGGGATTCATTTTCATGCCTTGTTCTAGCTTGTTTTCTATTCTCCAAGGGCTAGAGGAGGTCCTTCTTGATTGAAATACCCCAAACCTAAGTATGCTAAGTGAACATCAAATTATGATGTAGTAAGGCTAGAGTATGCCTTAGAAAGATTGGTAGACAATTTAAACCAGGGAAAACACAAGAAAGTGCCTTAAGGGCAATCAGGGCAAAAACGTGCTCTAAGCTTGGAGAGACTTGGGTGAGTACCCAAATATCATGATAAGACCTTAGTAATATTCTAATGGTCATTTTAAATCAATTAGCAAAGAAAACCAAGCTTGAAAACAAGTTAAAACACAAAATGTGCTTTAAGAATTCTTAAAGCACATTTTTGAGAAATTGTCTTAGAATGAGTTTTGAGTGGCTAAATGTCCATCATTACTCTTTAATCAACATGTGTACTAATTAGTATCACATTAGGAGGTCTAAATCAATGGGAAATCAAAAATTTCCCGATTATGTGCCTTGATTAGTGAATAGTAACTATTTAGTGCTAGTTAAGACATAAGTCAACATAAGTCAATTAATTGGTCAACAAAGACCATGTTAGCCTTATTTAAGGTAGGGGGCCGGTTTTTCTAAGGTGGGGAGTCACCACATGAGTCATCAAATGAGAAAATAAAAGAAGAGATAAGTAAAAGAGTACTATTTGCTTTATTAAAGCAAATATCTTATATTAGCCTACCTCTCTCTTCTCTTCTTCATTTCTTCTTCTTCACCCACGGTTTCTTCTTGTTTTCTCTGTTCCAAGCCGTGCCCAGCCAGCCTCCATTGTTGCTTCACCTTGCTTTGGCAACAACTTGCTCATTTTAGCTCCAAATCAAAAACTAAACATATATTATTCTTAGTTAGGTCAAGACCTATCTTTCTATCTTTTCAAATCTTTCAAAGCTCCATTTTGGTGCCATGAGAAAACTCCATTGATGGAGGAAAATCAAGTTTGAAGAGCTCATTAGCTTCTCCACTCTCTTAAGGTAAAGAAAATGTAAGAAAAACCATGTTTCCATCATTCCTTATACATGGCCGAAAATTTCTACTCATGGGGCCTTGTTTTTATGCCTTGTTCTAGCTTGATTTATTCATCAAGGACTAGTGGATGTCCTATTTCATTCAATGCCAAAGTCTACATTGAGACTTCAAAGGTAATCATCCACTTTTATGCCTTAGAACACATTTCTAACCTAGGTTTTTATTCCTGGAGGTTAGTGCATTGTTTAGTACTCATGTGAGTCCTTGAATATTGATTAGAACATTGGCAAGAGAAGTTTGAGTGGTGGCCGATATTCATTCAAGAAGAAGGTCTAAGGAGGAGATTGAGATAAGCTTGAGAAAACCAGGTAAAATGCTTACCTAATGGTGGTTTAAGATTAAGGAAAGAGTTTTAGATAAATACCAATGTGGCTTAAAGCTTACATTGTGTATTGGGTTATATAACCTAAGAAAAAGAACTTAAACAAGCTTATGAACTTGTGATTAAGGAGCTAATGAGAATGAGTTAGCAATATAAGTTTAAGGTGGATTTTAAGAGCATTATAACTACTATGAGATTGATGAGTGTATTTGCAGGTTGAAAGCTTATACATGTGGGAAATTCAGTGTTAAGTTTAAGTCATTTAAGGGCCTAAGAGCCATGTCATTTAAGAGCCTTAGTGCTATGCAATTTAAGATTATTGCAATATATTGAGTATGATGTGAATGAGTTGATTTGGGTGAGAAAATAAGATGAGAAGAACTTGATGTGTGTGAGATGGTTGAATGAGGAAAAATAATGCATTTGGGCATGATAAGATACTAGGGAAGCTATGGCGAAATTTGAGTAGAAAACAAGGTGTTTAAGTGGTAGTGGTGAGCTAATATGCCCTAGGGTTTACTAGGGAGCATGAAAAGGAAATTTGGTGGAAATGAGTTAACTAAGGAGTTCTTGAGGTTTAGAATGACCTAGAGATGTCTAGGAGGAATTGGAGGATTGGTGAGTGTTTTGAGCACACCAAACTCATGAGATGAGGAATATAAGACTTGAGCATAAGTTTAAGGAGGAGGTATGATGCTTAAGGTGATTAAGATATGTTCTAAGGGAATATAATGACTAAGGAAGTATTAGGAAGTTTTAGAGATTGTCTTGATGAAGAGGGGTAAGATAAAGTGTTGGAATGAGTGGTAATGACTTAGGCATTACCTTGGGGGATTTAGGAATCCAGAGAATGTAATTGAGTATTTAGAACTTAGGCAAATGTTGGTAAACAACTAGGAAGGAAATAAGGTGTTGGTGTATGGAAGCTTAAGCTTGTGAAGGAACTTTTAGTAATGCTTGAAGGAGTTTTAGATAGTGAGAGATGCTTGGGAGGTGATGTTATAGTGGTGAGGAAAACATTGGCATAGTGGTTACATTAAGTATGAACCACCACCTAGAAACCTAGAGGAAAGCATTACAAGAGTAGCATTGTTACAAGGAAAATGCATAATGACTAAGGTGGATTTTGGTGGATGATTTAAGGTATTTAAAGGAGGTTATAAGGTGGGTTTAAGGTGCCAGGATGGTGTTGGACCTATTAGGACACTTGTGGAAGAGTTTGGAATTGGAAAGGCAATTTAAGAGGATGGTCTGTAGAGGACCGACCCAGGGTCCGACCCAGTTCTGGGTCGGTCGGACCTTGTTAACCCAGCAGAAATGTTTCGGTAATAGACCGACCCATAAGGATGGGTCGGTCGGTGGGTCGGTCGGGCAAGGTTTTAAGTAGGAAAATGTTTCGGCATAGGACCGACCCAGAGGGTTTTGGGTCGGTCGGTCTAGCTCTGGGTCGGTCGGATGGGTTTCAAGAGACGGAAGAGTTTCTGTAATGGACCGACCCAGGGGTGGGTCGGTCGGTGGGTCGGTCGACCCTTAACACTTAGAAAAAAAAAAAAAAAAAATTTTGAATTATAAGAATGGCAATGGGTAATAAGGTATGCCTTTGGTAGGGTAGTAATGATTGAGACCCTAAGAACTTAAGAGATTAAGCTAAGTTAAGTATAAACTTGAAAGTTTAAGATTAAGTTTGTAAGATTAAGTGTAAGACCTAAGAGGTGTTAGGTGGGGATCATTAAGGAATTAAGTAAGTTAAACAAGCTAAGTAAGTCATACTAAGTTAAGTGATTAACAACCTAAAACTGAATGAATGTTTTAGGTTTGTGAATTGGGACCCCGAAGAAGGCTAAACAAACAACGATCGACGGTGAACGGTACAGTTGTTTCTTCTTGTGACCTGCTTGCTAACGAGGTGTCCCTCGGCTTGTGTGCTATTTGCTTTGTGTGCTCACTAAACAAGATAAAGCATGCAACCGGAACTATTATATATATGATGTATTGTGTGTGTGATGTTTGAGAACTAACACAACATACCGTGAGAACTTACTAACCAATGTTTAGTAAGAAATTGAGTGAGAATAAGGAACGCCCCCTAATGAGGGACGATATGAACCAAAAGAGGTTAACCAACAAACATGGTCTTGAGACTATTACTAACTGAACTTGAGTGAGGAATCCGGAATGGTACCGGCACATGTGTATTGGGGGAAGTCGGTATCCTTATCAAATACCGTCTTCCAAAGATGACTTGTCCTCGGACTCGTCGCCTAGAGTCGACAAATAGACTCGACCTCCTCGGACTTCTTGTTTTAGGAGGGAGGCATACTGAGATGGTGTAGTGGGATCTACCTAAATGCCCAACTAATTCTAATAAATTGTTTATGTAAACCAATGGAGCTGATAACTCATTGGTTAGGGCTACGTGACCCGACAGATAAACAATGGATTAAGGTACAACCATTCTAATAAAAGAACGGTTGACTTAATTGAGATAAGATTGAGATAAGGTTTGAGATAAGTTACAGCCATTTCTACTTAAAGAATGGTTTGTATTCTAAGACTGAGATAAGATGGTGCGGTGGGATCACCTAAATCCCAGGTTCGAATTAGATACGGCCAATCCCTTCCAGGAAAGGTTTGTATATAGAGATTAAGATTGAGATTAAGATTAAGATTAAGTTAAGTTACAATCATTCCTGTTTAAAGGATGATTTGTACTATTAAGATTAAGATTAAGGTAAGGTTAAGACAAGTTGCAACCATTCCTTTTTAAAGGATGGTTTGTAATATTAAGATTAAGATAAGCTACATCCACTCCTGATTAAAGGATGGTTGTTTCTAAGATTAAGATAAGAATCGGATTGAGGTAAGATAAGGATGGACTAAGATTAAGAGAGAACATTACTTAAGGAGTTAAATAACTAACTCTCTAATTAAGGGAACGCATTAAGTCGTTCATGTGTGAACTTTGATTGTTCATATCTGAGTTGTTGTTTACTGCACTTTCTATTATGTTGTGCATCTAATCAACCTCCATGCTATCGACAATTAGTCGTCGTAGCCACGTTAGCTTGGGGGCCACGAGTGGATAGTACCAGCATTCGTGCTGACCCCCTCGGGGGCTTCTTTTACTACACAGGTGAACATCAGGAAGCGGTCGTCGCAAGAGTAAGAAGAGGATACAGCTGCTAAGGGTTTAGTATGGCCTACGAGTTGTGCATGTACACTCGTATGGCAATCTGAGTTAGTAAGATGTATTAGGATGTGAGGGGGTTGTAAGAAGGTTATGTAAATGGTTAAGGTTGTTAGACTAATGTTCGGTATATTCTGTAGTCAGACCGTGGCAAGGTCCTGGATTTGTAAAGAATTCCGCTGCGATGTGTTTGTATATATACTGTTAAGTTGCGAGACCACACTTGGATTGAGTTGGGGTGTTACATTGATTCATATCCAAGCCTACCTTAAGACTTCAAGGTAAAATATTCATTATAAGACCTTAAAACACATTTTTAACCTAGGTTTTCATTCCTTAAGGTTAGTGTATTGTTTTAGCACTCATGTGAGTCATTGAATATTGATTAGAACATTGGCAAAGGAATTTAAGTGGTGGCCGAGATCTATGCAAGAAGAAAGCCTAAGGAGGAGATTAAGATAAGCTTGAGAAAACAAGGTAAAATGCTTACCTAATGGTGGTTTAAGTTTTAAGGATGAGGGATGAGTTTAAGTGGATACCAATGTGGCTTAGAGCTTACATTGTGTATTGGGTTATATAACCTAAGAAAAAGAACTTAAATAAGCTTGTGAACTTGTGACTAAGGAGCCAATGGGAATGAGTTAGTAATATAAGTTTAGGTGGATTTTAAGAGCATTATAACTACTATGAGATTGATGAGTGTATTGCAGGTTGAAAGCTTATATATGTGGGAAATTCAGTGTTTAAGTTTAAGTCATTTAAGGGCCTAAGAGCCATGTCATTTAAGAGCCTTAGTGCTATGCAATTTAAGATTATTGCACTATATTGAGTATTAAGAATGAGTTGATTTGGATGGGGAAATGTGATGAGAAAGGACTTGGTGTGTGTGAGGTTATTGTGTGAGAAAAACAATGCATTTGGGCATGAGAATATACTAGAGGAGCTATGGCAAAATTTGAGTAGAAAATAAGTGTTTAGGTGAAGGTGGTGAATCAATATGACCTAGGATTTACTAGGAGTCATTATGAAGAATTTGAGTGGAAATGAGTTAACTAAGAGTTCTAAGGATGAGAATGACCTAGAATGGTCTATGAGGAATTTAGAGTTTAGGTGGGTGTATTGAACACACCAAAGTCATGAGATGAGGAATATAAGACTTGAGCATAAGTTTAAGGAGAAGGTATGATGTTTAAGGTGATTAGATGTGTTCTAAGGGAATATAATGACTAAGGAAAGTACTAGGAAGTTTTAGAGATTGTCTTGATGAAGAGGGGTAAGATAAAGTGTTGGAATGAGTGGTAATGACTTAGGCATTACCTTGGGGGATTTAGGAATCAAGAGAATGTAATTGAGTATTTAGAACTTAGGCAAATGTTGGTAAACAACTAGGAAGGAAATAAGGTGTTGGTGTGTGGAAGCTTAAGCTTGTGAAGGAACTTTTAGTAAATGCTTGAAAGAGTTTTAGATAGTGAGAGATGCTTGGGAGATGATGTTATAGTGGTGAGGAAAACATTGGCATAGTGGTACATTAAGTATGAACCACCACCTAGAAACCTAGAGGAAAGCATTACAAGTGTAGCATTATTACAAGGAAAATGCATAATGACTAAGGTGGATTTGGTGAATGGTTTAATGAGTTTGGTGGAGGTTCTAAGGTGGATTTAAGGTGCCAAGATGGTGTTGGACCTATTAGGACACTTGTGGAAAAGTTGGAATTGAAAGAGGCAATTTAAGAGGATGGTCTGTAGAGGACCGACCCAGGGTCCGACCCAGTTCTGGGTCGGTCGGACCTTGTTAACCCAGCAGAAATGTTTCGGCAATAGACCGACCCATAAGGATGGGTCGGTCGGTGGGTCGGTCGGGCAAGGTTTAAGTAGGAAAATGGGTTCGGTAAGGGACCGACCCAGAGGGTTTGGGTCGGTCGGTCTAGCTCTGGGTCGGTCGGATGAGTTTCAAGAGACGGAAGAGTTTCTGTAATGGACCGACCCAGGGGTTGGGTCGGTCGGTCGGTGGGTCGGTCCCTTAACACTTAGAAAAAAAAAAAGAAATTTTGAATTCTAAGAATGGCAATGGGTAATAAGGAATGCCTTTGGTAGGGTGGTAATGATTAGGACCCTAAGAACTTAAGGGATTAAGTTAAGTTAAGTATAACTTAAGAGTTAAGATTAAGTTGTAAGATTAAGTTGTAAGACTTAAGAGGTGTTAGGTTGGAGTCATTAAGGGTTAAGTAAGTTAAACAAGTTAAGTAAGTCATATTAAGTTAAGTGATTAACAACCTAAAACTGAATGAATGTTTTAGGACTTGGAATGGGACTCCGGAAGAGATTAAGCAACTGAACGACCAACGGTGAACGGTACAGTTGTTTCTTCTTGTGACCTGCTTGCTAACGAGGTGTCCCTCGGCTTGTGTGCTATTTGTTTTTGTGTGCTCACTAAACAAGATAAAGCATGCAACCGGAATATATATACATATATATTATATTGTTGTGTGATGTTTGAAAACTAACACAACATACCGTGAGAACTAACTAACCAATGCTTAGTAAGAAATTGAGTGAGATTAAGGAACGCCCCCTAATGAGGGACGATATGAACCGAAAGAGGTTAACCAACAAACATGGTCTTGAGACTATTACTAACTGAACTTGAGTGAGGAATCCGGAATGGTACCGGCACATGTGTATTGGGGAAGTCGGTATCCTTATCAAATACCGTCTTCCAAAGAGGACTTGTCCTCGGACTCGTCGCCTAGAGTCGACAAATAGACTCGACCTCCTCGGACTTCTTGTTTTAGGAGGGAGGCATACTGAGATGGTGTAGTGGGATCTACCTAAATGCCCAACTAATTCTAATAAATATGTTTATGTAAACCAATGGAGCTGATAACTCATTGGTTAGGGCTACGTGACCCGACAGATAAACAATGGATTAAGGTACAACCATTCTAATAAAAGAACGGTTGACTTAATTGAGATAAGAACTGAGATAAGATTGAGATAAGGTTTGAGATAAGATACAACCATCTCTATTTAAAGAATGGTTTGTATTCTAAGACTGAGATAAGTTACAACCAATCCCTTCCAGGAACGGTTTGTATATTGAGATTAAGTTAAGATTAAGATAAGTTACAATCATTCCTTTTTAAAGGATGATTTGTATTATTAAGATTAAGATTAAGGTGAGGTTAAGATAAGTTGCAACCATTCCTTTTTAAAGGATGGTTTGTAATATTAAGATTAAGATAAGCTACATCCACTCCTGATTAAAGGGGTTGTTTCTAAGATTAAGATAAGAATCAGATTGAGGTAAGATAAGGATGGACTAAGATTAAGAGAGAACATTACTTAAGGAGTTAAATAATTAACTCTCTAATTAAGGGAACGCATTTAAGTCGTTCATTGTGTGTGAACTTTGATTGTTCATATCTGAGTTGTTGTTTACTGCACTTTCTATTATGTCGTGCATCTAATCAACCTCCATGCTATCGACAATTAGTCGTCGTAGCCACGTTAGCTTGGGGGCCATGAGAGGATCGTACCAGCATTCGTGCTGACCCCCTCGGGGGCTTCTTTTTACTACACAGGTGAACATCAGGAGGCGGCCGTCGCGAGAGTAAGAAGGAGTGCAAGTGTTAAGGATTAAGTATGGCCTACGAGTTGTGCCTGTACACTCGTAAGGCAGTTGAGTTAGTAAGATGTATAGGTTGTGAGCGGATTGTAAAGAATTCCGCTGTGACATGTGTATATATATATATTGTTGAGTTTGCGAGACCACAATTGGATTGGTTGGGGGTGTTACAATTAATAAAAATTATAACATTTTAAAGTTTTGTGTCAAAATTGTAAAAATGGAAAAGTATAGGGTATGTTTGGTAATTACCGAGAGTTTGGGTCCAATTTGGTATTAGAAGTCAAAGTTGACTATATAGGAGACTTTGACCAAGTTTGGAGAATTTTAGAAATTAAAATACTACCTTATATTAAGATAGTTATTAAATTGTAAAAGATTTATAAGAGATGGGGCTATAATGTAATTTCCGAAACTTTGGGGGTACTAAAAGGGATTTAGTATAGTCCTTAAGTTATTAGGAATTTTTAGAAGTTTATTTGGCTAAAATTGGAGTTTATATGAATTATATAAGTAATAATATGATATTTTATAACATTGTTACAAATGGGTAACAAATGGGTAAAAAACTGAGATTTATAGAAAGTATAAGGTTAGGAATAATATTTATAACCTTTTGGTATAGTTTGGTAATTTTTGGAGTTATATATAAGATTTTATAAAGACATATGTATAATATAAGTTTTAATGGTATTAGAAAAACTATGTATTATAAATTGGGGAAGATTTGGTAAATATACAAAGTTTGGTGGGGGAATTTAATTAAAACAGTCCTAGGGTCTGTTCGAAAATTATAGCCTTTAAAACTATAGGTTATAATTATATTAAGGTTTAAGGATTATAATATAAGGTATATATTATAAGTGTAACAATGAAATGTATTTTGGGGTGGATTTGTGATTTATAGAAGTTTAGTGGTATATAGTGAAAGACGAATAATATAGGGTTGTTTGGTATTTAATAACAAAATATAACTATAGGTTATAATTGTTTTAATGACTTAAATGTCATAATATATGTTATATAGCTATAATATACATTATATTAATTATGTGGTGGATTTTGTAAATAATTAAGAACATAGGTGCAGTTCGGAAATATTAACATTTTTAAATGAAATTTATAATATGGTTTTAATGTTATAAGAGTTATAACATTTGTAATATAAGAGGTATCATTAAAAAGAATGAATATATATTATAAGACATACCATATAATAAATAATTCCATAATACATGTATATAAATAAATATATGTTATGGTGTAGAAAATGTAATATGGTTCAATAACTATAAATTATCATAATTAAAATGATAATAGGTAAAGAGAAAAGAATTATAAACATTAGATATGGAAATTCTAATGTTAAGAGTATACGTGGGATAATAAGGATTTATATAATTCAAAGTATTGTTTAAATATGAATTATACCACATTGAACTTTGAAAAAAAAAACAAACCTTAGAAAAATAAATACTAAGGTGAGATGTATAATACATGATAAAGAATCATACATGCAATATAGAAACAAACTATATGATGTACAAATATACATTAAGTTACATGCGATAACAAAGTTCAACAATAAGTATGTAATATACGAGACAAGACTACGCTTGTAATATAACATTTTTCCAATCTCGAGTTAAGCCGAAAACCCGACAAACATTGTCAGTTAATAACGGGGGATTAACCGGGAGTTATTATTGACGGTACGGGGTGGGGTACCGTAGAGTTGTGTTGTTATTGGGATGCTAATCAGTGGCGTTATGTATTGTTTAGACTATTAGAGACGACACACAGAGCATAGGATCTTGCTGACTCATACTCCACCGTAATAGAATCAGGGTGAACGTATGTTGTTATGTGTCTCTGATTGTCTCTGAGGGCTTCTTCAGTTCAGACTTCTGTGTGATCTGTGATAAGATTGTTTGTCTGAATGTGTTAATAATATGCATGAATTGTATATTTATAGCTGCTTATTATTTACTGTTGTTGAGTTAACAGTATTGGTTCGTATATATGAACCTATATATAAAACGAACTAGCGGCTATGGTGCTATTTATATGAAATATAAGGATCGTCGGAAAAACGTTGTAGCACTAGGATAATAAGATATACATATTATCCAAGACTCTAATACGGAGCATTGGCCTTTTTAAACGCGCTCTCGTATCTAACACTGGATCCCGAGTTTACAGACTCCGGATTGGACTAATGACCTTAGTCTGCTGTGTTAGGAAAAAAAAAGGTAATGTGATGCGATGGTATAATTAATTAATGAAAAGATAATAAAGCCAAGAGGATGTGGCTCTTGGTGCGCGCTGTGATCACAAAAATGATACCAGGATGTCCGCGTACGGGTCCGTAAGTATCAAGAAAATTTCCCATGAGCTAGAATGGCTCGTTGGTCGGAGACTCTACCGCTGGAGTGGCTACTACCGTGGGTGACCCGCCATAATATGGGTAATTTAGAGACACGTCGTTTTAACGAGACGTCACTAGGTATAACTGAACACTTAATACAGTTGAGACTTGTACAGTGGCGAACAATATTGGTTTCTACACCATGGACAAGAATTAGTACTTGTTTTATTATTCTCATTGTTTCGCTTTGTTGTTCATTGGTTATACTTGTGGTGGTATATTACGTGTGTGATGGTTGTGTTATTGTATGGGTATTACTGTTAATTGTTTTACAGTTTAAATATTAAAACGGTATTGCATGTAACGAATCTCATGCTCTCGACCAATAATTGAGGGGTTTGAGGAGGCATGATGGGGCATGTGATAACATACTCAGCAGGGGCTGATTCCATACCACAAACCATTTTTATTTCAGGAGATTAGCTGGTGGGTCGACGCGGGGCGCGACGGTTGTGATATTACTGTTGGTTAAGACTTGGTACGGTTTGATACTAATGTTACTTTGGACTCGGGTTGTGTAAACCGAGGTGTATTTGGTTAGATGCTCACGAGTACGGTCTGTAATAATCGGTTGTTGTTGGATTTGTTTTAAATTGTTTAAGTACTACTATCTATCTCTTGTGGTCACTGTGGGAATACGTTTCGCAAGTTGATTATCAGGTAATTCGTTATCACCCGTATGGGCGAGTGATAACAGTGACACCATTAGAGCGACAGTCTGTTATTTACCGCTGCGATTTATTTATTATGTGCGACATTTATAGGATAATTAGGAGCCGAACTAGTAGGGGTGTTACATCATACCTCTTATGGTTATTTAACGCTTATTTAGCGTTTTTCACTTTTTAAGCGTTTCTTTATTTCTTTTGGATTTATTTTTCCTTACCAATATTACTTAGGCGCCATTGGGCCCTTAAATACGTATTAGGATAATCTTAATCCCTATATTAAAATCAGGATATTTCAAACTACTCACCTAAGAACTTTGTCCTCAAAGTTGTTCGAGGTTATTGGATTACTATACTTACTTATTTATGCTTGCCTAATACCAAAGCCATACATTCCTCCTCCTTACAATTCCCAATTTCCTTACTTAAGGTTTCTAAATTCCATACCATACCAATATACCATAATTACTCCAATCCGCATCACATCCAACCACCCGGTTTTACTCTACAAGGTTTATACATACATACAGTGCAAAGCTATCCCCAAAGCAATGCAATACACATTACAATCCCGCAGGCACTCAGGTCATCTCGACACTGGACTCCTCTATGTCCCGCTACCCTTGGAATAATACAACATGCTACACTACCATCTTCTCCGATATAAGCTTCTAACCAAATCTTCATTCTCAGTCTAAGGAAAATCCTTCCCAACAGCTAATTAGAAATCCTTTAAAGCATACAACTCCAAATTTCAATTTATATTCACTACTTCTATCCTATGTGTGATTCTTGTGACCACTTGAGGGGAGCTTCAAGAATCGTTCGACCCTGATGTGATCAACACCAGTGTTGAACTATCTTTCCACTCTAATTTGTGTTTGGTTTCCCTTTATCTGATCAGGATCAAGTTCGACTTCCCACATCAATTTCAACAATCAAATAATTCAATTATTTCCATTTTCTATCTTCTTACTCTTCCTAGTCATAATTATATATTCATACATCACAAAAGGATGGAATTCAGTCCATCTATCATCCTCATTCTACTTCCTAATTCTTTTCTTCGAGATTCAATACCTAAGTGCTCATTTCATCAACCTTCACTACTTTCATCCATTACTCTCCATCATTTCAAATATTCTAACTAGGGATTACCATACTTGTAGAATTTAGTTGTCCTCAATTTACTTCCAATAATTTACCTAGGTAACACTACCCCTAGACTTCATTCATCTACTACTCTCATTCATTTTGTACTACTTCTTCAAAGGCTACAATACTTGTGGAGCTCCGTCCACTACTCATTACTTTTCTTTTACTAATACTCTTACATGGTGTTACAAGGTAGGTATATTCGTCCTATGGTATTTGCATCTCTAGTGCCTAATTACCATAATTTCAATATGAATGAATACATATGTTTATTTAACATAAGTACCAATCATCAATTCGATTCTCATTTGTGCTATGCACATTATAGTTTATGTGTTTTATTCATGAAATTCACATTATGCGGTTTTTCTCTACCCCCCTTAAAAGGGATTACGCCCACGTAATCTACCATATGTTATTATTTTAAACACTGGTTTACTCAATTTGGGCAATCTGAAGCGTTTTAGCTTCTTTACGGTTTATTACATAATATACCTTGTCAAAGGGTCCTAATCATAACAATGTTTTAGTCTTTGCACCAAGGGTTCCTATATGAGTTTATTTAACTCATAATTAATTCGGTTCCAGCCTATTAGGCTTCAAGGCATAATAGCCATTCTACTATACTTACTAGGTATATTATCTCCTAGCTAGGGCCCCACTAGCTTCTGCTGCGCGACCCTAATAATGGGTTACTCACCCTTCTTGTTATCCTTAATGTGCTATACATCACCTTTTTATCCGTCTATTATGGGAATAAGGTTTACTAAACAAATGCGGTATTCTTTTACCGTGTTTGAGCTCAATGAGTTGTAGGTTTATAACCAGCTCTCTGGCAATCTAGTATACATACTATTTGTACTTCCACAATCATTCACTAAGCTCCTCCGACTTATTGTCGGGCGAGGTTAAGTCACTACTTAGTTGTAGTACTTCCTCTGTTGTCAATAGTTATGAATTATACCATTTCTTTTGGTTCAGTACAAGTGTTCTTTACTTGTATGACCTTGCATTTTCTATGCGTTGGTCCTAGTGACTTTCTTAAGTCTCTTTTCACTCTTTATTCCATTGGAATTCACATTTTGTGATTGTTAGTGTAATGTACACTCTTCGCTTCTTTGGCCTTAGGCCGCACGGTTTGTTGCTAAGCTTGCTTAACTGGCTAGTGCCATGTTCATTGGTGAAAAGAAAGGTTTACTACGGTTTACATTTTCTTTATTCCTCGCCATCCCATTAGATCACCACTGTGCAAGTGCAATACCAAAACACTCAGTCATACGGAGTGTAGAGGCGTAAACGCTTGACAGTAAATCACTTATGTGATAGGAACGAATATTCTGACTGTCTTCCATACTTATACTCCGTGTCGTTATCTATCTACTTCCTCATAGCGGTTGCTTTTGTGCACCGTATTCTTACTCATTGTACAACATTGTTTTCACTGTCTCTGTTATTGTGGTAGTTCCTCTTTACTTATTGCCATTGTCATTGGCACCATTTCCTTATGGTGTAAATACACTAGGAGTTTTCCTGTGTTCATGTGTATGACGGTTGTCATAGCATACCGCAATCTTATCATCTTCCCAATGTGGAGATGTCTTATTCAACTTAGGTTTTATGTGTAGGTTAGCTTACCACCCATTCTATCATCATTTATGATACAATTTACCAAGTATCTTGGTTGACCAAGGATGAGGTAATCATCGGGTTACAAGCTCTCTTGAGCGCTGGTCATTCGTGGTGTCCAATGTGCATTCACATTGGTTTTCTTGACAATTACTGTCTCCCAGTGCTGAGCATTGGTATAGGCTCTAGTTGTGCAGTTTTAATTTGTATGTACACCACCGGGACATCCCCAAGAACTTCAAGGGTTTTCTGGTCCCGTTCTCCAATTGGGGAGTATTCTATCACTGATAAATGAAAGTTCTGTTGAGAGGTTTGTTTCCACTCATAGGTCTCATGACAAGGTCTACCATTTTTGTGTTTACACAAGGGTTCACCACATGCTTGGGGCATATGGAGTATACTTACTCCTTTAAGTCGTAATGGTTTGGAAATCTCATTTCCTTATTCCATCGCCCCTTGGCAATATCTATATGCGTAGGCTTTATTGTGATAGTAGATGGAAGCCTCTCTAAGGGTTCACATCTTCACCACATTGGTGGTCTTTGGTTACAAGGGTATCTTCCCTTGGGTTTCTCGTAGTGTCCAAGTGTGGACTAGGCCAATGTTGGCATTATCATGATTCTTATGCCTCTGTGCTACCATTGCTACAGAAGGCATGAAGGTAATTAAAGGCTTGTCAACTGTATACTAGACTGATGTTCTAGTGACAGTGACACTAAGTTGGCCATTACTACAAGCCACTCAGGATGTTGGGGTTTGAATTGATGGTCCAGTTGTTGATTTCTTTGTCGTATGAGACAATATCTCTTGCAAGTCTTGTTATCAAATGGTGTGGGTTATACAACCGTTAAGGTTTACATAACATAGTTGGTTGATGGCTTTTAAGCCTTATTGCTGCAAGCTATGCTCTTTGCAAGCTGCTTATACATGTTTCCACTCCCTGTATACCCCATAGGTTGGAGGTATTGCTGGGCTCCATGGTAAGTCGTGACATCACGCTTCCGTTCATGGGAGGCCCTTTAGGCAATCTGGTGCTAATCAGTGCCTTTTGTGATTTAGGGTATTTCCCGTTAAGTGAATTCCCTTCGGTGTCCTAACCGAGTGTTCGTTCCAGCTGTCGTGGTCTTATTATGACGCTTCGTTTGATTGTTGTTAACTCAGACACCCTTCAGGGATTGCTCCTGGGGTTGTTGTTGTTACGCCGTTACATCCGGCCAATGTTTATGATATGTTGATCCACTATACCGGTTTGTGGTATTGTATTTGAGCTATAACTTTTTGGGTTATAACGTCTCCCGTTCTTAGGTAGACCGTTTATACCTTCTCATAGTGTTTAGACTAGGTTTAAGATTCTCTCCATTGATGGATTATACCTCATGGTAATCTTGTGATTGCTCTTGGGAATTCTGTCCCGTATGTTGATCATTGTGGTGTTAACGTTAGGCTTTTGCCTTACAGTGTTTAGGCTGGATATACCTTCCAGCTGTCATGTATTTGCTTGAAGACTTTGAGACATATCCAATGTCTATACTTATTAGTCAGCGCTCTTTGTGCTTTTTAATCCTCATTCCTTATCTTCAGATGGGTTCTCCGAGTTCCTTTATACCTATTACTTAGATGAGTTCCTTCTCCTTGATCGTCTGAGGTGTCCAACTGTTCTGGTTTGAACTTACTGATGGTCCGTAGAACGGAGTAGACTACTTCCCGTGTTTCGTGCACTACATGTATACATACGTGGGGTACCTTATTGATACGTTACCACTTACCTAACTATATGTCAGGCCCGCAAGCTCCTTCGGAGTGCGGTTGTCCCACATCCCGTAATTGGGTACACTCGTAGTGCTCGTCGCACGCCTAGGTGAAGTATTCTATTGTCAACTCCTCTTGTATCATTCTATGATACTCACCGTAATTTTGTTGGTTTTGTTTAAAAAAAATCCAAGGTTTTAAAAGAAGGTTTGTAGTTTTGAAAGAAAACTTGGTTTGAAAAATAACGGTTCGGTGTTAAAAGATGTTCTTCATGGCATAGCCATGTTTGAGGTCTTGACCAAGTCCAGCTCCTTGCTGGCTGGTATGTCCTTAATACAATGGTCAGGCCGTTAGGCCTTTCCAAGGTTCCATTCTTCCTGTTTTTAGGATACGTGATCCGGTAGTCGCTTCTTTGCGGTCTCAGTACATTACTACGTACTTGTGGTGTGTTATTGTTCCTCTACATGTTCCTGCCCTTACTGCACTTGCCGTGGCAAGTGCGTGGTACTGTTGGTTTTGGCTAAACCTATACCGGTCTTGGTATGGTTTCCACTTGTATTTAATAGTCTTGTTGACTCTTCCCTTGATCATATTGATTTGTGTTTGGGATACTCGATCCTTTTAAGTTGCTTCTCATTGATCTTGACATGGTTGTCTTGGTCAGGGTACTAAACCAATCCTTGGAGATCCCCATTTATTTAGTTTTATGTTTTCCCTTGTTGCTCGTTCCCGCTGGTTTACCGTGGTGATTGAGCCTTAGCTTGTCTAGGCATTACTCTTGTAGTTGCATCGGATTATATCTTGTGATTGTCCTTGTAGCCACTTGAGCTTTGTAGGCCAGGTATTGTAACCTTTTGGCGTTGTAGTTCCGGAGTTAACCGTTCCCGACTATGTCCTTAGTCGGTTAGCATACCGTAGGTGGCATTATTAGTTATTACCGTCCCGTAGACTTGTGTCTCGGGTTTGTTACTGCTCCTTCTTCTGCTGGTTGCACGCTTAGTGCTTCTTTTCCTGCTGCTGGTTGATTGGCCAGGTTCTCGTGACTGCTAAGCATGTCGCCCCATGCTGTTGTAAGTTGTAGCCTCCTTATGGTTGGAGTGCCCATACAATCGCCATAAAGTGCGGGTACTGTTGTCCAACCGGGATCCATCTCCGGGACTTCAAATTCCTGGAATCTACTACATGTTGGTTCTTGTTTACCGTACGATGGTCTCACAACTGCCAGATCGGGTTTTCCCGAGTATGAGAGGACTTTCCTTCTCTCTTGAGTTCTTTCCCAAGTTATACAGTGGGTTTGTGGAGGGCGGGTCTGATGTAGTAGGTATCCGGTACTCACCGGGAGTTCCTAACTAGCATATCTCTAATGCTAACACTCATCCCTTAGCCCTAAGCTTCTAATTCCTAACTCGGTATTTCCAGTCATCAGAGCGATACTTCGCTCTGATACCACTTTTTGTAACACCCTACCGCTAATACCGTCATTACCGTCCAATCACAACGTACTTACATACCTTCGCAACGGATACTTACATACTCAACGGTGGGTGATACAATGCCGTTAGCCACCCACGTGACCAACAAGACTACTACTACTACATACAGCATCGGTCTGATGGACCGGAATATCCGAGTGCTACACAAATACAACCCTTACTACAATTACCAATCAAGTACTACAATTCCCATTCGATACAATACTCCATAAGTTCAATACAATATAATACACCGAGTTTACTAAGATCCTTATACAACTACAATACCTCTTTCAGTTTCATACACACTCATCAAGAGGTCTAACATCTACCCATTCCTCACAAGCTACTTACTTTCTAAGTACAAGGGGTGTGCCACTTAGTACGCTTCTACATTCTACTTCTAACTATCCAAGTGTAGCCACCGGTCTCTTACCTTGACCATATCCGCTTCGGGTACCTGCATACTAAAAACGTTCCCCCGAGGGGGTCAGCTTTCGCTGAATATGACTTCCGCATACCCCACGTACTAGCGAGGGTACGACGACCACTTGTGTAACACCCCATCCAAAGCCAATCGTGGTTATCGCACAACTGAACACTTAATCGAATACGTCGCAGCGGAAATAATAAACCCTTGGACCTTGCCACGGTCTGATCGTTAGAATATACCAGCCTTACCATTACAACACTTATCCAAATACATAACCAACCCAAAACATCACCATCCATAATACCGACAACCAACCGAGTACAAGTTACTAAGTCATAATCACAACCTTACATCAGTTTAAATATAAACAGACGGGTGCACAGGCGCAACCCGAGATCAAAATAAACATCCCATTCTAAGTCTAACCTCTCCTACTCTCGTAGTGCGTCCTCATGGGTCTCTTACCTGCAAGTGTAAAAACAGCCCCAAAGGGGGTTAGCACGAATGCTGGTACACCCTCTCATGGCCCCCAAGCTAACAGGGCTACGACGACTAATTGTCGATAGCATGGAAATTGATTACATACACAAGCATGATATGAAGTGCAATAACAATAACCACAGATGAACATATATAGTTCACAAACAATGAACGACTCAAGCGTCCCCTTATCAAGTGGGTTAGTAACCCCCTCCTCAGTCCTGATTTCCTTAATCTCAGACCCTTACCTTACCTTAATCTTAATCTCAACTTAATCTCAGTATACAAACCGTTCCTGGAAGGGAATGGTTGTAGCTTAATTCGAACCTGGGATTTAGGTGATCCCACCGCACCATCTTAATGCCACCTACTCTGGATGGGAGTCCAGCGTAGCTGAGCCGGCAACCGGCCCTAGGCTAAAAGTCCGAAGACAAGTCCTTAAGCGGAGGGCGGATCTGATTCAAATACCGTCCCCCTTTTTCCTTAGCATGCATGACCGGAGATCGGTCCCGGGTTTCCTCACTCAAGTTCCAGTTAGTAGAAATCTTAATCACCATGTGCTAGCTAAGCCTTAACGGGCATTAACCAACAACCACCAAACTTAACTCTTATTCTTAACTCAGTAAGTACTAAACTTGGTTAGTAACAATCTCAAGTCTCGCGGGTTAGTGTAAAGATAACACATACACAACGAGAACAAATATAACCGGTTGCATGCTTTATCTTGTTTTAGTCATAGCAATTAAACAGATAGCACACAAGCCAAGGGACACCTCGTTAGCAAGCAGATCACAAGAAAGATTGTACCGTTCACCGTCGACGATCGTTTGGTTTATCTCCTTCCAAGTCCCAATTCACCAATCCTAAAACATTGATTCATGTTTAGGCCATTAGTTATTTGCACCTCACTTAACTTACTTAATCCCTTAAAAATTCCCGATGAATATCCTCTTAAGTCCTTACCACTTAACTTACAAACTTAACTTTAGACATTAAGGTTCTTACTTATCTTAACTTGATTCCTTAAGTTCTTAGGGTACTAATCACTACCACCCTACCAAGAGTATACCTTATTACCAATTACCATTCTTAGAATTCAAAATTTCCATTTTTTTATTTTTAGGCTCGACCGAACTTCCGACCGACCTTACCCAAGGTCGGTCCATTCCAGAACACATTACCGTTTGAAAATTCTACCCTGACCGACCTTGCAAGTCCGGTCCCCAAGGTCGGTCCATTCCCGAGAGTTTCCCCGAGGGAAATTTAAGCTCGAACGAACTTGCCAAGTCCGGTCCCATGTTCGGTCGATTCCACAGACTTATTCCTTCACAAAATACAAGCCCGACCGAACTTGTAATTCCGGTCCCCAAGTTCGGTCGGTTCCAGAAACTTTCTCCGGCAGTGTAAACTGAGCTCGACCGACCTTGCAGGTCCGGTCCCTAAGGTCGATCGGCTCCAGAACCTTGTTTCTAAATTCTCTTTTAACTCCAAACTTCTCCTCATATATCCTAATATGTTATAACCTCATTTGGGCACCTCAAATACACCTTAACCCAACCACTAACACTTTAAATCACTCACCATCATCCACTTTAATCATTATGCATTTTTCCTTGTAACCATGCCAACACTTGTAACATTTTCCACTAGGTTTCTAGGTGGTGGTTCATACCTAATGTAACCACTATGCCAAATGTTTCCCCACCACTATAACATCATCTCCCAAGCATCCTTCACCATCTAAAACTCTTTTATGCATTTACTTAAAGTTCCTTCACAAGCTTAAGCTTCCATCCATCAACACCTTACTTCCTTCCTAGTTGTTTACCAACATTTGCCTAAGTCCTAAATACTCAAATACACTCTCTTAATTCCTAAATCCTTCATAGTAATGCCTAAGTCATTGTAACTCATTAAGACACTTTATCTCACCCCTTTTTCATCAAGACAACCTCTAAAACTTCCTAGTACTTCCTTAGTCATTAAATTCCCTTAGAACATCTTAAACACTTAAGTTCTCCTTTAAATTTTGCCATGGCTTCTCTAGTATATAGCACATCCTAACACTTGGTTTTCTCCATCAACCAACCAAATATCTCTCAAATTCTCATCACAACACCTTAACACACAATTTACACCAAAACTACACCACAACATCATATAGTGCACAAACTTAAATGCTTGGCACTTAGGCCCTTAAATGACAATAATCTTAACCACTGAATTTCCACATATATTTGCCTTTAACCTGCGAATACACACAACAAGGCTCCCATTGAAATAAAATGCTTCTTGTAATTCATTTCAACATTGTTTGACTTCTCTTTTCTCATTGGCTCCTTAGTCGCAAGTTCTCAAACATAGTCATTGTTTCTCCTAGGTCATATATAACCCTTTTCTAGTGTAAACTCTACACTAAACTCATCACATATCTAAATCCCATTCCCTAAACAATAAAACACCTTAAGGTAAGTAATTTACCTTGTTCTTTTACAAGCTTTAAAAACTTTCTTTCTTAGGTTTTTCCTTGCTCAATCTCGGTCACCAATATATATCTCCTTGCCAATGTTCTAACCAATATCCAATGAGTACTAGATAATACATTAACCCTAAGGAACAAACCCTAGGTTAAAAATGTGCTTTAAGATATTAAAGTGATTGTTTTACCTTGGTTTCTCAAGACAAGCTTGGATATGAAGCAAGAAGGACCTCCTCAATCCTTTGAAAAGTAGAAAACAAGCTAGAACAAGGCATTAAAATGAAGCCTCATGAGCATACATTTTCGGTCAAGAAGAAAAGTGATGGAAACCTAGATTTTCTTACACTTTCTTACCTTAAGAGGATGAAGAAGCCAATGGAGTCTCCAAACTTGAATTTCCTCCTCTAATGGTGGTTTGGCTTGGCACCAAATCAAAGCTCTTGGAGTTTTTGAAAGGATAGAAAGAGAGAGCTTGAGCTAACTAAGAAGAATATGTAATTTGTTTTGGTTTTGGAGCTAAAATGAGTAAGTTGTGTGCAAGAGAAGGTGGAGCTAGCATGGAGATGAGCTTCACGTTAATGGAGAAGGGAGAGAGCTTGAGAAAATTGTGGGAAACAAGAGAGAATGAAGAGGTGAGGAGAGAGGTGAGTAAATGAGATATTTATGTTAAAAGAGTGAATAGTACTTTTGCTTATAACTCTTTATTTGCTTATGACTCATAAAGGTGGTGACTCACCTTATAAGAAACTGGCCCCATTAGTAACAAGGGGTACTTAAGTCTTTGTTGACCAAATATCTCACTTATATTGACTTATGTTTTAAACTAGCCTAATTAAATTACTATTCACAAAACAAGGCACATTGTTGTGAAATTTTTTATTTCCCATTGATATAAACTTCCAAATGTGATACTATATAGTACACATGTTAATTAAAGAGTAATGATGGACATTTAGCCATTCAAAACTCATTTACAAGACAAATTTTCAAAAATGTGCTTTAAGATCCTTAAGGCACATTTTGTGTTTTTTAACTTGTTTTCAAGCTTGGTTTTCTTTGGTAATTGATTTAAAATGACCATTAGGATATTACTAAGGTCTTAGAACAATATTTGGGTACTCTCCCAAGTCTCTCCAAGCTTAGAGCACGTTTTTGCTTAAACTGCTCTTTTGGTGTTTCCTTATATTTTCTTTGATTAGAAATGTTTCTTAATGTTTCTAAGGCATTATTTAGCCTCCTTATATCTTAGTCTATCATTTAAACACCATATCTAAGTTTGGGGTATTTCAACTTGGTCGAAAACATGCAATTCATTTATTCAAACATACATGCATACATGCTTTATACACAATACTACAATACTTTACGCAAGGATATACACACTACACTTCAATACATACAATGAGATTATACAAGTCCAACAATACTTACTTACCTTCTTCCGATATACACATTCACGATACATACACAATACATCCTCATTACATACTCAATCCGTACACAATGCATACACAATATCCGGTAATTGTTAGCTTCATTTGTCCACCCGGGTTAATCGGGTGGAGATTAATCTTTTACTCGGGGTCAATGACTTACACCAGCCAAGACCATTACTCATACAATACTTACTTTACTTTACTACTTACTCAAGTCAAGTCGTCGGGACCTCCGGCCCGGGGACTACTCTGTCCCACCACCGGGATTTACTTGGTTCACCAATCCAGGATGCTACCCATTAAGGGGTTTGGGCTGTGGACCAGTTAAAGAACCAGGGAATCAGATCCAACTCTTGTGTCTCCTCATCCTCACGCATGGCCGAAACTATATCGGGACTTCACTCATTCCAATTTACTCAATACTTACGTTAGGAGTTAGGTAGTTAGGAATTAGTAGAAGTCACACATCCAAGCCACATACACAATACATTGCTCATATACACATCCATACAAAATACAATACATTACGCAAGTACAATACAAGATACAAATTCACTCCATCAACATATTCATTTCATGATTATAAAACTATTGTTCAAGAGAAATATATCAAGAACAATATAAACAAGCACAAGTAAGTGCAATATAGTCCGATTCATGCATTTATCTTATTTAGGTGATCAAATAAGCACACAAATTGGGGTAACCAGGTTAGGATACAGAGCATGAAGAGAAATAATACCTTTGCCGGAATTTACTAAACCGGTGTTCCCTTGTTCCTTGGTTCACTTTCATTCCTCGATCCTTATTCTCGAACCAATGACTACATGTCAAATGATTCCATTAATACTAAGTGTTACAATACATTACAGTTACTACTCCCATACTTACCCCGTTGTCCCGTTATTTCGGTTTAACTTATGTCCTTAAACTTTCAACTTGGTAATCACTTCTCATACTTACACTGTCTTAGGGCCTTTAAAGGTCACCAAACAAGGCCTTAACAACTTCTAAAACCATTACCAATCAATCCCCCATGTTTAGAACCCTTAAAAACACTCTCTACTGAATTCTGGGGGTGGTCCGGGACTTGGTCCGGACCCTAGGTCCCGGACCAATGCACTGTCTAACTCTCGGCCATATTTTCTACCCTGGTCCTGGACTTGGTCCTGGACTTAAGTCCCGGACCGATTCCTGCATTCACTCTCGGGCCTTTTTCTGAAGCGGTCCAGGACTTGGTACATATCCTAAGTCTCGGACCCTGCTAAAAACTGTTATTAAGGTCATTTTTCAACCCCAAATAACCCTTAATCCACCCCTAATCATTCCATAATCTTTCCACAATTTTCCTACATAATTAAACACCTCAAAACACTCCTTAAACCACCTCAAATCCTGGGTCCAATCCATACTCAACTTCTTGCCCAATTTCTACAAATTTCCATTCTCATTTCTACAACTTGCACACTTGTGCATTTATACACTTTCCTTTGCACTTTGCATCTTTTCCTAACTTCATTTTACCATTCCAATTCATTTCCAATCAACTACACTACATATACCCAAGTCCAACTCTCTTTTTACCAAATCTTGCACACTAATTTTTCCTAGTTTCTACAATGCATTTTCTACACTTCTTGCTACAGATTTTACACTCTTTTATTCACATACCACTACTACCATTCCATGGTTACTAAACATCTCTAATAAACCCAATACACACCCTTGGTTCTCCCATTAACCAAGTCATCCATAAATGCACATTTTCTACCGAAATTTTGCCATAGTTCACCTACTTTTCTTACTTAGCCATACACATACTTCCTCATCAAATTCATTCCTAATCTAGCCACACCCATTCAAGGGTCCTACCAGCAATCAAAGAAATCACAATACATCAATACTTCCTCAATCCACAATACTAATACACATACACATTACATTTGGCTCCAAGGCCTACAATTCACATACTTGCTCACAAATACTCAAACTTACATATCTACAATACTAGTACAATATTTTGGGTTCTTTAAATAAAGCCATTCCCATTACTCTAATGCATTAAATTTAGCATTCAAGAAAGAGCTCTTACCTTAAGCTCTTATTTCCTCTTTTCTTTTCCACTTCTTCTCCTCTCTTTCTTGCACAAATCGGTCACATGGGAAATGGAGTTGCCAAACTCCATTCCCATCACCCAATGCACACAAAACAAGTGCAATTAACATACTAACCCTTAGATTAATGCTAGTTCATTGAAATGCTTAAAACAAATTTTCTAGGGTTTAACTTTTAAAGCTTTTAAGAGGGGTTTTAGCCCTTGGTTCAAGAAGGTGATTCCACCACCATTGCAAGGTTTAATTTATGCTCAAAAGAGAGAAAAAAATAGAGCATTATAATGGGCAAAATTGGCTACAAAATAAGATGAAGAAAACATGAGTTTTTCATGTAGATTTTTACCTTAATGGAGAGAGGGGACTCCAAGCTACCCATTGATGCTATTTTCTCTTTGAATAGGGAAAACCCATGGAGATGAACTTCCTCATTTTGAGATTTTGAAAAGAGAGAAGTGTAGAGAATGATGAGGGGAGTAAGAATATGCAATTATTTTTGCATTTGGGGTTCAAATGAAGATGGAGCATGCAAGAGAAGGAGGGAAGCCATTGTTGCTATTTGTGGAACTTCAAAATCGCAGCAGCCAGAGGGAGGAGGGTGCTCATGGCGGGGAAGACAACAAAGGAAAGAGAGAGAATAGAAAAGGTGAGGTGAGAGAGTTCTTTTTCTACTTTTTGTACTTTTACCTTTTTGCCTTTTGGTTTGTTAATTAGTAACTAGTCTAGTGTGTGTGAGAGAGCTTTTGAATTATTAAAAACCGGCCCCCTCTAATATTACCAGTTGGAGCATTTTTCGTCTTTTACATAAAACGCTCGTTATTTTACCCGGCTTCGGTACTATTCACTAACCGGGCCCGTTCTCCGGAATTTTCTCGTCTAATTATTTTTATTGGTTATTAAGCTTCCATAAATGCTTAATAATTGTTATTTAATGATTTATAATTTTTACGGGTCCGTTTGACCACTTAAAGTCACATTTTCGGGTTTTCTCGAAAAACATGCGCTAAAGCTCTATTAGCGTTTTAATGCATTATTTGGATCCGTTTTCTTCGGGAGTTGTTCCCATATATTATTTAGGCCTTATTAAGCCTTTAGAATCCATATATACGCTATCCGAGGTCTCATACCTCCTATGGTTATTTAACGCTTATTTAGCGTTTTTCACTTTTTAAGCGTTTCTTTTATTTCTTTTGGATTTATTTTTCCTTACCAATATTACTTAGGTGCCATTAGGCCCTTAAATACGTATTAGGATAATCTTAATCCCTATATTTAAGTTCGGGATATTTCACCGCTCCAATGGGTCTGGTGGTGGGTAGCGTGGCATGGCATAAGGTTTTCTATTGTCCAAGGCTCCCACCATCTCTACTACCTCTCGGTCCATCACCTGCTCATCACGAAACTCAAGCAGAGCAAGTTTAATAGAATCATAAAAAATTAGAGAAGAGGAATTATCTTGCACAATAGAGTCAACAATATCTGTAGCATGAACAGCTTCCACATGCACAGTTTCTTTACGACCCAAAATCAATGGTACCCTAGCATCCTCTTCCATGTCAATCACAATAAAATCAGCAGGGAACACAAAGGTTCCAACAGTCACAACCAAGTCCTCCACTATCCCTTTCGGGAACACTAACGACCTATCAGCTAATTGTAATTGAATTGAAGTAGGCATGCATTCACTAATTCCACCAAGCTTATTAAATATTGATAGTGGCATGAGATTAATACTAGCTCCTAAATCACAAAGTCCACTACCACAATCAACATCATCGATAGAGCAGGGTATGATTGGCAAACCAGGGTCTCCAAGTTTTGGAGGTAGGTTCTTGAAGCTCTTTAGCAGCACCGCTGATACTTCTTGTGTAAGATGCACGGTCTCAACCTCTTGCAACGATCTCTTGATGGAGATGATGTCTTTCATAAACTTTGCATAGATCGGCATCTGTTTTAATGCATCAGCAAATGGAATGTTAATTGTCAGTTTCTTAAAATGGCTCAAAAACTTTCCAAATTGTTCATCTAAATATTGATCTTTGAGCCTGTTTGGAAAAGGAAGAGGAGGAAGAATCTTAGTGAAAGTAGAGGGTGTAGAAGTTTCAGGAGACTCCTTCTCCTTGGAAGTATTTTTCGGAGGAGGAGGGGTTTCCTCAAAAGTCTTTTGATCTTCCTCTTGAATTGTTTGAGATTCTGGATCCTCGTTTTCAGCTTGTGGATATGGTGATTCTAAATGCTTCCCACTTCTCAAAGTCACTGCTTTAGCATGTTCTCTCGGATTTTGCTTCGGCTGACTTGGGAAAGAGGTTGGTGGTTTTTGTACAAACTGCTCAAACTGCTGAGAGAGATGATCCAAATGTGTTTTGATTTCTTTGTTGAAAGCATCTTGGCTCAAATTCCTAGCATCCTGGTGGGCATTGTGAGCCTCTTGTGCTGCGGTTTTAGCATTAGAGGAGGCTATGAAAGCCGACATCATGTTCTTTAGCTCCTCATCAGCACCGCTAGAAGGAGATTGAGATTGTTGAGTTTGTTGTTGGAATCCCGGGGGGCCTTGAGGTCTATAACCCATATTGGAGTTCACTTGGGGTCTATACCCTTGAGAGAAGTTTGAAGAATTACTTGGCCCTCCATGATTTTGCTCATTGTTCCTCCATGAAAATTCGGGTGATTTCTCCATGGGGCATTGTTGTTGTTGTATGAGTTCATGGGACGGTTACTAACATAGCTCACATTCTCATGATCACTAACATAGCTGCGTCCTAAAGAGAGTGAGAGAATAACTGAAGTCTTATCCATTCCTTTATGGCACCAGCTTTTCCAAATGAGTTGAAAAAGTCGAGGAAGAGGCTCAAGTGGTTTGGTGCATCGTCTGGATTCGCTCCACTGAACCTTCCTAAATCTCGGGTAACCGTAATGAAGTGCGTTTTGAATGTCCATTGTCCATTCTCCTCTGGTGTTAACTCTGGGAGGACTATGGCTGAAGCTCTACCCTCACTGCATGGTTGATAGTAGTCACTTAGAGCTTGAGGGTGGGCGTGTAGTTGCTCTCCTTGATTGTGCCTGTGTTTTTTCAATTTCTGGTTGGTCTTGATCCGCCATGGTTATACTTCTTAGATCCCTTCTAGCTCTTAGTAGGAAGCACTCAAGATCGGGTCTCGGACTGACAAGCGGAGAACCACGAGCTCGGGTGCTTGGCATACACAAGGGGAGAAGAAGGTACCTAATAAACACCAAAAGCGAAAGGCTAACTGTTAGAAATAAGGAAATATAAACAAGAACTAAATAAAAACTGAAATAAACAAAGATTAAAGATAAAACAAAAATAAACGGAAACAAAAACAAAAATAAGAAAAAAACTAAAATACCAAACTGGGGAAAATGATAGAAACTAGCAATTTCCCTGGCAACGGCGCCAAAAACTTGTTGTGCAAATAATATATATCACAAAATATATAAATATATGCAAAGAGTAGGCAAGTGCACCTATTCGATGTAGTACAACAAGTGTCGTATCCACAAGGAAATTGAATCTATCTCCCTAGCTTCGGTATTTAGTTGTTTAATTAGAAACGGTAAAAATATGGGTTTAGCCGAAGGCAAGCTTAGTGATTCGGTTTAGTAATAAAAATAGAAAACAATTAAACTAAAGTGGTATTTTAATGGATTGAAATGAAGATGTACCCCGGGAAAGTGTAAGCACCCAAATACTCCCAAACATAACATTTTATCCCAATTTGCTCTAGTTGTTTATTAGGACTAAAGTTATGACTAACTCTAAAATCCTAGTGAAAGTCAAATCTTATCTAGTTAAATAAACCCTTCGGTTAGGTTGGATAAACATCACTAGGTAGCATTAAACACAAGCCCTTAATAATTGCACTAAATCCACCAACTAATTAAAGAAGGAAAAATCTAGGGTTAATTTGTCTCTCTCTTGGCTAAAATCTCTAAATCACATATGTATGAAGTTAGAAGAAACCAAAAATGCACAAAGGTGATCAATCTAGCACATTAATTAAATTTAGAGAGACAAAACAACTATTTTTAAGTAAATTAGGTTTTACATGCTAGTTTAGGGATTTGGGGTCAAACCCCATCCCAGGGGTACAAAATAGGACTACTCAGACATTAAAGAAGTAAAGAGAAAAAAGAAAAGAGGTAGCCATGGGTTGTTGAAGAAACTTTAAGGGAGATGGATCCTTTTTCCTTTCCCTTTCTTCTGTTCCCGTTTTTCGTCGCGTTTTCGTCTCGAGTCCCGTCTCTGTTTTTCTTCAGTTCTCGACTTTCTTCTCGTTTTTGTCTGTTCTCCCCGAGTCCCCCCTCGAGTCCGTCCAGTCTGTCTCTTATATTTTTGTCGCGTCCCCCTCTTTCTTTTTTTTTTAACTTTTCGTTCTCCAAAAACATAAAAGGCGCGACTACTACTGCAGCCAGGGAAATATTATGTGCATGCTTCACATATTATATGTATGTTGATACGTAGATGTTGCTGATTTCTCACGTGCACACTGCTGTTGAAGAATACATGCATGCTAATGTGCATGCCCATGACCAAATGCAGCTGTATGTTGTGTACGTATATTTTTATATACGTTTTACGTGGGATATAAAATAAGCTAGCAGGCTGCTTGCTTGCTTGCAGCAGGTAGCTTGCTTGCAGCAGGTAGCTTGTCTGCTTGCTAGTGCAGCGGTAAGTAATGCGGAATTAAGCATTCACCTAAAATATAATAAAAATATGTAAGTTCACTAATATAAATAAATACTCTATAAAGTGGTGAAATTATATTATAAATCATGTAAAATATTTGCGGAAATAACTCTTAAAAATATATATTTTCACCACTTATCAACTCCCCCACAGTTATCTTTTTGCTTGTCCTCGAGCAAAACTAGGAACCCACAAGAAGAAGAGATATTTAAAGCAAGCAAGGTTTAAATGAATTCTTGGATTTTGTTAAACAAACTGGTGGAATACTCATGAGGAGTGCAAACCAACCTTATCGTGGTGACATGGGTGTGCTTCGGGTAAAAATAAAATATAGAGTTTCGGGGTATGAGCTAGAGTGCTTCAAAGTTATAAAGATTAGGTAACTTGAAGAACTTTTACCATGGCCAACTTCTCTCAAGAATGGGCATTAAGGAGAAAACAAAAGGAAAAATAGATGTATGCGTTTGTTTCACTTTTGCATAAGAGATGAGGAGATATATTTAGGCGTTTTAGCCTTTGCATTAAAGAACACTCAACTCTCATTTTGTTGGTTACCAATGGTGTCTCACAAGTCCCTTTTTAGATTTTCACAAAGAAGCACCCCTTAGCAATCCCTAAGAGAGAAGATAGAAATAACCCCTAAGCAATAAAAATTCACCAAGATGAGGTTATATGGTTGCACCGCATATTCATGCTCCACTAGAGAGATAATTTTGAAAATTTTTGATGAAAAATCCCAAGAATTCAAAGAAAAACTTGCTTACATTTAAATGTAACTCCTAAGTGGAAGCAATAGATAAGCATAAGGAAATTGAGCAGTACACAAAAGAAAAGGTCATCTCCCCCACACTTAAATGGGACATTGTCCTCATTGTTCAAGGAATAACAAAGGGAGAAAACAAAAGACCTTTTCGACGCACTTGCATAGAGTTTAACAAAAAGTGTGTATGATATGTATTGTGCAAAATTAAAAAGTAGGGTGAAACTAGTACTCCCCTGATAAGGTTGAGACTGAAAATGAGATTTCCCTACACTTGAGAGTGTCCGGGGTCGATGAGGCGCAGCCTTCGATCATTGGAGACGAAGGTCCTTGGAAAAATTTCGCCAGAGTTTCCTTTGAAATTGTTCCTAAATCCATCCCTTTTTCAGAGGGGCACACCTGTTTCCAAAATATTCACAACACAAACAACACCAATTTGGGCACAAAAATGCAATTCCGAGGAATGCTGAAAAAGCCCGTTAACTCACAAGAGTGCAAAATATTGTGCAGTTTTTAAACTAACGGAAAAGACATGAATAAAATGAAAAAATGAAATGGAATCTGGGCTGCCTCCCGGAGAGCTGCCCTTCTTTAACGTCTTTGGCTAGACACAGTAAGCATAGATCAAACCTGAGGGTCTCTTAGAATGATGGCACGAGCTTCGACTTTCTCAAGATTACCTCCCATATAATGCTTTAGCCTCGATCCATTCACCATGAAGGTTTGCCCTTTTGCGTTCTTCAACTCAATCGATCCATATTGAGTGACATTTGAGACAGTGAAAGGTCCAGCCCAATGAGATTTTAATTTGCCAGGGAACAACTTCAGCCTAGATTGTAAAGCAGAACCCAATCTCCCACATGGAACTCCCGCCTAAGGATCATCTTATCATGCCACCTCTTGGCTTTCTCCTTATAGATGTGGTTGTTCTCATATGCGTCCTCTTGAAACTCTTCCAATTCAGTCAGTTGGAATTTTCTTTTGTCAGCCGCACTCATCAATCAAAGTTCAATGCTTTCACAGCCCAGAATGATTTGTGCACCAACTCCACTGGTAGATGACAAGCTTTACCAAAGACAAGTCGGTATGGAGACATGCCGATGGGAGTCTTATAAGCTGTCCTATATGCCCATAGTGCATCATCAAGCTTTAGTGACCAATCCTTCCTTGATGAATTGACTGTTTTCTGAAGGATCCACTTCAGCTCTCGGTTGGTGACCTCGGCTAGGCCATTAGTTTGGGGATGGTAAGGTAGAGCTACCTTGTGTCTCACTCCATACTTTCCCATTAAAGCTTCAAACTGCTTATTGTAGAAGTGAGACCCGCCATCACTGATTATAGCACATGGCACTCCAAACCTTGTAAAGATGTTCTTTTTCAAGAACTTGATCTCCACCTTAGCATCACTAGTGGGGGATGCAATGGCTTCTACCCACTTGGTGACATAGTCAACTGCCACCAAAATGTAGAGATTTGAGAAAGATGAAGGAAAAGGGCCCATGAAGTCAATTCCCCATAGGTCAAAAGGTTCCACCTCAATAATGACATTCAGAGGCATCTCATGCTTTCTTGAGGTGTTTCCAAGTCTCTGGCATTGGTCACAAGAACAAATAGCATGACAGTCCTTGTGGAGGGTTTTCCAAAAGAACCCTGATTGAAGAATCTTAGTTGCGGTCCTTGCCGGCCCATTGTGTCCTCCTGCCTCGAGAGAATGGAAATGCTTCAGAATATTCTGTACTTCAGCTGTCGGCACACACCTTCTAAACCATCCCATCTGCACAGGCCTTAAAAAGGAAAGGGTCCTCCCAATAGTAGTGCTTCACATCTGCATAGAATTTCTTCTTTTGTTGATAAGTCATTTTACGAGGCACTACTCCCTGTGCTAAATAGTTTGCCATGTCTGCATACCAGGGATCATCTGTATGGCCGAGCATGAAGAGATATCTCATCTCATCCGGAAGAATTCATTAATGGGCACTCCATCCTGGTGCTTCTATGCGAGATAAGTGGTCAGCCACTACATTTTGCACTCGTGGCTTATCTCTGACTTCGATCTCAAATTCTTGCAGCAGGAGGATCCACCTGAGAAGTCTAGGCTTGGCATCCTCCTTAGTGAACAGATATTTGAGAGCAGAGTGATCTGTGTGGACTATCACTTTGCTTCCAAGAAGGTAAGATCTGAACTTATCCAAAGCACAAACCACTGCTAGAAGCTCTTTCTCAGTAGTGGCATAATTCTTCTGAGCTTCATTGAGGGTTCTGCTAGCATAGTAGATGGTTCTCAGAATTTTCTCCTTCTTCTGACACACTGCACAGGCTGCCCCCACTGCATAGTCACTAGCATCACACATAATCTCAAATGGAAGGCTCCAATCTGGTGAAACTATGATGGGGACTGAGATGAGACACTCCTTAGGGGTATTGAAGGCTTGCATACACTCCTCAGTGAAGTTGAACTTAGTCTCCTTGGCCAAGAGGTCACACAAAGGCTTCGAAATTTTTGAGAAGTCTTTGATGAACCTTCTGTAAACCTGGCATGCCCAAGGAAACTTCTTATATCCTTGACAGAGGTAAGTGGTGGCAGTTTTTCAATGACCTCGACCTTGGCCTGGTCGACTTCAATACCTCTTGAAGAAATTTTGTGCCCGAGGACTATCCCTTCTCTGACCATGAAATGACATTTTTCCTAGTTAAGCACCAGGTTAGTTTCCTCACACCGAGCAAGAATGTCATCCAAATTGTCTAAGCAAGATTCAAAGGTGAGACCAAAAACTGAGAAGTCGTCCATGAACACCTTGATGCTCTTCTCTAGAAAGTCAGAGAAAATGGACATCATACACCTCTGGAAGGTTGCAGGAGCATTACATAAACCAAACGACATCCGGTTGTATGCAAATGTCCCATATGGGCATGTAAAAGTAGTCTTCTCTTGGTCCTCTGGGGCAATGGGTATCTGGAAGTATCCTGAGTAGCCATCGAGGAAACAGTAGTAGTCTTGCCCGACCAATCTCTCAAGCATCTGGTCGATGAAGGGCAGAGGGAAGTGGTCCTTACGGGTGGCCGTATTCAATTTCCTATAGTCAATGCACACCCTCCAATCGTTTGTGGTTCTTTGGGGGACTAACTCACGCTTCGCATTGGGGACCACTGTGATGCCTCCTTTCTTTGGCACAACCTAATCTGGACTCACCTATTTGCTGTCAGATATGGAGTAGATTATCCCGGAGTCTACCGTTTCAGGACTTCAGCTTTCACTACCTCTTTCATTTATGTTAGGATCAGTCTTCTCTGCGGTTGGATCAAAGGTTTGTAATCATCCTCCATATATATGTGGTGAGTGCAGAAGCGAGGGTCAATGCCTTTGATGTCTGATATGGACCAGCCAATAGCTCTTTTGTGGCTTCGAAGCACCTTCAAAAGACTTTCCTCTTGTGCACCTGTTAGAGAGGAGGAGATAATAACAGGTAGAACACAGGGGTCAGTCAAGTAAGCATATTTTAAGTGTGAAGGTAAGGGTTTCATCTCCACGATGGGAGGCTTCTCAACCGACGGTGGAGGCTTTTGGGCAGACCGCTCTAATGGTTCTGGTGGTGGGTAGCGTGGCATGGCATAAGGTTTTCTATTGTCCAAGGCTCCCACCATCTCTACTACCTCTCGGTCCATCACCTGCTCATCACGAAACTCAAGCAGAGCAAGTTTAAGAGCATCATAACAAATTAGAGAAGAGGAATTATCTTGCACAATAGAGTCAACAATATCTGTAGCATGAACACTTCCACATGCACAGGTTTCTTTACTACCTTAGACATGTCATACTCTATTGTTTCATCATGAAGTCTCAATATAATTTTTCCATTCTCAACATCTATTAAAGCCCTAGCCGTCCGCATAAAAGGACGACCCAAAATCAATGGTACCCTAGCATTCTCTTCCATGTCAATCACAATAAAATCAGCAGGGAACACAAAGGTTCCAACAGTCACAACCAAGTCCTCCACTATCCCTTTCGGGAACACTAAGGACCTATCAGCTATTGTAATTTGAATTGAAGTAGGCATGCATTCACTAATTCCAAGCTTATTAAATATTTATAGTGGCATGAGATTAATACTAGCTCCTAAATCACAAAGTCCACTACCACAATCAACATCATCGATAGAGCAGGGTATGATTGGCAAACCAGGGTCTCCAAGTTTTGGAGGTAGGTTCTTGAAGCTCTTTAGCAGCACCGCTGATACTTCTTGTGTAAGATGCACGGTCTTAACCTCTTGCAATGATCTCTTGTTGGAGATGATGTCTTTCATAAACTTTGCATAGATCGGCATCTGTTTTAATGCATCAGAAAATGGAATGTTAATTGTCAGTTTCTTAAAATGGCTCAAAACTTTCCAAATTGTTCATCTAAATATTGATCTTTGAGCCTGTTTGGAAAAGGAAGAGGAGGAAGAATCTTAGTGAAAGTAGAGGGTGTAGAAGTTTCAGGAGACTCCTTCTCCTTGGAAGTATTTTTCGGTGGAGGAGGGGTTTCCTCAAAAGTCTTTTGATCTTCCTCTTGAACTGTTTGAGATTCTTGATCCTCGTTTTCAGCTTGTGGATATGGTGATTCTAAATGCTTCCCACTTCTCAAAGTCACTGCTTTAGCATGTTCTCTCGGATTTTGCTTTGGCTGACTTGGGAAAGTGGTTGGTGGTTTTTGTACAAACTGCTCAAACTGCTGAGAGAGATGATCCAAATGTGTTTTGATTTCTTTGTTGAAAGCATCTTGGCTCAAATTCCTAGCATCCTGGCGGGCATTGTGAGCCTCTTGTGCTGTGGTTTTAGCATTAGAGGAGGCTATGAAAGTCGACATCATGTTCTTTAGCTCCTCATCAGCACCGCTAGAAGAAGATTGAGATTGTTGAGTTTGTTGTTGGAATCCCGGGGGGCCTTGAGGTCTATAACCCATATTGGAGTTCACTTGGGGTCTATACCCTTGAGAGAAGTTTGAAGAATTACTTGGCCCTCCATGATTTTGCTCATTGTTCCTCCATGAAAAATTCGGGATTTCTCTCCATGGGGCATTGTTGTTGTTGTATGAGTTCATGGGATGGTTACTAACATAGCTCACGTTCTCATGATCACTAACGTAGCTCTTCCCCTCGCAATGATGAGTTTCATGGGGACCCGCACAATTGGCGCATCCCTTCATAGATGGATTTGAGGAAGAATAAGCTGCAGACTCAACACTTTCTTTCTGTGCGGTTGCTAATTTTTCGACCATCTTAGTGAGAGAGGATCTGAGCTGAGAGGTGATCAGTAGGCTCGACATGGAGTAGGCCTACTGCCCTAGGAGCTCTACCTTTGTTCTTCGCCCACTACCTTGTGTTGTTGGTCATGGTTTAAGGAGCTCCATTGCTTCTTGAGGTGATTTGTTCATAAAACTCTCCCTCCAGCAGGAGTTCACAAGGAGTCGATTAGAATCGTCCAACCCGTTGAAGAAAGAAAGGCAAAAAGACTGATCGTCTAGCCCGTGATGAGAACAATTCATCAACATTTCTTTAAACCGGTCCCAAGCATCATATAATGTTTCCCCTGGCTCTTGAGTGAAAGTATTGATCTCACCAATCAGCTGTCTTGTTCTGCTGGTTGGGTAATACTTTGCAAGAAATTTCTGAGCCATCTGAGCCCAGGTGTGAATTGATTTTGAAGGGAGGCTTCTATACCATCTGAAGCTGCGTCCTAAAGAGAGTGAGGAGAATAACTGAAGTCTTATCCTTTCCTTTACGGCACCAGCTTTTCCAAATGAGTTGAAAAAGTCGAGGAAGAGGCTCAAGTGGTTTGGTGCATCGTCTGGATTCGCTCCACTGAACCTTCCTAAATCTCGGGTAACCGTAATGAAGTGCGTTTTGAATGTCCATTGTCCATTCTCCTCTGGTGTTAACTCTGGGAGGACTATGGCTGAAGCTCTACCCTCAGTGCAAGGTTGATAGTAGTCACTTAGAGCTTGAGGGTTGGCGTGTAGTTGCTCTCCTTTGATTGTGCCTGTTGTTTTCAATTTCTGGTTGGTTCTTGATCCGCCATGGTTATACTTCTTAGATCCCTTCTAGCTCTTAGTAGGAAGCACTCAAGATCGGGTCTCGGACTGACAAGCGGAGAACCACGAGCTCGGGTGCTTGGCATACACAAGGGAGAAGAAGGTACCTAATAAACACCAAAAGCGAAAGGCTAACTGTTAGAAATAAGGAAATATAAACAAGAACTAAATAAAAACTGAAATAAAACAAAGATTAAAGATAAAACAAAAATAAACGGAAACAAAAAACAAATAAGAAAAAAAACTAAAATACCGAAACTGGGGAAAATGATAGAAACTATCAATTTCCCTGGCAACGGCGCCAAAAACTTGTTGTGCAAATAATATATATCACAAAATATATAAATATATGCAAAGAGTAGGCAAATGCACCTATTCGATGTAGTACAACAAGTGTCGTATCCACAAGGAAATTGGTTCTATCTCCCTAGCTTCGGTATTTAGTTGTTTAATTAGAAACGGTAAAAAATATGGGTTTAGCCGAGGCAAGCTTAGTGATTCGGTTGTAATAAAATAGAAAACAATTAAACTAAAGTGGTATTTTAATGGATTGAAATGAAGATGTGCCCCAGGAAAGTGTAATCACCCAAATACTCCCAAACATAATATTTTATCCCAATTTGCTCTAGTTGTCTATTAGGACTAAAGTTATGACTAACTCTAAAATCCTAGTGAAAGTCAAATCTTATCTAGTTAAATAAACCCTACGGTTAGGTTGGATAAACATCACTAGGTAGCATTAAACACAAGCCCTTAATAATAGCACTAAATCCACCAACTAATTAAACAAGGAAAAATCTAGGGTTAATTTGTCTCTCTCTTGGCTAAAATCTCTAAATCACATATGTATGAAGTTTGAAGAAACCACAAATGCACAAAGGTGATCAATCTAGCACATTAATTAAATTTAGAGAGACAAAACAACTATTTTTAAGCAAATTAGGTTTTACATGCTAGTTTAGGGATTTGGGGTCAAACCCCATCCCAGGGGTACAAAATAGGACTACTCAGACATTAAAGAAGTAAAGAGAAAAAAGAGTAAAAGAGGTAGCCATGGGTTGTTGAAGAAGCTTTAAGGGAGATGGTCCTTTTCCCTTTCTTCTGTTCCCGTTTTTCGTCGCGTTTTCGTCTCGAGTCCCGTCTCTGTTTTTCTTCAGTTCTCGACTTTCTTCTCGTTTTTGTCTGTTCTCCCCGAGTCCCCCCTCGAGTCCGTCCAGTCTGTCTCTTATATTTTTGTCGCGTCCCCCTCTTTCTTTTTTTTAACTTTTCGTTCTCCAAAAACATAAAAGGCGCGACTACTGCAGCCAAGGGAAATATTATGTGCATGCTTCACATATTATATGTATGTTGATACGTAGATGTTGCTGATTTCTCACGTGCACACTGCTGTTGAAGAATACATGCATGCTAATGTGCATGCCCATGACCAAATGCAGCTGTATGTTGTGTACGTATATTTTCATATACGTTTTACGTGGGATATAAAATAAGCTAGCAGGCTGCTTGCTTGCTTGCAGCAGGTAGCTTGTCTGCTTGCTAGTGCAGCGGTAAGTAATGTCGAATTAAGCATTCACCTAAAATATAATAAAATATGTAAGTTCACTAATATAAATAAAATACTCTATAAAGTGGTGAAATTATGTTATAAATCATGTAAAATATTTGCGGAAATAACTCTTAAAAATATATATTTTCACCACTTATCAACTCCCTCACACTTATCTTTTTGCTTGTCCTCAAGCAAAACTAGGAACCCACAAGAAGAAGAGATATTTAAAGCAAGCAAGGGTTTAAATGAATTCTTGGATTTTGTTAAACAAACTGGTGGAATAGTCATGAGGAGTGCAAACCCAACCTTATCGTGGTGACATGGGTGTGCTTCGGGTAAAAATAAAAATATAGAGTTTCAGGGTATGAGCTATAGTGCTTCAAAGTTATAAAGATTAGGTAACTTGAAGAACTTTTACCATGGCCAACTTCTCTCAAGAATGGGCATTAAGGAGAAAACAAAAGAAAAATAGATGTATGCGTTTGTTTCACTTTTGCATAAGAGATGAGGAGATATATTTAGGCGTTTTAGCCTTTGCATTAAAGAACACTCAACTCTCATTTTGTTGGTTACCAATGGTGTCTCACAAGTCCCTTTTTAGATTTTCACAAAGAAGCACCCCTTAGCAATCCCTAAGAGAGAAGATAGAAATAACCCCTAAGCAATAAAAATTCACCAAGATGAGGTTATATGGTTGCACCGCATATTCATGCTCCTCTAGAGAGATAATTTTGAAAATTTTTGATGAAAAATCCCAAGAATTCAAAGAAAAACTTGCTTACATTTAAATGTAACTCCTAAGTGGAAGCAATAGATAAGCATAAGGAAATTGAGCAGTGCATAAAAGAAAAGGTCATCTCCCCCACACTTAAATGGGACAATGTCCTCATTGTTCAAGGAATAACAAAGGGAGAAACAAAAGACCTTTTCGACGCACTTGCATAGAGTTTAACAAAAAGTGTGTATGATATGTATTGTGCAAAATTAAAAAGTAGGGTGAAACTAGTACTCCCCTGATAAGGTGTAGACTGAAAACGAGATTCCCCTACACTTGAGAGTGTCCGGGGTCGATGAGGCGCAACCTTCGATCATTCGAGACGAAGGTCCTTGGAAAATTTTGCCAAAGTTTCCTTTGAAATTGTTCCTAAATCCATCCCTTTTTCAGAGGGGCACACCTGTTTCCAAATATTCACAACACAAACAACACCAATTTGGGCACAAAAATGCAATTCCGAGGAATGCTGAAAAAGCCCGTTAACACAAGAGTGCAAAATATTGTGCAGTTTTTAAACTAACGAAAAAGACATGAAAATAAAATGAAATGAAATGAAATCCGGGCTGCCTCCCGGAGAGCTGCCTTTCTTTAACGTCTTTGGCTAGACACAGTAAGCATAGATCAAACCTGAGGGTCTCTTAGAATGATGGCACGAGCTTCGACTTTCTCAAGATTACCTCCCATATAATGCTTTAGCCTCGATCCATTCACCATGAAGGTTTGCCCTTTGCGTTCTTCAACTCAACGATCCATATTGAGTGACATTTGAGACAGTGAAAGGTCCAGCCCAATGAGATTTTAATTTGCCAGGGAACAACTTCAGCCTGGAATTGTAAAGCAGAACCCAATCTCCCACATGAAACTCTCGCCTAAGGATCATCTTATCATGCCACCTCTTGGCTTTCTCCTTATAGATGCGGTTGTTCTCATATGCGTCCTCTTGAAACTCTTCCAATTCAGTCAGTTGGAATTTTCTTTTGTCAGCCGCACTCATCAGATCAAAGTTCAATGCTTTCACAGCCCAGAATGATTTGTGCACCAACTCCACTAGTAGATGACAAGCTTTACCAAAGACAAGTCGGTATGGAGAAATGCCGATGGGAGTATTATAAGCTGTCCTATATGCCCATAGTGCATCATCAAGCTTTAGTGACCAATCCTTCCTTGATGAATTGACTGTTTTCTGAAGGATCCACTTCAGCTCTCGGTTGGTGACCTCGGCTTGGCCATTAGTTTGGGGATGGTAAGGTAGAGCTACCTTGTGTCTCACTCCATACTTTCCCATTAAAGCTTCAAACTGCTTATTGCAGAAGTGAGACCCGCCATCACTGATTATAGCACGTGGCACTCCAAACCTTGTAAAGATGTTCTTTTTCAAGAACTTGATCACCACCTAAGCATCACTAGTGGGGATGCAATGGCTTCTACCCACTTGGTGACATAGTCAACTGCCACCAAAATGTAGAGATTTGAGAAAGATGAAGGAAAAGGGCCCATGAAGTCAATTCCCCATAGGTCAAAAGGTTCCACCTCAATAATGACATTCAGAGGCATCTCATGCTTTCTTGAGGTGTTTCCAAGTCTCTGGCATTGGTCACAAGAGGCAACATAAGCATGACAGTCCTTGTGGAGGGTTTTCCAAAAGAACCCTGATTGAAGAATCTTAGCTGCGGTCCTTGCCGGCCCATGGTGTCCTCCTGCCTCGAGAGAATGGAAATGCTTCAGAATATTCTGTACTTCGGCTGTCGGCACACACCTTCTAACCATCCCATCTGCACAGCCTTAAAAAGGAAAGGGTCCTCCCAATAGTAGTGCTTCACATCTGCAAAGAATTTCTTCTTTTGTTGATAAGTCATTTTACGAGGCACTACTCCCTGTGCTAAATAGTTTGCCATGTCTGCATACCAGGGATCATCTGTGTGGCCGAGCATGAAGAGATACTCATCCGGGAGGAATTCATTAATGGGCACTCCATCCTCTGGTGCCTCTATGCGAGATAAGTGGTCAGCCACTACATTTTGCACTCCTGGCTTATCTCTGACTTCGATCTCAAATTCTTGCAGCAGGAGGATCCACCTGAGAAGTCTAGGCTTGGCATCCTCCTTAGTGAACAGATATTTGAGAGCAGAGTGATCAGTGTGGACTATCACATTGCTTCCAAGAAGGTAAGATCTGAACTTATCCAAAGCACAGACCACTGCTAGAAGCTCTTTCTCAGTAGTGGCATAATTCTTCTGAGCTTCATTGAGGGTTCTGCTAGCATAGTAGATGGTTCTCAGAATTTTCTCCTTCTTCTGACACAAGGCTGCCGGCCCCCACTGCATAGTCACTAGCATCACACATAATCTCAAATGGAAGGCTCCAATCTGGTGAAACTACGATGGGGACTGAGATGAGACACTCCTTAAGGGTATTGAAGGCTTGCATACACTCCTCAGTGAAGTTGAACTTAGTCTCCTTGGCCAAGAGGTCACACAAAGGCTTCGAAATTTTTGAGAAGTCTTTGATGAACCTTCTGTAAAACCTGGCATGCCCAAGGAAACTTCTTATATCCTTGACAGAGGTAAGTGGTGGCAGTTTTTCAATGACCTCGACCTTGGCCTGGTCGACTTCAATACCTCTTGAAGAAATTTTGTGCCCGAGGACTATCCCTTCTCTGACCATGAAATGACATTTTTCCTAGTTAAGCACCAGGTTAGTTTCCTCACACCGAGCAAGAATGTCATCCAAATTGTCTAAGCAAGATTCAAAGGTGAGACCAAAAACTGAGAAGTCGTCCATGAACACCTCGATGCTCTTCTCTAGAAAGTCAGAGAAATGGACATCATACACCTCTGGAAGGTTGCAAGAGCATTACATAAACCAAACGACATCCGGTTGTATGCAAATGTCCCATATGGGCATGTAAAAGTAGTCTTCTCTTGGTCCTCTGGGGCAATGGGTATTGGAAGTATCCTGAGTAGCCATCGAGAAACAGTAGTAGTCTTGCCCCGACCAATCTCTCAAGCATCTGGTCGATGAAGGGCAGAGGGAAGTGGTCTTTACGGGTGGCCGTATTCAATTTCCATAGTCAATGCACACCCTCCAACCATTTGTGGTTCTTTGGGGGACTAACTCACCCTTCGCATTGGGGACCACTGTGATGCCTCCTTTCTTTGGCACAACCTGAACTAGACTCACCCATTTGCTGTCAGATATGAAGTAGATTATCCCGGAGTCTAGCAGCTTCAGGACTTCAGCTTTCACCACCTCTTTCATGTTAGGATTCAGTCTTCTCTGCGGTTGGACCAAAGGTTTGTAATCATCCTCCATATATATGTGGTGAGTGCAGAAGCGAGGGTCAATGCCTTTGATGTCTGATATGGACCAGCCAATAGCTCTTTTGTGGCTTCGAAGCACCTTCAAAAGACTTTCCTCTTGTGCACCTGTTAGAGAGGAGGAGATAATAACAGGTAGAACACAGGGGTCAGTCAAGAAAGCATATTTTAAGTGTGAGGTAAGGGTTTCATCTCCACGATGGGAGGCTTCTCAACCGACGGTGGAGGCTTTTGGGCAGACCGCTCTAATGGTTCTGGTGGTGGGTAGCGTGGCATGGCATAAGGTTTTCTATTGTCCAAGGCTCCCACCATCTCTACTACCTCTCTGTCCATCACCTGCTCATATCGAAACTCAAGCAGAGCAAGTTTAAGAGCATCATAACAAATTAGAGAAGAGGAATTATCTTGCACAATAGAGTCAACAATATCTGTAGCATGAACAGCTTCCACATGCACAGGTTTCTTTATACTACCTTAGACATATCATACTCTATTGTTTCATCATGAAGTCTCAATATAATTTTTCCTTTCTCAACATCTATTAGAGCCCTAGCAGTCCGCATAAAGGACGACCCAAAATCAATGGTACCCTAGCATCCTCTTCCCTGTCAATCACAATAAAATCAGCAGGGAACATAAAGGTTCCAACAGTCACAACCAAGTCCTCCACTATCCCTTTCGGGAACACTAAGGACCTATCAGCTAATTGTAATTGAATTGAAGTAGGCATGCATTCACCAATTCCAAGCTTATTAAATATTGATAGTGGCATGAGATTAATACAGCTCCTAAATCCCAAAGTCCACTACCACAATCACATCATCGATAGAGCAGGGTATGATTGGCAAACCAGGGTCTCCAAGTTTTAGAGGTAGGTTCTTGAAGCTCTTTAGCAGCACCGCTGATACTTTCTTGTGTAAGATGCACGGTCTCAACCTCTTGCAACGATCTCTGTTGGAGATGATGTCTTTCATAAACTTTGCATAGATCGGCATCTGTTTTAATGCATCAAAAAATGGAATGTTAATTGTCAGTTTCTTAAAATGGCTCAAAAACATTCCAAATTGTTCATCTAAATATTGATCTTTGAGCCTGTTTGGAAAAGAAAGAGGAGGAAGAATCTTAGTGAAAGTAGAGGGTGTAGAAGTTTCAGGAGACTCCTTCTCCTTGGAAGTATTTTTCGGAGGAGGGGGGTTTCCTCAAAAGTCTTTTGATCTTCCTCTTGAACTGTTTGAGATTCTTGATCCTCGTTTTTAGCTTGTGGATATGGTGATTCTAAATTCTTCCCACTTCTCAAAGTCACTGCTTTAGCATGTTCTCCTCGGATTTTGCTTTGGCTGACTTGGGAAAGTGGTTGGTGGTTTTTGTACAAACTGCTCAAACTGCTGAGAGAGATGATCCAAATGTGTTTTGATTTCTTTGTTGAAAGCAACTTGGCTCAAATTCTAGAATCCTGGCGGGCATTGTAAGCCTCTTGTGCTGCGGTTTTAGCATTAGAGAAGGCTATGAAAGCTGACATCATGTTCTTAGCTCCTCATCAGCACCGCTAGAAGAAGATTGAGATTGTTGAGTTTGTTGTTGGAATCCCGGGGGGCCTTGAGGTCTATAACCCATATTGGAGTTCACTTGGGGTCTATACCCTTGAGAGAAGTTTGAAGAATTACTTGGCCCTCCATGATTTTGGTCATTGTTCCTCCATGAAAAATTCGGGTGATTTCTCCATGGGGCATTGTTGTTGTTGTATGAGTTCATGGGACGGTTACTAACATAGCTCACGTTCTCATGATCATTAACGTAGCTCTTCCCCTCGCAATGATGAGTTTCATGGGGACCCGCACAAATGGTGCATCCCTCCATAGATGGATTTGAGGAAGAAGAAGCTCACAGACTTAACCTTTCTTTCTGTGTGGTTGCTAATTTTTCGACCATCTTAGTGAGAGAGGATATCTGAGCTGAGAGGTGATCAGTAGGCTCGACATGGAGTAGGTAGGCCTGCTGCCATAGGAGCTCTACCTTTGTTCTTCTTCGCCCCTGCCTTGTGTTGTTGGTCATGGTTTCAAGGAGCTCCATTGCTTTTTTAGGTGATTTGTTCATAAAACTTCCTCCAGCCGAGGAGTTCACAAGGAGTCGATTAGAATCGTCCAACCCGTTGAAGAAAGAAAGGCAAAGATACTGATCGTCTAGCCCGTGATGAGAACAATTCATCAACATTTCTTTAAACCGATCACCAGCATCATATAATGTTTCCCCTGGCTCTTGAGTGAAGTATTGATCTCACCAATCAGCTGTCTTGTTCTGCTGGTTGGGTAATACTTTGCAAGAAATTTCTGAGCCATCTGAGCCCAGGTGTGAATTGATTTTGAAGGGAGCTTCTATACCATCTTGAAGCTGCGTCCTGAAGAGAGTGAGGGAATAACTGAAGTCTTATCCTTTCCTTTACGGCACCAGCTTTTCAAAATGAGTTGCAAAAGTCGAGGAAGAGGCTCAAGTGGTTTGGTGCATCGTCTGGATTCGCTCCATTGAACCTTCCTAAATCTCGGGTAACCGTAATGAAGTGCGTTTTGAATGTCCATTGTCCATTCTCCTCTGGTGTAACTCTAGGAGGACTATGGCTGAAGCTCTACCCTCAGTACCTGGTTGATAGTAGTCACTTAGAGCTTGAGTGGGCGTGTAGTTGCTCTCCTTGATTGTGCCCGTTTTTTCAATTTCTGGTTGGTCTTGATCCGCCAAGGTTATACTTCTTAGATCCCTTCTAGCTCTTAGTAGGAAGCGCTCAAGATCGGGTCTCGGACTGACAAGCGGATGAAATACCCCAAACTTAATTAGGGTGATTAAATTACTCTAATATGATATTAAGGGCTTATTAGTGCCTAATGAATTTTGGTAAAAATAACAAATCCAAAAGAAACAAGAAAACGCTTAAAAAGCGAAAAACGCTAAAGGGAGCGTTAAGTGACCCTAGGAGAAATATAATCTTGAAAAGGGTGTCGAATGAATTTTAAAGGCTTAATAATGCCTAAATAATATATGGGAACAATTCCCGAAGAAAACGAATCCAAATAATGTATTAAAACGATAATAAAGCTTTAGCGCGCGCCTTTCGAGAAAACCCGAAAACGTGACTTTAAGTGGTCAAACGAACCCGTAAAAATTATAGTTCATCAAATAACTATAAATAAACATTAGTGGGAGTATAATAACCATTAAAATTAAAGGAACGAGAAAATTCCGGAAAACGGGCCCGGTAAGTGCATAGTGCTAAAACCGGGTAAAATAACGAGCGTTCTCGGTAAAGACAAAAAACGCTCCAGCATGGGTATATAGTGGGGCCGGTTTTTTTTAGCTGGTAATTAGCCCACACACACTCACACTTGACTAGCTAATTAATTCAAGAGTTGAAAAGTCAAAAGAGGAAAAGTACAAAAGTAAAAAAAAAATACCTCTCTCCTCTCATTTCCCTCTCTTTCCTCCCTTTCTTCTTCCCCAGCCGTCTCTCTCCCCCTCTCTGGTTTTTCTGGGCGATTTTGAGGCCCTCCATGGATGCTCCACCTTCTCCTTCTTGCTCTAGCTAAATACAAGCTCCAAATCAAAAATAAAATACATATTTGAACTCCCCTCATCCTCCTCTACCTTTCTCTCTTTTCGGAATTTCAAAAGGATGAGTTTCATCTCCATGGGTTTTCCCCATTTGAAGGAAGAAGGGCATCAAATTGAAGCTTGAAGTCCCCTCTCTCTCCTAACGTAAAAAGGTCTCAAGAAAAACTCATCTTTCTTCATCTTTCCTTGTTGGCCGATTTTGCCCATCCTCACACTTTGTTTTCTCCTTGTTTTTGAGCTCCAATTCACCCCCTTCAATGGTGGGATAATTCCCTTCCTGATTCAAGGGAGAGAACCCCTTTTAAAAGCTTCAAAAAGGTAAACCCTAACTATGGTGATTTAAGCCCTTAATTGGATTAGTGTATTTCCATGGGTTAGAATTTTAATTATGTGCTTGTTGTGTAATTTGGGTGTTGGGATGGAGTTCGGTAACTCCACTTCCAACTTGACCGGAATTGAAGAGAGGAGAGGAGAAGACTTGAAATGGGAGCTCATGAGAATTTAAGGTAAGAAACTACCTTAATGACTTTATTAATGGTTTTAGAGTTGGGTTTGGGAAAAATAAAAGATTAAATAAAATCTGGAGCAATAATGTGCTTCATTGTGGTTAGTAGATGTTGTGAAATGTTGGTTTGAATTAAGGGCCTTGGAGCCAAGTTATTTGGGAATTGTGTTTATGTTATTGCTTGGTGAATTTTGAATGGAGTTTGTGTGCTGGTAGGACCCCTTGTGGGTGTGGCTAGTTTAGGAATGAAAATTGATGAGAGTTGATGGATTGAGAGATGTTAGATTTATGGGGAAACTATGGCGAAATTTTGGTAGAAAGTAAGTGTTTTAAGGTGGTTTAATGAGATGGGAGAACCTAGGTGTTTGTAATGTTGAGAGGAGAGGATTGATAGCCTTGAAATGGTATTTAGAGAACTAGGGGGAAGAGTGTGAAAATCTGTAGCAATGGAGTATGGAAATGTTTTAGAAAAACTAGATAATGAGCTAGTGTGCAAGACCTTGGAAACAAGAGTTGTGCTTTGGTTTAGTTAATGTACTTGTCTAGGGATGAATTGGTATGGTCATTGATGCATTTGGTGAGGTTGGTAGGATGTGAAAACTAGCAAGAAGAAGTTAGAAATGCATAATAGTGCAAAATGCAAAATGTGAGAATGTGAATTGGATGAATTTGAGCAAGAATTGGGTAGTGGATTTAACCAATGATTTGGAGTGGTTTAAGGAGTGTTTTGAGGTGTTTAATTATGTAGGAAACTTGTGGGAAGTTTATGGAATGATTAGGGGTGGATTAAGGGTTTATTTGGGGTCCAAAATAAGTAATTAAAATGGGTACTGGGCTGGACCGACCCTAGGATCGATCCTAGCAGGGTCGGTCGACCCGAAAGTCTGCAATCTCGGAAGCTTCTGCATCCGACCGACCCAGGGACCGACCCTGCCTGGGTCGGTCGAGTAGAAATTTTAAGTCGGAAATACTTCTGTAACGGACCAACCCAATGGACCGACCCTGGCTGGGTCGGTCGGACTGGAATTTGTTGTAATCGAAGTCTCTGCACCCGACCGACCCATGGGTCTGACCCAGGGGGGTCGGTCAGGTCAAAAATATATAATATATATATATATAATATATATATAATAATAATAATAACCTAGTAATCATATGTATGTATTATGTATAGATATGTACATAATATGGGACCTTAGTAATACACCATTAATGTAACCCTAATGGTAAGGGGATGAGTATGTGAATGGGAAACAAGTAAGAGGATTAATTAAGAAAGTAGAAAGTATAAGAACATTGAGTGAACCGAAGTAATGGGATAACGGGAGTAGTAATTACTTGTGTATCGTATGAACATAGTATTAATGACAATGTTGGAAACATTATCAGTGGAACAAGTGTGAACCGAGGAACAAGGGAACACACGTAAAGCTAACCCGGTGAAAGGTATGATTTCCTCATGCTCTGTATCCTAACTTGGTTACCCCGATTTGTGTGCTTGTTTGATTGTGTGATCACCTAACAAGATAAATGCGAATCGGATTGTTGCACTTGATGGTGCTTGTGTAGTATTGTTGCTTGATTGGTTGTAATTTGCAAAGAAGTTTGTATAATTCATGAAATGTGAATGTGAATGAATTGTTGAAGTTGAATGCGTATTGTAGAGCGACTCATAGTGAGTCTTGTTTGAGTGCTGACGTCGAGAAGGAGTCCGGTTGTGAATCAACGAAAACATGGAGACCCACTAAGCTATCGAACCAAGACGAGATAACACACGAAAACCATCAATCAACGGACACGATAAACCAAACTTAAGAATTGACTCAAAATGAGAACAAGCGACACACGGGACTAGTGAACGTCCTTAATTTCAATAGTCGACCTCCTATGCAAGGATGTGACTCAATGTTAGAAAACGAACATAGTTCCTAAGTAACGGAGGTGTAGGGGCGACCCTTAAATCGGCAGATACAACGAGATTGGAAAATCTCCTAAGTTGTATGATAGCATCGAGAAAGATGCGGCTGACTAATGTTTATATATGTATTTGTATATGAGTACATATTGTTACTAACCCAGAGCTGGGTTAGGGGGATTGTGAGTCACGCGTGCAAGGATGAGGAAGCAACAGAGCGTATGTTTCTGAATCCATGGTCGAACTCCCTTGTTACCGGGCCGTGTGCCACATTGTGGTGCCCTGCGGGGCCGTGTGCCACATAGTGGTGCCCGACTAGAGTAAGGCCGGCAGAGCTTACCCGTCTAAAGAGGTAAGCTGGGTATTATGAGATAGGTAGAGGGAACATGAGAGAATGTTTCTAATTCCGTCTGGAGATTTTAAAAGCCCGGTGGTGAGACCTATATATGTCTCTGCCCGGAGGCCTATGAGGCTTAACCTAATATTATTCAAGAGTAGAATAATTAAGAAACTAGATCGGGACCGTGAGTGTCCAATGATCTAGGAGTCAAGTAAACTACCCGGTTGAGATAGAAAGTTGGTAATTAACGAGAGTGAAACTCACTTGAGATACGGTCTCTCAAGGCTGAAGAATAAGATAGCTGAACTTAACAAGCTGGATGTGATATCTGTGTGGATTGTATTCCTGGATTGAATGTGGAGTGTGGTGTGAATGTACATATATGATGTATTGTTGTATTGCATGTTGTTTGAACTAAAATGAACTGCATGCTCTCGACCAATTAGTCGGCGTACCCTCGCTAGTACGCGGGGTATACGGAAGTCATATTCAGCGTAAGCTGACCCCCTAGGGGGAACGTTTTTAGTGTGCAGGTACCCAAAGTGAATATGAACACTGTAAGAGACTGGCAGCTAAGCCGGACACCGTTCGAGAGTGGGACGGGGTTGTTACTGATATGGGTAGTTGATAAGCAATTGTATTTGTATACTGAGGGATGTAAGACCAAAAAGGGTCATGGATACTCGGGAAATTGTAGATACTCGGTATAGTTTGAATGGAGATGGAATTTGTATAATTTGGATTTGAAGGTTGTATTTGATTTCTGAATTGGTTAAGTATCGGAAGTAGCGTTTGCATTAGGGTACTCGGTAAAAGACCCATCAGACCGATATTGTATTTGTTGTAGTATTTGTGCTTGGATTGGCCTTGTTAGTCACATAGGTGACTAACGGCATTGTATCACCCCCGGTTGTAGTTATTGTTCCGCTGCATTATGGTTGGTAATTGAGATGGATTAGGAGATAATGGTGTGTTTACCGGTAGGGGTGTTACAGCGGAGAACCACGAGCTCGGGTGCTTGGCATACACAAGGGGAGAAGAAGGTACCTAATAAACACCAAAAGCGAAAGGCTAACTGTTAGAAATAAGGAAATATAAACAAGAACTAAATAAAAACTGAAATAAAACAAAGATTATAGATAAAACAAAAATAAACGGAAACAAAAACAAAAATAAGAAAAAAAAACTAAAATACCGAAACTGGGGAAAATGATAGAAACTATCAATTTCCCCGGCAACGGCGCCAAAAACTTGTTGTGCAAATAATATATATCACAAAATATATAAATATATGCAAAGAGTAGGCAAGTGCACCTATTCGATGTAGTACAACAACTGCCGTATCCACAAGGAAATTGGTTCTATCTCCCTAGCTTCGGTATTTAGTTGTTTAATTAGAAACGGTAAAAAATATGGGTTTAGCCGGAGGCAAGCTTAGTGATTCGGTTTAGTAATAAAAATAGAAAACAATTAAACTAAAGTGGTATTTTAATGGATTGAAATGAAGATGTACCCCAGGAAAGTGTAATCACCCAAATACTCCCAAACATAACATTTTATCCCAATTTGCTCTAGTTGTCTATTGGGACTAAAGTTATGACTAACTCTAAAATCCTAGTGAAAGTCAAATCTTATCTAGTTAAATAAACCCTTTGGTTAGGTTGGATAAACATCACTAGATAGCATTAAACACAAGCCCTTAATAATAGCACTAAATCCACCAACTAAGTAATTAAAATGGGTACTAGGCTGGACCGACCCTAGGACCGATCCTAGCAGGGTCGGTCGACCCGAAAGTCTGCAATCTCGGAAGCTTCTGCATCCGACCGACCCTGCCTGGGTCGGTCGAGTAGAAAATTTTAGTCGGAAATACTTCTGTAACGGACCGACCCAATGGACCGACCCTGGCTGGGTCGGTCGGACTGGAATTTTCTGTAATCGAAGTCTCTGCACCCGACCGACCCATGGGTCCGACCCAGGGTGGGTCGGTCGGGTCAAATATTATATTATATATAATATAATAATAATAATAACCTAGTAATCATATGTATGTATATATGTATAGATATGTACATATATATGGGACCTTAGTAATACACCATTAATGTAACCCTAATGGTAAGGGAATGAGTATGTGAATGGGAAACAAGTAAGAGGATTAATTAAGAAAGTAGAAAGTATAAGAACATTGAGTGAACCGAAGTAATGGGATAACGGGAGTAGTAATTACTTGTGTATCGTATGAACATAGTATTAATGACAATGTTGGAAACATTATCAGTGGAACAAGTGTGAACCGAGGAACAAGGGAACACACGGTAAAGCTAACCCCGGTGAAAGGTATGATTTCCTCATGCTCTGTATCCTAACTTGGTTACCCCGATCTGTGTGCTTGTTTGATTGTGTGATCACCTAACAAGATAAATGCATGAATCGGATTGTTGCACTTGATGGTGCTTGTGTAGTATTGTTGCTTGATTTGTTTGTAATTTGCAAAGAAGTTTGTATAATTCATGAAATGTGAATGTGAATGAATTGTTGAATGTTGAATGCGTATTGTAGAGCGACTCATAGTGAGTCTTGTTTGAGTAGTGACTCGTAGAAGGAGTCCGGTTGTGAATCAACGAAAACATGGAGACCCACTAAGCTATCGAACCAAGACGAGATAACACACGAAAACCATCAATCAACGGACACGATAAACCAAACTTAAGAATTGACTCAAAATGAGAACAAGCGACACACGGGACTAGTGAACGTCCTTAATTTCAATAGTCGACCTCCTATGCAAGGATGTGACTCAATGTTAGAAAACGAACATAGTTCCTAAGTAACGGAGGTGTAGGGGCGACCCTTAAATCGGCAGATACAACGAGATTGGAAAATCTCCTAAGTTGTATGATAGCATCGAGAAAGATGCGGCTGACTAATGTTTATATATGTATTTGTATATGAGTACCTATTGTTACTAACCCGAGAGCTGGGTTAGGGGGATTGTGAGTCACGCGTGCAAGGATGAGGAAGCAACAGAGCGTATGTTTCTGAATCCATGGTCGAACTCCCTTGTTACCGGGCCGTGTGCCACATAGTGGTGCCCTGCGGGGCCGTGTGCCACATAGTGATGCCCGACTGGAGTAAGACCGGCAGAGCTTACCCGTCTAAAGAGGTAAGCTGGGTATTATGAGATAGGAAGAGGGAACATGAGAGAATGTTTCTAATTCCGTCTAGAGATTTTAAAAGCCCGGTGATGAGACCTATATATGTCTCTGCCCGGAGGCCTATGAGGCTTAACCTAATATTATTCAAGAGTAGAATAATTAAGAAACTAGATCGGGACCGTGAGTGTCCAATGATCTAGGAGTCAAGTAAACTACCCGGTTGAGATAGAAAGTTGGTAATTAACAAGAGTGAAACTCACTTGAGATACGGTCTCTCAAGGCTGAAGAATAAGATAGCTGAACTTAACAAGCTGGATGTGATATCTGTGTGGATTGTATTCCTGGATTGAATGTGGAGTGTGGTGTGAATGTACATATATGATGTATTGTTGTATTGCATGTTGTTTGAACTAAAATGAACTGCATGCTCTCAACCAATTAGTCGGCGTACCCTCGCTAGTACGCGGGGTATGCGGAAGTCATATTCAGCGTAAGCTGACCCCCTAGGGGGAACGTTTTTAGTGTGCAAGTACCCGAAGTGAATATGAACACTGTAAGAGACTGGCAGCTAAGCCGGACACCGTTCGAGAGTGGGACGGGGTTGTTACTGATATGGGTAGTTGATAAGCAATTGTATTTGTATACTGAGGGATGTAAGACCAAAAAGGGTCATGGATACTCGGGAGATTGTAGATACTCGGTATAGTTTGAATGGAGATGGAATTTGTATAATTTGGATTTGAAGGTTGTATTTGATTTCTGAATTGGTTAAGTATCGGAAGTAGTGTTTGCATTGGGGTACTCGGTAAAAGACCCATCAGACCGATATTGTATTTGTTGTAGTATTTGTGCTTGGATTGGCCTTGTTAGTCACATAGGTGACTAACGGCATTGTATCACCCCCGGTTGTAGTTATTGTTCCGCTGCATTATGGTTGGTAATTGAGATGGATTAGGAGATAATGGTGTGTTTACCGGTAGGGGTGTTACAAAAAGTGGTATCAGAGCGAAGTATCACTCTGATGGTCTAAATACCGAGTCTAGGAAAATACCGAGTTAGGAATTAGAGACTTAGGGCTAAGGGTTGAGTGTTAGCGTGTGAGGTACGCTAGGTAGGAACTTCCAGTGTGACCTGGATACCGACATGACCAGTCCCGCCCTCCGCAACCCCGTTATAAGTTGGGGAAAAGAACGCCAGAGAGATGGAAAGACCTCTCACACTCGGGTTAACCCGATCTGGCAGTTGTAAAATAAACTTCGTAAATAGAAAGAACCTGTCATACGGTAGATTCCAAGGGTTGGAAATCCCAAAGACGGTTCCCGTTTGAACGACGATAACCGTATAGAACGGTGGAAGATTGAAGATCCTAAATATAGGATAACTAAATTTATGGCACCATGGGGCGACGTGCTTTGCAGTCACGAGAACCATGCGCAGCCAACAAGAAGGGAAGCATAGCAACGCCATGAAGATTTCCTTTTAAACCCAAGTTTTCTATTTCAAAACCCAAAATTTTGTTTCCAACCACAACTTTTCTTTTTAAAACCTCAGATTTTATTTAAAAACCAAACCAGAGAAACACGGTGCGTATCATAGAATGATACCAGAGGACTTGATGACAGAATACTTCACCTAGGCGTGTGACGAACACTACGAGTGTACCCAGATACGGGATGTGGGACGACCGCACTCTGAAGGAGCCTGCGGGCCTGACAGATAGTTAGGTAAGTGGTAACGTGCCAAGACGGTACCCCACGTATGTACACATGTAGTGTACGAAACACGGGAAGTAGTCAACTCCGTTCTACGGACCATAAGTGAATTCAAACCGGAAGAGTTGGACACCTTGAACAGTCGAAGCAACTCAGATTAGCTTACAAGCTAAGGAGTCAAGAATACACTCCAGAAGAACGATTAAGAGTTAGGAAGCGCGAGAAGCACTAGTAACTGACTAAAGACATTGGAGATGTCTCAAGGATATTGAAACAAAAGCATGAAATAGCCGGAGTGGATACCGGTCAAAGCACAGTAAGGCAAATGCCTAGCGGGAACACTTCAATGTTCAATGAATGGGATAAGATTTCCAGAACAACCACTATAAATACCCAGGGTGAACATCTAAGGTACCGTAGGATACCGACCACCACTGAGGGAAATACCAAACCGGTTAAAACCTTAAGGGAAACACACATGGCCTACCCTAAGAACGGGAGATGTATAACCCCAAATGGGACAATTTGGAATCCAGAACCGCAATGCGGAGTAAATTAAACATCCTCATAAATGTTAGTTGGATGTAAATGTATAATCAACAACACCCAAAGCAATCCATAAAGGGTATCAAAGTCAACATAGTTGAACGAAGTGTCGTAACAAGAGCACAAGAGCTATAACGAACACTCGGTTAGAACACCGAAGGGATCCCACTTACCCAGGGGATACCCTGAATTATGGCAAGGTACCAATCAATACCAAGAGACTTGAAGGGCATCCAACGAACGGAAGCGTGATGCGATGATCTTACCATGGAGCCCAGTAACACCTCCAAGCCATTTTATGGTGTACGGAGTAATGCAATACATGTGAACCACCAACAATGAGCAGAGCTCTAGGCAACGGAGCTAGTAAGCCATGGAACCGCTACAATATGTAGAATCAACGGTTGCAAACCCACATGGAACCATATGAAGAGTTTCCAAGAACAGCACCATAAGATTATTTAATAACCAACGAGTAAAGATACCCCTCGTTAAGGTGGTACCGCAAGAGCGGTGAACATACAAAAGGATACCGGCAATAAAAGTCTGAAAATATATCCCTTTTAGAACTACCAATTTAGTGAAGCTTGAGCATACAAGTATTGCCAAGCAATGTGGAAATAAGCTATTATAGCAATTAGTGGAAACCGAAGAGTAACCGATTCAGAAGGAATGCTGTATAGGTATAACCTGAAGCATCAAACCAATAACGCTCAAGGAGCCCAGAGGGATAAAAGAATATCACATTCTATAACCAGCCAAGTGAATGGCGAACCATTGCCTAAATGGTAGTAAAACATGAGCAGAAGCTAATGAAATAGCGGATGCAATAGAAACCGAAGTTGTAAACAAATACGAACATGGTGCGCAACAAGCGACCAGTACATATGAATAAGTCATACAATGAGACGGAGTTGATGAATGAGGATGGTAGACAGACCGAGAAATAAGGAAACAATATTCATTCCTATTGCAATCTCACAAGAGATTTACTACCCAGGGGTTTACACCTCTGCACTCTGTAGGACTGAGTGTTTTGGTATTGCACTTGTGTAGTAATGATCGGGTGGGATGGCTAGGAAATTGGGAAGAGGACAATTGTGGTAAAAGGTAGAAGGAAACGTACGAAGTCATAAGGACCGAAGCATAGAAAATGCAAGGTCATAGTTCAGAAGCCACTGGTAATAGAGAAAGCACTACAACTAAGTAGTGGCTCATCCTCAACCGACAACATGTCAGGAGAACCAAATGGATAATCACTCAAGTACACAATAGTATGTACATTGATTCCAAAGAGTTGGATAGGAAACCTATAACTCATTGAGTTCGCGCACGGTAAACGAATACCACACATGATTGATGAACCTTATCCCCATAATAAAAAGGGATAAAAGGGTGACATATAACACATTTAGAATAACGAGAAGGGCAAATGAACCCTAAGTTATCAGGGTCGCGCAGCAGAAGCTAGTGGGCCCAAATTCTAAGGTTTAATATACCTAGTGAATGAATGGATAATTATCAATGCCTTGAAGCCTTTAAGGCCAGAACCGAACCCGGTTAAAGAGTTAAATAAACTCTAATGGAAATTCTTGGTGTAGGGACTAAACCAGTAATTGGCAAAGACCCTTTAACCAGAATACATTGTGTAATAGACCGCTTGGAAGTTGAATTACTCTGTGACGGCTAAACGCCTTAGACCTATGTCCAATGTTGACACATGGTAGATTACGTGGGCGTAATCCCTTTTTAAGGGGGGTAGAGCGAAAATCACGAAGTGTATGTTTCACGTGGTAAGGGCGTAAACTACTATGCGCATAGCGCAAAAGAAACTGTTTTGATGATGGGTACTATTGTTACATAAACATTTGTACTCACTCATTGGGGAAACTATGATTATTAGTGAAATTTGAAGTGAAAGGAGTATTAATTGTGAGAGAATTGAGGTAAATGGAGTAGAGGAACTCCATGGGGAATGAGAACCCCGGTGATATATGCCTATTCGAGATTAGACATAGTATTCGATTTAGGATTAGACATGGTATGGATGAGTATATTTGGGAGATATGTGTATGTTTGAGGAAAATTGATGAGTATAAATCGGTATGAAACCGATGTGGAATCTAGTGGGAATTGAGTCCCCCTAGGTGAATTGATCGATTTTATTTGGGAATGAATGGAGGATATAAAACCGAATGGAGTTACAACACGCATTGAATTTCTAAAAGTAAGTATCTGGAGACAATGGAGGATGATGGATGGACCGAGTTCCATCGTTTGGGATGCTTTGCTTTGTTTTTATGACTAGAATGATTAAAAGATAGAAAATGATAAATGATTGAATTACATGTTTTGTTTGAAACGGAAGTGTGAAGTCGAACTTGATTTACTAGTGATCAAGGGAGATGGAGCACAAATTGGAGCGGAGAGATGGTTCATCACCGATGCTGATCACATCGGGGTTGAATGATTCTTGAGGCTCCCTATAAGTGGTCATAAGTAATCCTGCTAGGATAAATGCAGTAAGCATGAATTGGGTTTAGTGTGGAATTGTACTGTTATGTATGCTTGTGTGGTACGGGCATGTACACACGGTAAATTGCATTATGATAATTATTTGGTGTTGCACCGGTATGTGCATGGTTGGCAATCGTTTTGGGTTGCACTGGTATGTGCACGGGGTAAATTGTTTTGTGACGTACTGATGTGTACGCACGTTACATAGTACTAGGATGTATGTTGTGTGGGTTGGTAGGTGCCCGCGGTTGTTAAGTTACTTGTTAACTGATTTGGTGTGTACCGGTATGTACACACTGGCTGACTGACTTTGAGCCTGTAGGGTTATAGAGATAATGACCTCGGCACACGATATGTCTAAATGACTAACGATATTAGAACTCACCAACTTTGTGGGCAAAGTTCTTTAAGGGGGTAGATTGAAATACCCCAAACTTAATTAGGGTGATTAAATTACTCTAATATGATATTAAGGGCTTATTAGTGCCTAATGAATTTTGGTAAAAAGAACAAATCCAAAAGAAACAAGAAAATGCTTAAAAAGCGAAAAATGCTAAAGGGAGCGTTAAGTGACCCTAGGAGAAATATAATCTTGAAAAGGGTGTCGAATGAATTTTAAAGGCTTAATAATGCCTAAATAATATATGGGAACAATTCCCGAAGAAAACGAATCCAAATATATTAAAACGCTAATAAAGCTTTAGCGCGCCCTTTCGAGAAAACCCGAAAACGTGACTTTAAGTGGTCAAACGAACCCGTAAAAATTATAGTTCATCAAATAACTATAAATAAACATTAATGGGAGTATAATAACCATTAAAATTAAAGGAACAAGAAAATTCCAGAAAACGGGCCTGGTAAGTGCATAGTGCTAAAACCGGGTAAAATAACGAGCGTTCTCGGTAAAAGACAAAAAACGCTCCAGCATGGGTATATAGTAGGGCCGGTTTTTTTTAGCAGGTAATTAGCCCACACACACTCACACTTGACTAGCTAATTAATTCAAGAGTTGAAAAGTCAAAAGAGGAAAAGTACAAAAGTAAAAAAAAAAAATACCTCTCTCCTCTCATTTCCCTCTCTTTCCTCCCTTTCTTCTTCCCCAGCCGTCTCTCTCCCCCCCTCTCTGGTTTTGCTGGGCGATTTTGAAGCCCTCCATGGATGCTCCACCTTCTCCTTCTTGCTCTAAATACAAGCTCCAAATCAAAAAAAATACATATTTGAACTCCCCATCCTCCTCTACCTTTCTCTCTTTTCGGAATTTCAAAAGGATGAGTTTCATCTCCATGGGTTTTCCCCATTTGAAGGAAGAAGGGCATCAAATTGAAGCTTGAAGTCCCCTCTCTCTCCTAAGGTAAAAAGGTCTCAAGAAAAACTCATCTTTCTTCATCTTTCCTTGTTGGCCGATTTTGCCCATCCTCACACTTTGTTTTCTCCTTGTTTTTGAGCTCCAATTCACCCCCTTCAATGGTGGGATAATTCCCTTCCTGATTCAAGGGAGAGAACCCCTTTTAAAAGCTTCAAAAAGGTAAACCCTAACTATGGTGATTTAAGCCCTTAATTGGATTAGTGTATTTCCATGGGTTAGAATTTTAATTATGTGCTTGTTGTGTAATTTGGGTGTTGGGATGGAGTTCGGTAACTCCACTTCCAACTTGACCGGAATTGAAGAGAGGAGAAGACTTGAAATGGGAGCTCATGAGAATTTAAGGTAAGAAACTACCTTAATGACTTTATTAATGGTTTTAGAGTTGGGTTTCGGAAAAATAAAAGATTAAATAAAATCTGGAGCAATAATGTGCTTCATTGTGGTTAGTAGATGTTGTGAAATGTTGGTTTGAATTAAGGGCCTTGGAGCCAAGTTATTTGGGAATTGTGTTTATGTTATTGCTTGGTGAACTTTTAATGGAGTTTGTGTGCTGGTAGGACCCCTTGTGGGTGTGGCTAGTTTAGGAATGAAAATTGATGAGAGTTGATGGATTGAGAGATGTTAGATTTATGGGGAAACTATGGCGAAATTTCGGTAGAAAGTAAGTGTTTTAAGGTGGTTTAATGCGATGGGAGAACCTAGGTGTTTGTAATGTTGAGAGGAGAGGATTGATAGCCTTGAAATGGTATTTAGAGAACTAGGGGGAAGAGTGTGAAAATCTGTAGCAATGGAGTATGGAAATGTTTTAGAAAAACTAGATAATGAGCTAGTGTGCAAGACCTTGGAAACAAGAGTTGTGCTTTGGTTTAGTTAATGTACTTGTCTAGGGATGAATTGGTATGGTCATTGATGCATTTGGTGAGGTTGGTAGGATGTGAAAACTAGCAAGAAGAAGTTAGAAATGCATAATAGTGCAAAATGTGAGAATGTGAATTGGATGAATTTGAGCAAGAATTGGGTAGTGGATTTAACCAATGATTTGGAGTGGTTTAAGGAGTGTTTTGAGGTGTTTGATTATGTAGGAAACTTGTGGGAAGTTTATGGAATGATTAGGGGTGGATTAAGGGTTTATTTGGGGTTCAAAATAAGTAATTAAAATGGGTACTGGGCTAGACCGACCCTAGGATCGATCCTAGCAGGGTCGGTCGACCCGAAAGTCTGCAATCTCGGAAGCTTCTGCATCCGACCGACCCAGGGGACCGACCCTGCCTGGGTCGGTCGAGTAGAAATTTTAAGTCGGAAATACTTCTGTAACGGACCAACCCAATGGACCGACCCTGGCTGGGTCGGTCGGACTGGAATTTGCTGTAATCGAAGTCTCTGCACCCGACCGACCCATGGGTCTGACCCAGGGTGGGTCGGTCAGGTCAAAAATATAAATATATATATATAAATATATATAATAATAATAACCTAGTAATCATATGTATGTATATATGTATAGATATGTACATATATATGGGACCTTAGTAATACACCATTAATGTAACCCTAATGGTAAGGGGATGAGTATGTGAATGGGAAACAAGTAAGAGGATTAATTAAGAAAGTAGAAAGTATAAGAACATTGAGTGAACCGAAGTAATGGGATAACGGGAGTAGTAATTACTTGTGTATCGTATGAACATAGTATTAATGACAATGTTGGAAACATTATCAGTGGAACAAGTGTGAACCGAGGAACAAGGGAACACACGGTAAAGCTAACCCCGGTGAAAGGTATGATTTCCTCATGCTCTGTATCCTAACTTGGTTACCCCGATTTGTGTGCTTGTTTGATTGTGTGATCACCTAACAAGATAAATGCACGAATCGGATTGTTGCACTTGATGGTGCTTGTGTAGTATTGTTGCTTGATTGGTTTGTAATTTGCAAAGAAGTTTGTATAATTCATGAAATGTGAATGTGAATGAATTGTTGAATGTTGAATGCGTATTGTAGAGCGACTCATAGTGAGTCTTGTTTGAGTAGTGACTCGTAGAAGGAGTCCGGTTGTGAATCAACGAAAACATGGAGACCCACTAAGCTATCGAACCAAGACGAGATAACACACGAAAACCATCAATCAACGGACACGATAAACCAAACTTAAGAATTGACTCAAAATGAGAACAAGCGACACACGGGACTAGTGAACGTCCTTAATTTCAATAGTCGACCTCCTATGCAAGGATGTGACTCAATGTTAGAAAACGAACATAGTTCCTAAGTAACGGAGGTGTAGGGGCAACCCTTAAATCGGCAGATACAACGAGATTGGAAAATCTCCTAAGTTGTATGATAGCATCGAGAAAGATGCGGCTGACTAATGTTTATATATGTATTTGTATATGAGTACCTATTGTTACTAACCCGAGAGCTGGGTTAGGGGGATTGTGAGTCACGCGTGCAAGGATGAGGAAGCAACAGAGCGTATGTTTCTGAATCCATGGTCGAACTCCCTTGTTACCGGGCCGTGTGCCACATAGTGGTGCCCTGCGGGGCCGTGTGCCACATAGTGGTGCCCGACTAGAGTAAGGCCGGCAGAGCTTACCCGTCTAAAGAGGTAAGCTGGGTATTATGAGATAGGTAGAGGGAACATGAGAGAATGTTTCTAATTCCGTCTGGAGATTTTAAAAGCCCGGTGGTGAGACCTATATATGTCTCTGCCCGGAGGCCTATGAGGCTTAACCTAATATTATTCAAGAGTAGAATAATTAAGAAACTAGATCGGGACCGTGAGTGTCCAATGATCTAGGAGTCAAGTAAACTACCCGGTTGAGATAGAAAGTTGGTAATTAACGAGAGTGAAACTCACTTGAGATACGGTCTCTCAAGGCTGAAGAATAAGATAGCTGAACTTAACAAGCTGGATGTGATATCTGTGTGGATTGTATTCCTGGATTGAATGTGGAGTGTGGTGTGAATGTACATATATGATGTATTGTTGTATTGCATGTTGTTTGAACTAAAATGAACTGCATGCTCTCGACCAATTAGTCGGCGTACCCTCGCTAGTACGCGGGGTATACGGAAGTCATATTCAGCGTAAGCTGACCCCCTAGGGGGAACGTTTTTAGTGTGCAGGTACCCAAGTGAATATGAACACTGTAAGAGACTGGCAGCTAAGCCGGACACCGTTCGAGAGTGGGACGGGGTTGTTACTGATATGGGTAGTTGATAAGCAATTGTATTTGTATACTGAGGGATGTAAGACCAAAAAGGGTCATGGATACTCGGGAAATTGTAGATACTCGGTATAGTTTGAATGGAGATGGAATTTGTATAATTTGGATTTGAAGGTTGTATTTGATTTCTGAATTGGTTAAGTATCGGAAGTAGCGTTTGCATTAGGGTACTCGGTAAAAGACCCATCAGACCGATATTGTATTTGTTGTAGTATTTGTGCTTGGATTGGCCTTGTTAGTCACATAGGTGACTAACGGCATTGTATCACCCCCGGTTGTAGTTATTGTTCCGCTGCATTATGGTTGGTAATTGAGATGGATTAGGAGATAATGGTGTGTTTACCGGTAGGGGTGTTACAGCGGAGAACCACGAGCTCGGGTGCTTGGCATACACAAGGGGAGAAGAAGGTACCTAATAAACACCAAAAGCGAAAGGCTAACTGTTAGAAATAAGGAAATATAAACAAGAACTAAATAAAAACTGAAATAAAACAAAGATATAGAAAACAAAAATAAACGGAAACAAAAACAAAAATAAGAAAAAAAAACTAAATACCGAAACTGGGGAAAATGATAGAAACTATCAATTTCCCCGGCAACGGCGCCAAAAACTTGTTGTGCAAATAATATATATCACAAAATATATAAATATATGCAAAGAGTAGGCAAGTGCACCTATTCGATGTAGTACAACAACTGCCGTATCCACAAGGAAATTGGTTCTATCTCCCTAGTTTCGGTATTTAGTTGTTTAATTAGAAACGGTAAAAAATATGGGTTTAGCCGGAGGCAAGCTTAGTGATTCGGTTTAGTAATAAAAATAGAAAACAATTAAACTAAAGTGGTATTTTAATGGATTGAAATGAAGATGTACCCCAGGAAAGTGTAATCACCCAAATACTCCCAAACATAACATTTTATCCCAATTTGCTCTAGTTGTCTATTGGGACTAAAGTTATGACTAACTCTAAAATCCTAGTGAAAGTCAAATCTTATCTAGTTAAATAAACTCTTTGGTTAGGTTGGATAAACATCACTAGATAGCATTAAACACAAGCCCTTAATAATAGCACTAAATCCACCAACTAATTAAAGAAGGAAAAATCTAGGGTTTGTCTCTCTCTTGGCCAAAATCTCTAAACCACATATGTATGAAGTTAGAAGAAACCACAAATGCACAAAGGTGATCAATCTAGCACATTAATTAAATTTAGAGAGACAAAACAACTATTTTTAAGCAAATTAGGTTTTACATGCTAGTTTAGGGATTTGGGGTCAAACCCTATCCCAGGGGTACAAAATAGGACTACTCAGACATTAAAGAATAAAGAAAAAAAAAGAGTAAAAGAGGTAGCCATGGGTTGTTGAAGAAGTTTTAAGGGAGATGGTCCTTTTTCCCTTTCTTCTGTTCCCGTTTTTCGTCGCATTTTCGTCTCGAGTCCCGTCTCTGTTTTTCTTCAGTTCTCGACTTTCTTCTCGTTTTTGTCTGTTCTCCCCGAGTCCCCCTCGAGTCCGTCCAGTCTGTCTCTTATATTTTTGTCGCATCCCCCTCTTTCTTTTTTTTAACTTTTCGTTCTCCAAAAACATAAAAGGCGCGACTACTGCAGCCCAGGGAAATATTATGTGCATGCTTCACATATTATATGTATGTTGATACGTAGATGTTGCTGATTTCTCACGTGCACACTGCTGTTGAAGAATACATGCATGCTAATGTGCATGCCCATGACCAAATGCAGCTGTATGTTGTGTACGTATATTTTCATATACGTTTTACGTGGGATATAAAATAAGCTAGCAGGCTGCTTGCTTGCAGCAGGTAGCTTGTCTACTTGCTAGTGCAGCGGTAAGTAATGTCGAATTGAGTATTCACCTAAAATATAATAAAAATATGTAAGTTCACTAATATAAATAAAATACTCTATAAAGTGGTGAAATTATGTTATAAATCATGTAAAATATTTGTGGAAATAACCCTTAAAAATATATATTTTCACCACTTATCACACACTAGTGTTTATTTCGGTGAATGGTATGTTAATTGTGTGGTATGAACGTCCTGAGGGTTTCCTTGGGTCCATACGTTGTGTGTTTAACTGTTAAGAGTGATATCTATGATTTATCATGCGAACTTGTGAATTATATTGCTCGACACCATTGCGTTTTATTTTACGTGAACGTCTTTTAAACTAGAGGTTTACACATTTAGACTCGAACATGACTTAGATGACCTTTAGGTATCACGGGAACCAAATTGACAGTCAAGTATCGTATTCTTAAACCTAAGGATTCAATCTTAGATTAATGGTTAAGAGAACTTAATTACAAGATGGTACTGGAGGAGGAACCCAGTTAGTCTCGACTAACTGGTTGCGTAGCGTGATCACGACGAGCAACTACTATCAAGAGTCACTCAAGGAAATTCATACATCCACACTCGATGATGGCAGAGGGAACTACTGTTGGTGCAGGCTTCAGCAGAATTGGATGCTTTCAGAAGCAAATGAGATAAGACCAGGACCAAAGGGTTCGTTGGTGAATGGTTCCATTATTTGGGACCCAGGGACTACTGTCCAGTGTTATCAAACAATTTCAAGTTATTAAGGGTTGTCCTAACATGACACTTGAGGTGGAAATTAATTAAGAGGTTCAAGGGGTTGGTTAAAAGAACAACGGGGCCTTAAGGCCGAGCAACGAGAACGGTTAATTAAAACACGCATCTCGTTTGGTACTGTTACTGGTTATGTGTTGATATTGTTTGGATGAACTGTTGTGTGTTTATTTAAGCAATTACAGTTGTTACTATTGTCGTAAATTGGAAAAGCATGAAATGAACCGCATATCAAGATGGCTAAAATGACCTAAGGGATCAGAATGATTCAAAGACTACATTTAGCATACCAGCATATAGTTTGCTGAGCCCCGTTTTGGGGCCAACACATTTCAGGTTGTTGATCAGATCGTGAAGCCGGAGTGTGGGATGCTGGGTAGTTAGCATCGTTTTTGTGAATCAAACCTTTAAGACTTATTATGTATTTCATTGTGGGGATTTGAATGTAATTTGACTTAGTGCTCACTTGTTCAGTTTTGGAGTAGGGTTAATTTGTGATTGGTCAGTATCTAGTCATCACAGCGGCTATGTATGAAGTTAGTCTGACAGTACGAGGTTGCCTAGTTACTCACAAGGGTGAGTGACGGCGTGTAACACCAAAGAGAATAGTTAGTTTAATTTTCCGCTATGAATTACGTCTTTAATTATGCTACGACTTATGGTAATACGAGATTAGGATTAGGGGTGTTACAAAAAGTGGTATCAGAGTGGAGTACCGCTCTGATGACGAGATACTGAGTTAAGGACAGTGAGCATAGGAATATTGGGAATTTGGGAACGTCTGTGAGGATTCGTGACTTAGAAAAGTCTTAGGAATACCTCTAACATTAAGAAATCAGCCTTTACTGACACAGTTGTGAACATGAATGCAATTATGGCATAGTACCGAGTAGTAACAATAGCTTATCATCTTATAGATGTCAAGGAGTGGTAGAGGCCGTGGGGCCGGCAGGGGGCGTGGTGGTGAGACCCCATAGGACATTCCAGAGATACCAGGCTTGGCAGCGGCCATGGCTGTCTTCACCGCGTAGTTAGGGGCTCAGTTTGCGGGAGCCATACCCTACCCACCACAACCCAGAGAAACGAATTGGCTGAAGAGAGTAGCTGAAACACGAGTACTGACATACTCGGGGGAGCCGGACCCCGCCTTACTGGAGAAGTTCATTGTGGAGCACCAGAAGGCGTTTCGAGCCGTACGGGTTCTTGAGGATCAGAAGGTTGATATCGCAGCTTTCCACCTGAAGGACGTTGCAGACATTTGGTGGTGGTCGGTAGGGAACCACCACAGGGCTACACTGGGATTTGACTGGACTGCATTCGTGCAGATGCTTCTGGACAAGTACTACCCCGAGCACCTGAAGCAGAGGACGCGGCAGGAGTTTGAGACTCTGACACAGGGGAGTCAGACAGTGGACGAGTACTATGCTCAGTTCATTAGTCTACTTGACTTCATTCCGGAAGTTGACTACTCAGACACAGTGAAGTTCCAGAAGTTTAGAGCGGGTTTGCAGTTCCGTATCTAGGGCTTCTTGGGAGCTATACGCTTCACCACCATCCAGGTAAATAATTACCTAAATCTCCTTACCATTAAGATCTACCTTACCAATACAAAAACTCACCAAGGATTTTTAGGAGTGCTATGACGCTGCATTGGCGACCGAGCTGATGCTTCAGACTCGAGAGGAGGCCCAGGGGAAGAAAAGGAAGAACCTCGAGGGCGAGGATGGGGGAGCGACTTTTAGTGGCGGCAGCAAGCGGGGGAAGTATGAAACCTTTTAATATGAATTGTGTTTGCTTACTTTCTGCTTAATGCTTAAATTGATTACTAACCCTAAACCTTCAACAGGAAATTCTTCAGTAAGAATAAAGGGCAGTAGGATTACCAGGGCCAGAAGGTGAAGGAGCAGATCCCTCGCCTCACCGGTCCCGCTATCAACGCCCAGCCGCTTAGGTCCACACCACCCAAGGGTAAGGATACCTACTCTTTTTCATAGTAAATAATTCCAATTAAATACCATTCCTTACTAATCCAAGCTGTGCAACAATAGGCACTAAGCCACCCCGACGCCACTTCTTCTGCAAGCGCTGGGGGAAGGACCACCCTAGCGTCGACTGCTCGGGCAAGAAGGTGGAGTGTCGCTACTGCCAGCGGGAGGGCCACAGAGAGTATGAGTGCTACTCTAACCCAGAGAGCCGGATGTACAAGGGGCCCAGAGGCGCACCGAAGGCCCCAGCTACTGAGTCAGGCGGACCGCGAGGAGGTCAGGCGCCACTGCACACTACCTATACCAGAGGTCTGACGGGGCAGCCATCCTCATCCACGCATCAGAAGGGCAAGGATGTCGCCACGGGTCGGAACACCCTCTATTCAGCAAGAGCTTCAGGCGCTGAGGCTAGGACCCAGCACGATACCGGTAAGCCTAAAACCTAAACCAAAGGCATGCAACATGATTGAGTTTTTATAACTTTCAAACCATAAATCTTGTATATTGAATGCGTTTAGTCGAGAACTTAATCTTAGAGGAACCTAACTTAGAAAACCTTTCACCTAATGGGACACTTCGACATCTGCTACCCCATACCTATGAGACCGAGATCACCTAAACTATTGAGCGAAGAACGCGAATATCCAGACAGAGAGTGCCAAGTGCTTCAACCCGGCATTATCCTACTCAAGCAATACCTAGCCCTAGATGAACAAATAGCCATTGTAAGTGAGTGTAGAACTTTGGGAACGGGTTTAGGAGGATTTTACATTTCGGGATACGAGAGCGGGTCGAAACTTAAATTGTATATGATGTGTATGGGTAAGGATTGGGATCCGCAAACTAGGACATATCAGGATGTGAGGAAGATAGATGGAGCACCAGTGCCTAGGATACCCTCTAGTCTTCAAGCCCTAGTGACGGAAGTTGTCAAGATTGCACAACACTTAGAGGAGAACCCCATACCAGACATAGAAGCTGATGTTTGCATTGTGAACTTCTATGAGAAAGGGGGAAAACTTGGGTTGCACCAGGACCGAAACAAGACTCCCGAGTCAATCACCAAGGGGGTACCAGTTGTATCATTCTCCATTGGAGATGATGCTGAGTTTCTATACAGTGATTAGAAAATGATGGACAAGGCGAGCAAAATTGTTTTGAAGTCTGGGGACGTGTTGTTATTTGGTGGAGAATCAAGGCTAGTGTACCATGGGATTAAGGGCATTATGCTAAACACTGCCCCACCGACCTTAGTCAATGCTACAAATTTGAAACAGGGACGGTTAAATTTGACGTTTAGACAGTATTGATGTAATTATGGAGTTTGTATGTAGGAATCGTTGTGGATTAATGAATGGCATTTTGGAATTACTTTGACACATGCACTCCAATCTTACTGTCTTACAAATTATTAACTTCAGGCTGTGAACCTAATGAGGGAGTTGTTCTAAGTATCTTGAATATGGCGGAAGCTAAAGATAAGGGAAATGTCATCACAGGTATGACATCCGGCAATTAATGCAGTACTAACTAAAGGGAAAAATCATCACAGGCACTTTCACTGTGAATGGCGTGAGAGCATCGATACTGTTCGATTCAGGGGCGTCCCACTCCTTCATATCCTCTACAATGGCGAAGAAGATAGAGACAGCTTCTGAGCCTCTCTCAGATTTCCTAGTCACACTACCGATGAAGGAGAGAGTGAGGTGCACAGGACTCTACACGGGACTCCAGATCAGCATCATGACTGAGGACTTTCCCGTATATCTGGTAGAGTTAGGGAATTTGGGCTTCGACATCATCATTGGCATGGATTGGCTACAGAAGTACAAGGGCCGATTACATTGCGCAGAGCACAGATTGTTACTGAAGAGCCTGAGGGGCAAGACAGTCTCTTACCGCAGTACTCCCAGAGAGCCAACTTTCAAGCTGGTATCTGCTCTGACCTTGATGAAGAAGGTAAGAAAGGGGCAGCCAGTTTATCTATGTTATGTCCAGGACATGAGACACGAGGAGCAGATGGAGTCAGACATCCCAGTTGTATCTGACTTCCCTGATCTGTTTCCTGAGGAGTTGCCAGGTATGCCACCGGAGCGAGACGTTGAATCCTCCATTGATTTGATACCTGGTACGGGGCATATTACTAAGGCGCCCTGCCGGATGGCTCCAGTTGAGATGAGGGAGTTGAAGATCCAGTTAGAGGATCTGCTTGACAAGGGTTTCATCAGACCGAGTGCGTTACCATGGGGAGCACCAGTTCTGTTTGTGAAGAAGAAAGACGGCAGCATGTGACTCTGCATCGACTACCGTGAGCTTAATGCAGTTTTTGTGAAGAACAAATACCCTTTACCTAGGATCAACGATCTGTTTGACCAGTTGAGAGGTGCTTCGGTCTTCTCGAAGATTGACTTTAGATCTGGGTACCACCAGATACGGATAGCAGAGGGGGTATAGAGAAGACGGCTTTCCGGATGCGTTACGGGCACTATAAGTTCACAGTGATGCTGTTTGGATTGTCGAACGCCCCAGCTATATTCATGGATCTCATGAATTGACTATTCAAAGAGCAGCTAGACACATCAGTGGTTGTATTTATCGACGATATCCTAGTCTATTCCAAGACTAAGGATGAGCATGAGGCGCATCTGAGGCGAGTTCTACAGATCATGAGGGAAAACCAGCTGTACGCCAAGCTCTCAAAGTGTGAGTTTTGGTTAGACAGCATGGCTTTCCTAGGGCATGTGATATCTGCCAGTGGTATATCTGTTGACCCTGCAAAGATCGAGGTGGTCAAGACTTGGCCTAGACCGAAGACGGTGACATACATTTGTAGCTTCTTGGGATTAGCTGGCTACTACAAAAGATTTATTCAGGACTTCTCCAAGCTGGCAATACCGATGACTAATTTGATGAAGAAGGACGCTTCATTTATATGGACAAAGGATTGTGAGCGTGCCTTCCAGACACTAAAAGACCTACTGATGTCGGTGCCCATACTCACCATTCCAGAGGGGATCGACGGGTTTGGAGTGTACTATGATGCCTCAGGCACCAGGTTAGGGTGTGTACTACTCATGAAGCATGGCAAGGTTGTTGCTTATGCCTCCCGTCAGCTAAAGAAACATGAGGAGAACTACCCGACACACGATTTAGAGTTGGGAGCAGTAGTCTTCGCCCTGAAGATCTGGCGCCACTACTTGTACGGGGTTACAGTTACAGTTTATTCAGACCACGAGAGCCTCCAGCACCTCTTCACCAAGGAGCTAAACATGAGGCAGAGGCGATGGGTCGAGTTTCTGAAGGACTACGACATCGACCTCAGGTACAAAGAGGGCAAGGCGAATGTCGTTGCTGACGCCCTGAGCCGTAGAGCTCATTCTTTATTTGCCATGTCAGGAGACAACAACCTTGTCGAAGAAGTACGTTGTGCTTAGAGTAGCGACCAGTACATATAGATTATTAGGCAGCAGTTGACTAACGGTATTTTCGAAAGGAGAAAATATGATTTTACACTCAGTGAGGATGGGTTAATCAGACTGAATGACCGTTTGTGCATTCCAGAGTCCAACCCCGACCTGAAGGAAAAGATATTACGGGAAGCTCATTGCTCTTCTTTTTCCGTTCACCCGGGGTCATCTAAGATGTACAAGGATCTAAAGACACACTTCTGGTGGAGCGGTATGAAAAAGGATGTAGCAGAGTTTGTGGCCCGATGTTTGACATGCTAGAAGGTAAAGTTCGAGCACCAAAGGCTGAGCGGGTTAGTACAACCGATGCCCATTCCATATTGGAAGTTCGAGGATATATCCATGGACTTCGTGGTCGACCTTCCATCGACTAAGGGACGTGTAAACATGATATGGGTTATCATCGACAGACTGACGAAGGTGGCGAAGTGTATCCCTATCAAGGACACCTGGAAGTTTCCCAAGCTGGCGGACCTCTTCCAGAGAAAGATCATTAGGCGCCACGGCGTGCCTAAGACGATTGTGTCAGATAGAGACTCCAGATTCATTTCTAGATTTTGGCAGCAAGTTCAGGAAGTGTTGGGTACGAAGCTGAAGCTGAGTACCGCCTTCCACCCTCAGACGGACGGTCAGAGTGAGCGGGCCATTCAGACATTAGAGGACATGCTCCGAGTGTGTGCCTTAGACTTATAGGGAAGCTGGATTGACCCTCTACACTTGATTGAGTTTGCGTACACCAACAGTTATCATGCATCCATTCAAATGCCGCCATTCCAGGTATTGTACGGCAGGCCATGTAGGAGACCTCTTTGCTGGGACAAGACCAGCGAGAATACCTTCTTAGGTTCGAAGTACTTAGAGCAAGTGAAGGAGGATGTTCTGCAGATTCGCAAAAACATTAAGGCAGCCCAGGACAGACAGAAGTCATATGGTGATGTCCGGAGGAGAGACCTCGAGTTCGTAGTGGGCGATCGAGTCTTCCTCAGAGTTTCACCGATGAAGGGCATCTTCAGATTTGGGCAGAAAGGCAAGCTTAGCCCGAAGTATGTAGGGATGTACCTTATCACGGAGCGAGTGGGCCCATTAGCCTACAGATTAGACTTACTTGTTGGGCTTGGGAGAGTGCACAATGTGTTCCACATATCTCAGCTGAAGCAGTATGTGTCTCACCCATCACATATCTTGGAGCCCGAGACACTTGAGTTAGACCCTACGCTTAGATATGAAGAGACTCCGATCCGCATTTTAGACTCCAAGACGAGGGAGACCAGGAACAAGACCATTAAGATGGTCAAGGTTCTGTGGTCGAACCACGAGATCGATGAGGCGACATGGGAGTTGAAGGACTCCATGTGAGACAAGTATCAAGATCTCTTTCTTTAGTTCATGTATACTTGTGGGGGTACGTGGGCGTAACCCTTTTTAAGGGGGTAGAGCGCCACATGCGACTTACGTATTTGTAGTCTAGTTAGTGTGTATGCGGGGCATACTGGTTTTTTATTTTTGTTGTGTGTGCATGTGTGCACTTGATTGTATGTTTACGTATCCTATGTGATACTTGGATGGTTATTGGTGTGCACTTGTTTACAGTATCTTGCATGATACTTATGTTATATACATATATATGACTTGGGAAGAATTACATGGTTACATTGATAGTCAAGAGCGATGGTTATGTGTATACGTGAGTTTGTGTATGCTCGGATGACTGATTGAATGTAGAAGTATCAATATGGTATTCGGTGTATAGATACGAGGAACTTGATTCCATAGGATTAGTAAGTGGAAGTTGTGACTTCAGGATGAAGTCTTTTTAAGGGGGGCAGACTGAAATACCCCAAACATTAATTACCTTAATTAATAAGGAGTTAATTTAAATAAAAGAAAATAATCACTAATTAGCCATCTAATGATCAATATTCACCATTGAATATTACTATAAAAATGAGTAGTCCAAGATGGACACTAAACTATTCATAAACTCTCTAAACAAGGAGAGAACATTACTAAGGAGAAATCAACTCCTAAGATCAACTAAACATGTAATACATCAATACATGTAAAAGTACCACAAACAATGTGGAAAGAGTATATAAATTATTTTATATAACCAAAACTAAATTCCTAGTGTGTTAATCACTTTAATACAGTCACTTAGCAAGGAAATAATATATGTCATAATATAACACATGAACCTAGTCTCATGTATAACAATTAAGTGTAACAATATAATGTTACAAAACTTTCAAATTCCCTCCAAAATCCATGCTGGTCGGCTGCATATGTCAAAAAGAGAAGAAAAGTCAAATGGGAATGAATAAAAAAAAGGAGAACAAATGCATATAGCTTACACACCTATTATCATCTTTATCTCATAAATATCTTCTCCTCCTCTCACAATCCCCAAAAAAATCAGAAACCAGCCTTCTCAAGCCTTATTCAGCCGTAAGAGACATAGAAGAAAGGGAAAAAGAAGAAGTAAAGAAGAAGGAAAAGAAGAGGGTTGATCAAGTATCATCCATCCCCATTCATTGAGGCTGAAATATAGCTCCAAAAAGAGCCTTAGGAAACTGGAACCAAGGCTGGGAAGAAGAGAAACAAGTTGAACACAAATCAAAGGTAAAATGTATTCTAAGCCCGCCTCCTTTCACAAATCTTGTTTTGGCTGAAACTACCACCTCATATTGACTTCCTTTACTTCATTACATCCATGGAGAAGCCCTTGGCAGCACAAAGATTCATATAGGCCGAAAATACCACTAGATCCACCTAAGGTAATGCTTTTGTGCTTTAAGTTTTCTACCTTTGTTTAAGGGTCTTAAAAGAGGTTTTAATCCTTGAAACCTTTTTCCTAGTGTCATGGCCAAAATATTAACCATTGATCCTTCCAAAACTGAGCTGAACCAAGGAGGAAACAAGTGGAGAAATCCATCTTAGAGAAGGTAAATTTTAAGCTAGTTTTGTGACTTAAGCTCCATTAAACCTTAGATCTGTACAAATAAATTAATGGAAACCCTTTTGGTTATTTAGGGCCGAAAATACAAGGGATTTCAAGCTTCAAGCCCCTTGGAAAAATATTGAAAGATAAATCTCCTAAAACTAAGATTTAATGTCATTTTGGTAAGTTTTGGGTTGTAATAATTAAGGACGAGATCCTACTGTATATTATGCTTTATTTTGAGTATATATTGTGTTTAGGATCAGGTTATAACATTAAGATGAGTTAGGAGATTTATATGTACAAAGGAATATGTAAAAAGGGGTTAAAATGTGATTTTTGTGAACTATGGGTTAGTATTGCTTAGGGCCGAATACATTCTGTATAACGTAGGCTATAATGACCTAAATATGTTTATGAAATTATATTATAAGTTTTGGATAGGATGGAATAAGGTTTAAATCATTAAATAGCAAGTTTATTAAGTTATGTGGCTAAAATGCAATTTTTATAAAATATGGGGGTATAAACTATGTAAGGCTGATAATATTCTGTAAATAGGGGTCCTTACTGACCTAAATATGTATATGAACTTATGTTTAAAGTTTTGGTTGGTTAAGTTTTAAGACATTTAAGTGACAAAAAAAATAAGTTTTGATGTGTTGAAATAAATTATGTAAAATTCTGGGTATAAACCATAATTTTGGTAAAAATAAGTACCTAGGAACATAAATATAGGTGTTAAAAAATATTTTATAAAATTAGGGATATGATTTTTAAGGAATTATAAACCTTATAAGTACTTAAAATGAATAAAAGATTCATTAATGGGTTCAAATTGTAATTAAGCAAAATATGAGGTGTTTGAACTGTATAAAAGTTGAAATGGGTGCTGTTTGGTAGATTGGAATATTAAAAATGAATTTTATAAGTTATAGGACCTAAATTTAAATTAATAATTAAAGGTGGGGTAAATTCATAATTCATGGGGATTATGGTCAAGGGAGTAATCTAGTGGTCAACCTTGACTAATATTGAGGTTTTACCAAAATAAAATGAAGATAGGAATTAATTTGGGGATTTAACAAAGTATTAAGTTAAAAATGGGATTTATAAAAATAGTTGGGGTTTTGGTGTAATTTCCGAAAATATAGTGTTGGAAGGTAAAATAAATGACCAGTAGGGGTCTGTATGAAATTTGTATGAATTTTGGGATGATTTTGGTGATTTAATAAAGTAAAGAATATAATATTATAGTCTTAAGGTTAAATTGTAACAATTGTGAAACTTATGGGGTTAATGTGTAATTAACCATAAATTGGGGGTAAAACCGAAAGGACCTTAGGGGTCTGTTATGAATTTAGGAAAATTATTGGATTGATTTTAGAATTAAAGAAAGTAATATGTATAATATAAAGTTCTAGGTATTAAATTGTAAGTTATAAAATAAAAGTGGTCTATAATGTAATTAATAAAAGTTAGGGAAGGAGTGTGAAAACCGAACAAAAGGGGGCTGTTTGGAAATGATAAAAGTTGGTTGAAACTTTGGGTTATAAATTAAATAAGGTTAAAAATGTAACAAGCATAACATTTAAGGGTGATTTTGTAATTAATGAAAAGTTAATGGGTAAGAAACGTTATTACCGAAAATAAGGGTGGCTGGTGCAAATTAGAAAAGTATATTGTAGATTTATAATATAAGGTTGGAAGTGAAACAGGGTGACATTGTATTAAGGTATGAAAGAGTATGTTGTAAAAGCGTCAAATAGTAATAATTATACCTTGTAAACAATCATATAAAATGATGAGATTAAATTAAAGATTTGGGAAGTACAATATGTGGTTAGAAATCTTATTATGTAAGGAACATTATAATGTATAAAATACATTGTATAGTATTAAGGTAGATCCATAATAAAAGATTTGTGAATAAATAATAAACACAAATAGAATTATAAACTCCTACACATGAAATAACAAGAGGAGTTATTATATAAATGAGTTTTATAATCCGTGTAGGAAGATATGGGAACAAGGATTATAATATATGGTTGGGAACCTTATAAAGTTAAAAGAAATAACATAATGTGTTCATGACATTACATGTAACAATATACATACAACTAAGACTATAATTGTATTAAGTAATACGTAAACGCTAAAACATTGAAAATTAATATATCTCACATACAATGATATGGTATATCATTATTATAAGATGGAATTATAGTTCGCTTCGAATTATATAGATATATGGAATAAGTAGAAACGATTATTAAATCATAATTAATGAGTTAGAGATATATTATAAAGTGGAGATTCATTATCACATATAACCACTGTTTAAAATAACGAACTGTTTAAATAACCTCAAATCACCGTTTAGTAACCGGGAAAAAATTAATGAACATACGGGGTTAGGATATCGGGGGTATTAGCTATGTATTAGTATTCCGTATTAGTTAGTGCTAGTTGTATTAACGCTACTCGGTATATGCATGTACATATAACAGTACTTCGAGTATTAGCAGGAGAGCGTGAGACTTCACGCTAGCATTTATTTCGATGAACGGTATGTTAATTGTGTAGTCTCAACGTCCTGAGGGTTTTCTTGGGTCTAGAAGTTGTGTGTTTAACTGTTAAGAGTGATATCTTTGATTTATGCATGCGAACTTGTGAATTATATTACTCGACACCATTGTGTTTTATTTTACGCGAACGTCTTTTAAACTGGAGGTTTACACATTTAGACTCGAACATGACTTAGATGACCTTTAGGTATCACGGGAACCTAATTGACAGTCAAGTATCGTAGTCTTAAACCTAAGGATTCGACCTTAGATTAATGGTCAAGAGAACTTAATTACAAGATGGTACTGGAGGAGGAACCCAATTAGTCTCGACTAACTGGTTGCGCAGCGTGATCACGACGAGCGACAACTATCAAGAGTCACTCAAGGAAATCCATACATCCACACTCGATGATGGCAGAGGGTACTGTTGGTGCAGGCTTCGGCCGAATTGGATGCTTTCAAAAGAAAATGAGATAAGACCAGGACCAAAGGGTTCGTTGGTGAATGGTTCCATTATTTGGGACCCAAGGACTACTGTCTAGTGTTATCAAACACTTTCAAGTTATTAAGGGTTGTCCTAACATGACACCTGAGATGGAAATTAATTAAGAGGTTCAAGGGGTTGGTTAAAAGAACAACGGGGCCTTAAGGCCGAGCAACGAGAACGGTTAATCAAAACGCACATCTCGTTAGGTACTGTTACTGGTTATGTGTTGATATTGTTTGGATGCACTGTTGTGTGTTTTTTAAGCAATTACAGTTGTTACTATTGTCGTAAATTGGAAAAGCATGAAATGAACCGCATGTAAGATGGCTAAAATGACCTAAGAGATCCGAATGATTCAAAGACTACATTTAGCATACCAGCATATAGTTTGTTGAGCCCCGTTTTGGGGCCAACACATTTCAGGTTGTTGATCGGATCGTGAAGCCGGAGTGCGGGATGCTGGGTAGTTAGCATCATTTTTGTGAATCAAACCTTTAAGACTTATTATGTATTTCGTTATGGGGATTTGAATGTAATTTGACTTAGTGCTCACTTGTTCAGTTTTGGAGTTGGGTTGTAATTTGTGATTGGTTGGTATCTAGTCATCACAGCGGCTATGTATGAAGTTAGTCTGACAGTACGAGGTTGCCTAGTTACTCACAAGGGTGAGTGACGGCGTTGTAACACCAAGCGAATATTAGTTTAATTTTTCGCTGCGAATTACATCTTTAATTATGCTACGACTTACGGTAATACGAGATTAGGATTAGGGGTGTTACACATCCTCTAGTCACTTAGATTTATAATATAATACTAAGTATTAATTCTCTATAATCTTAAACCAATTCGGTACTCCTTAAAATTACTTATCTTTTGTAGTTGACCCCGATGATTGCCACTCATTATTAATCGGGTTCTTAGTTAGCACATCCAAATCCCGGATTAGCTAATTAATCCTCTCACATTGTTAGTAACTAACAATGTTGTATTATCTCTACAAACTTTAAGATTAAGTTTTTATCACTTTGTCTCCTTTTAATCATATGCAGGTACCCCCATATGATTTAATTTAATATATAGTATGGACTTCATTTTACCCTAAATATTAATGGTCTTAGGCCTTTAAATTAACATTTAATTTAATGAGTTTGGTCAACCTGACCCCATTGGTCATTTTAATTGATTAGGTCAATGTGGTCAACCTATTAGTTCGGTCAACGTATTCAACATACTAATATGGTCAACGTGGTCAAGGTCAATATAGTCAACACTTTCCTAATGACCTTATGAATATTCTAGGTTTAATAATCCTTCTAATGACCTTAGGGTTTCTTCCCTAATCCTCTCTTCCAAAATTTAATTCCCAAACCTTAATATATGTAATTCCACAACTTTAATGATTTTACAATTCCTACCAACCTTAACCATTAACCTTAAGATCCTTATACATAATGTAATGTGTATTATAATCCCCAAAATCATCCCAACCTTTACTCCTGAAGTTCCATATTTCCCACATATACTTCAATCTCCTCAAATCTCAATTAATATCCAAATATCCCACTAATATTTTCCTTACTTTTCAAATTACCTCCAATTCTAATGTCTTCTAGCTCCATATTTTCATTAAATTATTTCAAAGTTCCAAACCCAATTTATCAAAATTCCAACAGACGCCAATCTGCCCCTTTTTTATTTTTCATCTAACCTTTCTCAAATTTATGAATTTCCCCTCAAACTTCTCTACATTTCCAAATCCACCAACAGTTCTTTCCAAGTTCAAATTTCAATCTTTCTTTCTCATTTTCGGTCAAAACCCTAATTCCACCTAGGTTTGACCGAATCGCTACCGTCCTTTGCTATACTTTTTGAAATTACAGTTTTGACCCCTAACTTCTCTAAAGATTACATCTTACTCCCGAATCTTACTAGCTTACATTTCCACTTCTTACCCAAAATAAACTTTGATTTTTGGCCTTAAACATATTTATCCTTCCAATACTTATCTTTTAGTATTCTCCAACTTAACCCTTTAATCTAATAGTTACCAATACATCCTTAAAACTCCTAATTACACTTTAGCCAAAACTTATCTCTAACATCTTCAAGACAAATCCTAATTTTCGTAAGTATATTTTCACCCAATTTTCAAGTCTTTTAATCACTCAAATAACCCTAAATATATCATATTTTTACACATATTAATATACCATAATAGCCCTAACTTTTGGAAGTGTTAGAACTACCAAAATGCTTATAAAAATAGCACAAAATTTTGACCACATTTCAAGTCATTATATACACTTTCGAGACTAAAAAATATCCATAAACCTGCCCATTTTCGGACCTAACATAACCCATATAGTCTAAAGTTTGGTTTTAACATAAAAACCACTTAAACTTAGTAAAAATGATAGTTTAGACCCTTGAATCATTAGTACACAAAACCAAATATGTTAGTGCATATCTAGGTTCATTCTTAGGTCATTTTAATCCAGTTTTTCAACCCTTAGTTTTGGCCATATTAATTACCCAACATTAAACCACTTAAAACACTAAAATAAGCCTTAAGGTTTAAATGTTACCCTTGACGCTCAAAAGCAGATTTTTTATTTTCCAAATGTCAGCCCTATTGTACATGAAGGGGCAAATTAGATCATTATATAGATATAAGGATTAAATTATAGTTTTAGAATCTAAACCTTTAGATCCAAAACTTACCTTTGCTTAGTGTTGTTTTTCCTTGATTTTTACCACCTTGTTCTTCCTTATTTTTGGCCAACACACAAGGTTCTATGAAGCTCCATTTTTCAGCCATGTTTAGAAGAGGAAGAAGAAAAGTTAGGGTCTTTAGACTCCCAAACATAATCATAGGAATGACTAAGGGTTTAAAGCACAAAATGAGAACTAAGGAATGAGATTAACCTTGAAGCTCTTAAAATTGATATTTTTCTCCAAACTTTCGGCCACCACTGTAGGAATAAGTTAAGAGTTAGGTCTTGAGTAGATCTTAGGATAAGAAGGTAGCTTAGACATATAAATGTTAGTTCTAAGACTCACCTTTTTTGTTAAAGTCTACCTTTGTCTTGAGCTTTTTTTCCCTTGGAATTTCAGTAAACAAAGGAGGTTGATGAAGCTCTAGTCTTGTACGAAAATAGGTGAAGAAAATGATCTAAATTAGATGGATTTTCGGACCTTCAAAAATCAAAGGAAAGGCTTGGAGTTTAAAGTACATTATTTTACCTTAAGCTTGGTTGCATCTAGCTAGCCTTTTCCATTGTTTCTTTTCAGATTTTTGGCCTCCAATAGTGCATAGTTTCGGCCTTAGCACAATTGGGAAGTGGTTTGGTGTTCTCTTTGCTTGGTAGATGAAGATTTGTTTTGAAATGAAGAAGATTCAAGAGGATAAGCAAGAGTTTAGATGGAAAGCTTGTTGGATCCTTCCATGGCAGCAAAGAAAAAAATCAGAGGGAGGAAAAAGACGGTGAGCTCGGTAGCCTAGGGAGGAAAGAGAATGTAAGAGTGTTAAGTGGTTTAAGTTACCATGGTAGGAAATGCAAGGTTTAACTTTTGTGACTTACAGCATTCTTCTTCCAAGAAGTAGAATTAAACTTGATGACTTGATCCTCCGAGACAAAGCCGGCCAAATAGAGATATTTTAGGGGGTTAGTTTGGTAATTTTTGGGTAATTGAATGAGAGAGGATTTTTAACATTAAGAGCTTAATATGTTTGTACATTAGGACTTCTTACATGTGTTAGATTATAATATAATTGGTTACCTTGTCCCAAGGTTAATTTCTTCATGTTTTTGAGTGATTATTACACTTGCTAATCATTTTGACTATATGAAGTATGTTCTTGATTCACTCACATCATTTGTGCTCTTAGTTCATGTAATGACATATTACATGTTAAACCAACTTTATTAATTGATTCCTATTTATAATTACTCCCTTTTTAATCCAATATTTCATGTGGGGGCTTAATGACCCTTTTTGGACTATATATATATATTTAGAGGTTCTATAATTATATACATAAACCTTAGGGGTATTCCAGTCTACCCCCCTTAAAAGGACTTTATCCTGAAGTTATCTCTCTCAATGATATGGTTTTAAGAAATCAATATCCACTAGGTTTTCCTCAAACCAAATCATTCTACGGAATCAAGTCCCAATAGGTTCTATACCTATTTTGTGCATATCCACTATATATAGCACTAACAGTTCTTGTTATATCGCATTGTGCATACGTAGCACATAGCCAACATTCATGGCACCACTATCACTAATAATATCTCATTAGCAATTTATCATTCACCATGAAACTCATATGAACTTACATAATCAGTGCATACAAACGACACAAGTGTACCATTTCAACAATATGCATAATCATAAGTATCTCATAGGATACACCACATAACACAAAGCATCCAAAAGTATCTCACCGGATACACAAAACACAAGTGCACACACGCACAAAAGTATCTCACAGGATACACAAAAAACAAGTGCATACACGCACACAATGTGACTCTACCCCCCTTAAAAAGGGTTACACCCACATACCTCATAAGTATACAATAGACGCTAATCGAATAGCGCTGGATACTTGGCTCTCGTGGAGTTCTCTAACTCCCATGTGGCTTCCTTCACGTCGTGGTTGTACCAAAGAACCTTGACCATTCTGATAGTCTTGCTCCTAGTCTCTCTCATCTTCGAATCAAGGATTCGAAGTGGTACCTCCTCGTATCTCAAAGTTGGGTCTAGCTCTAGCCTCTCAGGCTCTAAAACATGTGAAGGGTGAGGTACATACTTCTTCAGCTAGGTGACATGAAACACATTATGTACTCTCCCTTGCTTTGAGGGTAAGTATAACCTGTAGGCTAATGGGCCCACTCACTCTGTAATAGCATACAACCCAACATAAGTAGGGCTCAATTTTTCCTTCTGCTCAAATCTAAAGACGTCCTTCATGGGTGACACTCTAAGGAATACTCTATCATCAATAGAAAATTCTTGGTCTCTCCTCCTAATGTCTGCATAGGACTTTTGTCTGTCCTAGGCTGCCTTCATATTCTTATGAATCTATAGGACATCCTCTTTCACCTACTCTAGGTACTCTGGCCCTAAGAACGTGTTCTCACTGGCCTCATCCCAACATAATGGTGTCCTGTAGAGTATGCCATACAATGTCTGGAATGGTGGCATCTGAATCGAAGCATGATATCTATTGTTGTAGGCAAACTTGATCAGATGCAATCGATCAATCCAACTCTCCTGAAAATCCAAGGCACATGCCTGAAGCATGTCCTCTAAGGTCTGTATGGTCCACTCACTCTGACCATCTGTCTGGGGATGGAAGGCCGTACTAAGCTTTAGCTCCGTACCCAAGGTCTCTTGTACTTGCCCCCAAAATCTCGAAAAGAAATCAAGGGTCTCTATCTGAAACAATAGTCTTAGGCAAGCCATGGTGCCTGATAATGCTCTTCTAGAACAAATCAACTAACTTGGGAACCTTTAATTGTCCTTCATATGAATGAATGAAATACCCCAAACCTTAGTATGTTGTTTAAACACCTAAATATGGTATATTAAAACTAAAAAGAGTCTTAGAAGCATTAGTAAACAAATCTGAACGATAGAAACACAAAATGTGCTTTAAGGTCAATTAAGGCCAAAATGTGCTCTAAGCTTGGGATAAGCTTGGTTAAGACCTAATGAACTTACCAAGACCTTATTTATATACTAATGAACATATTAAACCAATTAGCAAAGAAAACCAAGCTTGAAAACAAGTTAAAACACAAAATGTGCTTTAAGGAGTCTTAAAGCACATTTTTGAAAAATTGTCTTGTAAATGAGTTTTGAATGGCTAAATGTCCATCATTACTCTTTAATTAACATGTGTACTATATAGTATCACATTTGGAAGTCTATATCAATGAGAAATCAAAAAATTCACTTCTATGTGCCTTGTTTTTATGAATAGTGACTTTAATAAGCTAGTTTATAACATATGTTGTTATAAGTAATTAAATGAGTCATCAAAGACTAAAATACCCCTAAGAGTATAAAGGGGGCCGGTTTTTTTTTAAGTGTGGTGACTCACCACTCTTGTTAACTTGTTAAGTAAATAAAGAAGACTACTTTAGTTACTATTTACTTTACTAAGTACAAATATCTTCAAAAAGCAAAACAAACTCACTTATCTCATTCTCTCATTTCCCTTTTACATTTCCCACGGTTCCAAGTCTTCTTCAAACCTCTCTTCTTTCCTTCATTCACGATTTGCAATAGTACCACACACAAACTCCATCTTTGACCACTTGTAATTCCTAGCTCACTTAACCAAATCAAAAACAAACACCACCATTCTCTTAGTCTCATCAAGCTCTTCATTCCTATCTTCTCAAAACTTCAAGACCACCATTTCGGTGCCATGGAGTTCCACCATTGAAGGAGCTTGAGCTTATATTTCTACATATTATTGATCTCCTTTGCTTCTAGGTAAGGAATCTCAAAGAAAAATGATGTTTCCTCCATTTTTTTATCTTGACCGAAAATCACTCTTAATGGAGTCATTATATTGCTTTGTTCTAGCTTCATTCCAACCTTTCAAGGACTAGGTGGAGTCCTCTCTTGATAGATATTCAAACTCTCTTCAAGTTCTAAGGTAAAATAACTATCTTAATGTTTTTTGAAACAATGTAAAACCTAGGGTTTACACTGAGTTTAAGCTTGGGGCTTGTATACTCATTACATTGCTTGTATATTGTTTAGTAGTTGACAAGGAGTCAAATACCTAGCCGATTTTTAAACAAGGAAACAAGAAAGAAGTTTGTGTGAAAAAGAGGTAAACATGCTAACCTAATGTGTTAATGCCTTAGGAGAAATGAGCTTATAATGCTTGTTAAACTACTTAAAGAGCTAATGATAATGACCTAGTGAAATGTTCTCAAGGAGATTAGTAAAGGACATATGTGTTGTTGTGTGTATTTGCAGGTCAAAGGCATATATATTGTGGAAATTCAGTGTTTAAGAGTTAAGCACTTTAAGGGCCTAAGAGCCATGCATTTTAAGGGCCTAAGTGCCATGCAATTTAAATTATGCACTATATGTGATGTAGTGTAAATTTGGTTGTGATGAACTTTGTGTGTGAGAGTGTTCTTGGTGGATTTAGGTGTTCTTGTGTGCTTAATGGAGAAAACAATGTGTTTTGGTTTAGTAATGTTCTAGGAGAACCTATGTCAAAATTTAGGTAAGAAGCAAGAAGTTCTAAGGGTTTAGAGTGAGTTTGGTATGCTAGGAAATGTTTAGTAGGGAAGGTGATCAACTAGTGGAAGAAACATGCATTGAGTTGTTTAAAGATGTCAAAAGGGCTTAGGCAATATTTTAGAGGATTTAGAATGCAAAAGATTGTATTTAGGACTTGTGCATTGTTGGTGGAAAAGGGATGAAGTGATTTGTTGCATAGAGTTATAAAACTTATAAAGATGTTTAAGGAATTGCTTAGGAAGAAAAGATGTTTGGGAGATGATGTTGTAGTGGTGAGAAAGCATTTTGGGATAGTTGTTATCATAGGTATGAAACACCACTTAGAGAACTAAGGAGAAAATGGTTTAAGTGTTAGAAATTTCGGTGTAAGATGAGTAAGTGTTTAAGGTGATAGATAATGAATTTTATGGATGTTGTATGAGGGTTTAAGTGTACCAAATGTTGTTAGAAAACAATAAGAGGCTTAAGGAGAAGTTTGGTGAAGATTTGACAAAGTTTGGGCAAGTTTTGGTGGCGTCCGACCCAGGGGTCGACCCAAGTTGGGTCGGACAGCCTCTGTTAGACGTCAGGAAATGGTTCTGGAACGGTCCGACCCAGAGGACTTGGGTCAGACATGGGTCGGACGGTCATGTTTTGAAGGACGGAAAATATTCTGGAATGGTACGACCCAGTCGAGTGAGTCGGACGTGGGTCGGACGGTCGTGTTTTGTAAGGCGGTAAAAGTTCTGTAATGGTCCGACCCAGGCGAGTGAGTCGGACATGGGTCGGACATGTATGTTCAAAGGTCGATAAAATCTCTGGAATGGTCCGACCCAAAAGGTTGGGTCGGACATGGGTCGGACAAGTTAAGTTTTTCAAACCCGAAAATCACTGGAAGGGTCCGACCCAGTTGTGGGTCGGCCAGACCAAAACTTATAAAAAAAAAATAAATAAAGAATGTGACAAATGTAGTTAACCTTAGGGGGTATAATGTAGGTAAGGAAGGATTAGTTGGGTATAAAAACATGTCATATAATCATGTTAAACATTTAGTAAATTTGAGGTTAAATAAACTAATTAACCGACGTTATTAATCATGTATAGGAGTGACCTACGGTGGAAACAAATCGAAGCAAGGACCAAGGTATGGTTTTCTTGCAGTCTGTTGCCTACCGGTTTACACCGGCTTGTGTGTTGTTTGATTTTCTGTGTGTTTATGAATTTGTAAGATTAAACCATGTAAAAAGTTTACAGTTGTTAAATATTATTATGTTGTTAAGTATGACTCTCTCTTCCCTTGTGTGTGACTAACAAGTCTTGACCTATTATTGTGAATTGTGTATTGAGTTCAATAATGAACTGCTAACAAGTGCTAACGGGGGAAGTGAGGAGTCCGGTCTGTTCCGGCCACGCGTGTGAGTATGGGAGTCGATGTCATAACCGGTTCGATTCTCTTGTATGTTATGGTTGTTTTCCAATTTGGTTTCCAACCTTCCCTTTAGCTTAACCAAGGCTATTTTACTGACTCACGTCGGGCCACAGGGGCATACTATGTGTTATTTCGGTGTGCTTGGATCACTATATCCGAGGCACCTTGTGTTAAGTTATCCGTTCAATCTAACAGGACGGTAACGAGTTATGTAACGAGCTTAGCATGAGCATGGCAACATTCACTAGGCTCTCTATGGGGACTAACTGTGTTGGTTCTCTTCCTAAAAGGAATTGTTCTTGGTGTGTGTGTGATGTTGTGTACAATACCCATGTTATGATATATGTATAAGTTGGGTGTTTAAAAATGAATGCCATGTCACCATGACAATTAGTTGCGCGTATCCCGGTAGCCGATAGGCTGCGCGTTAACCATACCAGCCAAGGGTTGCTGACCCCCTCGGGGGCTCCATATTTCTTTTACTGCAGGATGAGGATCAAAGAAGCGGAATGGCTTTAGATTCTAAGATGCAGGTTTACTTTGATTACTTTTGGATGTTGGGCCCGGGATGCGCCTGTGCTCCCGTGGCGTTGCATATTTTGGTTGTGAACAATTTACAGTGACAGTATACAGTGAAGGATGTAAGTAAACACTCGGTATTATGTTAATGTATGTGGTTTAGTTCTATGCTCGGAGTCTGATCATCAAACCGGTACACTTGTATTTATTCAGCCTTGTTAACCACGTGGGTGGTTGACGGCGTTGTAGCACCAATCGTTTAGTTACTGTTTAGTTGTTTAAATTCTGCTGCGATTTCAAGTAATGTTATGTGCGTAGTAGGGGTGTTACAAAAAGTGGTATCAGAGCGAAGTATCGCTCTGATGACTAGAATACCGAGCTTAGGGATATACCGAGTTAGGAAATCTAACCATAGTTACCTAAGTGAACAGTTGTGGAAAGGTTAACCACTAACTAAGTGTGGAAATACCTTATTTTCAGGAAGCGTTACAACCGTTGGACCGATAAGTGTGCAAGCAGATTGCTGATAAATGTTCATATGAATTCAGATGTCAGGTCGACCGAGAGGTAGAGGTCGTGGACACGGCAATGGAGATACGGGTGACCAGGGCGAGAATACTACGGCTCAGGTTATGGCTGAGGCAGTAGCAGCCGCCGTAGCCTAGATGGTACCCCAATTGGTAGCTGCGATGCAAGGGCAACAGCCCGGAGTTTAACGACCACCGCCACCGCCACGAGAGACCAACTGGGTCAAGGACGTTGGCTGATGCTGAGGACACCCATCTTTCAGTGGGGAGACCGCCCTCGTAAGCTGGGAGGCCTAACATCTCCGAGATGGAGACTGCCTTCGAAACCTTGGCGGTGCCTGAGGAGGTCAAGGTTCGACTTGCCGCATACTACTTGAAGGGTTCGGCTCAGAGCTGGTGGAAGCTAGTACGGGAGGGCAGAGTGGCTAACCCGACCTTTCAGTGGAGGGAGTACACGGCTCTGCTGCGAGCCAAGTACTACCCGATACACGTGCAAGAGGCCAAGCGCCTGGAGCTGGACAATCTGAGGCAAGGGGATAAGATGACGGTAGATGAGTACTACTCAGCCTTCATCGGACTTATCCACCTGCTACCGGATCTGGGCTACTCAGACCGGATTCTTGTAAACCGTTTCTACAACGGACTGAGCTACTGCTTACGCTATGGCATGGGGCCTACTGGATATACTACTTTGCAGGTAATGGGACTACAGTGTGATGTGAATAAGTATGTACAATGTGTTAATGTGATGTGAATTTGTTTGGCGGGGCATAACTGACACCCTAAATACAGGAGTGCTACCATGCCGCTGCAATTGTGGAGATCACCGTCCGTCTGAGGGACGAGGAGAGCGCGCTCAAGCGCAAGGCCATGAACGAGGGCCAAGGCACGCAAGGGCAATGGGGGGGAAAGAAGAAGAAGTCATACCCCCAGTCCCAGAAAGGACAGCAACAGGGTGGCATGGGCCAGACCCAGACCACCACTGCTGAGGAGCCTCTGCAGCTGACCTATGCGTATGCGGCCAAGCCCTTACGTTCTTACCCACCCAAGGGTAATTAACAAATTTCTATACCGAAATCTAGCGTGTGTTATTAACTTGTGAAGTATGTACTGAGTGTGTGATGTGTTAGCAGCTAGCACGGGCTCTAGACCGGAGCGCCACTATTACTGCAAGTGGTGTAATGGAGACCACCCCGGCAAGGACTGCAAGGGTATGATGGTGCCAGTGTCCGTACTGCAAGAAAAGGATGGGGCACCGCGACTATGAGTGCTGCAGAACCCGAACAGTAGAAACTACAGGCCAAGGGGCAATGGAAGGGTAAGGCCACTGCGACCCCCGATGGCCCGAAGACGGTGAATCAGCCACCCCCAGATCAGAGGTACACAGATTCCCAGAAGGGGAAGGGGTCGGGGTCCGGCAAGGCCGCCCTAAATGTGGTGGACCGGTCTGAGGCTCCAGGGCCCTCTTCTAGACCACGTACCGCCTAAACTATTGAGTGAAATAAGTGATTGCATACCGCATTTCATGCATGTGTGTTAGTGAGTTAACAACCATGTGAGTAAACAATTAAAGTATAGTGTGAAAGTCACCTAATTAGGTAATTCTAGACTTAAAGGAACCTTCAATATATGTTTTCCAATCCCACCCACACCAAACCCTGAAGAAACTACCATCGACATCACCGACTTTCCAATGGAGCAATGTCAGGTCATCCAACCAGGTATGGTACTCTTAAATGGATACCTGACACCAGAAGCACAAATCCATATCATCAGACGATGCAATGAACTTGGAGCAAAACCTGGAGGTTTCTACACACCCGAATACCCGAGCGGATCAAGAATGAAGTTGAAGATGATGTGCATGGGTAAGGACTGGAACCCTTACACCAAGACATATCAAGAAGTGCGAGCTAAAGATGGAGCAACTATACTAAGTATACCTGAGGAGTTCCTTGCGGTCGTTAACCATGCAGTGGGAATTGTTCAACAAGTTGAAACGGATTCAATTCCAAGTGTGAAAGCAGATCTATGCATTGTGAACTTCTACCAGAAAGGTGGACGGTTAGGTTTACACCAAGACAAGGACGAGTCACCCGAGTCTCTAAGTAAGGGAGTACCCGTGGTGTCTTGGTCCATTGGTGATACCGTAGTGTTTGTGTATGGCGAGCAGAAGCGTGCTGATCTCGCAAAGAAGCTAGTGTTGAAATCAGGAGACGTGTTAATCATGGGTGGGCAGTCAAGGATGCTATATCATGGCATCAGGAAGATCAAACTGAATACCGCACCGTCGGCAGTGATCAATGCCACACACATGAAACCCGGACGTTTGAATTTGACCTTCAGACAGTTTTAAGCCTTGTAATTATTATGTGTGATAAACCAGTGTATGTTAAGGATGTTGTAAGTGTTAATTGGGGCGACAGTATAAGCCAACGGATGTTGTAAAAAGAGTGTGTTAATGAATAAAGTGGAGTTGTTTGAAATATATCAACCGTGTAGTTACCCAATACTTATTAGTTTGCCAATGAATTAGGCTGTGCACTCGGAACGGGAGGTATACTGAGTGTCTGCAATGAGGCAGAAGCCGGCAGGAGCGGCACAATCCTCACCGGTACCTTTCCAGTCAATGGCGTGGACGCTTCGATCTGTTCGACTCCGGAGCCTCACATACTTTTATTTCGCTATCCTTTGCGAAGAGGCAGGGGTTAGACGGTGATGAGATGCCAGACTTTCTAGTCACTCTCCCGTCGAAAGAGCGGATCAGGTGTACCCGCTACCACCGAGATGTTGTTGTGAGAATCAGAGATGAAGAGTTTCCGATCGACTTGATAGAATTCGACGGACTTAATTTTGATGTAATTGTCGGGATGAACTGGTTGGAGCGGTACAAGGGCAGAATCCTGTGTGCCGAGCATCGTCTGCTTCTTCGGAGTCCATGGGTTACCATATCTTACCGCTAGAGGCCCAGGGAGCCTTCGACTCAGATCATCACCGCCATGGTTATGTATCGTGAATTACGACGAGGGAGTGATGTATACCTCTGCTATGTCCAGGACATAGAGAGAGACCGAGTTAGTCCTGATGTGCCGGTAGTGTCGGAGTTTCCTGATGTATTTCCTAAGGAACTGCGGGCATGCCACCAGCAGGAAGTTGACTTTGAGATCGACTTGGTTCCGGGCACCGGACCAATTGCGAAGGTGCCCTATCGTATGGCTCCAGCAGAAATGACAGAGCTCAAGGAGCAGCTGAGAGACCTATCGAAAGGTTATCCGCCCTGCGTTTCACCATGGGGAGCGCCGGTCCTCTTCGTGAAGGAGAAGGACGGTAGCCTCCGCCTGTGCATTGACTATCGAGAGCTGAATGCAGTTACGGTGAAGAAACCGTTACCCTTTACCACGCATCGACGATTTATTTGATCAGGTGAGGGGAGCATCAGTATTCTCCAAGATAGATCTACGATCCGGATACCATCAGATTGCCATCCGAGACAGTGACATTGAGAAGACAGCGTTCAGAACTAGGTATGGACATTATGAGTTTACGGTTATGCCGTTTGGGTTATCCAATGCACCAGCAAAGTTCATGGACTTAATGAACCGCTTGTTCCAAGATCAGTTGGACAAGTCAGTGGTAGTCTTCATCGACGATATACTTGTATACTCGAAATCGAGAGGTGAGCATGAAAGCCACCTGAGAAATGTGTTACAAACATTGAGGAAGAATCAGTTGTATGCGAAATTTTCAAAGTGTGAATTTTGGTTGAACCAAGTATCCTTTCTTGGTCATGTGATTTCTTAGGCCGGGATCGCCGTTGATCCGGCAAAGATTGATGCAGTGCGCACCTGGCCTAGGCCGAAGACAGTTACCGATATCAGGAGCTTCCTCGGTCTGGCAGGTTATTATAGGAGGTTTGTGAAGGACTTCTCCAGTGTCTCGAAGCCGATGACTTCCTTGATGAAAAAGGATGCACCATTCGAGTGGACAGTCGACTGTGAGAGTTCTTTCCAGAGTCTCAAGGATGCTCTGACATCTGCACCAGTCCTGACTTTACCAGACGGTCCAGATGGTTTTGAGGTCTATTGCGACGCATCAGGCAGAGGTATGGGTTGTGTGTTGATGCAACACGGGAAGGTCGTAGCTTACGCATCCCGACAGCTGAAGAAGCATGAAGAGAACTACCCTACCCACGATTTAGAAATGGGTGCCATTGTCTTTGCACTGAAGATATGGCGACATCACTTGTATGGGGTAAGTGTGACGATTTATTCTGACCACAAGAGTTTAAAGTACTTGTTCACTCAGAAGGATTTGAACATGAGACAAAGAAGGTGGGTTGAATTTCTAAATGACTACGACATTAATCTGCAATATAAGGAGGGTAAGGCAAATGTGGTAGCTGACGCACTGAGTCGCCGAGCACACTCTCTCCATTCGCTAGTCTCTCATTCTAGCTTGGTTGAAGAGGTGCGGAGTGCTCAGATGACGGATCAGTACATGATGGAGATTAGACAGAAGCTTATTGATGGCACATTCGAGGGTCAGAAGTACGACTTCAGACTCCACGATGATGACCTGATTAGGCTTAATGGCCGATTGTGTATACCGAGGAGTAGCGCTGAGTTGAAGGAGCGCATATTGAGTGAATCCCATTGTTCTACTACTTCGATTCACCCCGGAGCTTCAAAGATGTATAAGGGTATGAAAAGATTTTTGGTGGACTGGAATGAAAAAGGATGTGAATGACTATGTGTTGAGGTGTCTCACTTGTCAGAAGGTCAAGTTTGAGCACCGACGGCCTGGTGGTATGGTACAGCCAATGCCAGTGCCTGAGTGGAAGTTCTATGATATTTCTATGGACTTCGTAGTAGGGCTTCCGCCTGCAAGGGGAGGTCTGAATATGATTTGGGTTGTTGTTGACCGACTGACCAAGGTGGCCCGATTCATTCCGATGAAGGACACCTGGAAAGTGGCAAAACTAGCAGAGCTCTTTGATAGAGAGGTTGTTCGGCACCATGGGGTACCGAAAACGATTGTATCTGACAGAGATACCAGATTCTTATCGAGGTATTGGAAATCTACACGAGAAGCATTGGGTACCGAACTGAAATTGAGTACAGCGTTTCACCCACAAACCGATGGTCAGAGTGAGCGCACCATCTAGACACTTGAGGATATGTTACGTGCATGTGCACTTGACTTTCAGACCAGCTGGATTGACAAGTTACATCTGCTCGAGTTTAGCTACAACAACAGTTACCATGCTTCAATCAAGATGTCTCCCTTCCAGGCATTATACGGTAGACCATGCCGCACGCCATTATGCTGGGATGAGTCGAGTGAGACGGTCGTTATAGGACCAGAGTATCTGGAACAAGTTCAGGCAGAAGTTCGCCAGATCCGGGCTAACATGAAGGCAGCTCAGGATGTACAGAAGTCGTACGCAGATGTGCGCAGACGTGACCTAGAGTTCACTGTGGGCGATCAGGTATTTTTGAGAGTATCCCCCATGAAGGAAGTATTTCGTTTTGGCCAAAAAGGCAAGTTGAGCCTGAAATATGTGGGGCCTTATGTTGTGACGAGCGGATCGGCCCGGTAGCTTACAGACTTGATTTACCCGCCGAGCTGGGCAAGGTACATGATGTATTTCATGTGTCCCAGTTGAAGAAATATATGTCTCATCCGTCTCATGTGCTTAGCCGGAAAACTAACCTTAGAGCCGACCATGCGATCAGTGGAGACTCCGGTACGCATTCTGGATATGAAGACTCGAGACACTCGCCATAAGTCTGTGAGACTGGTGAATGTTCTCTGGTCTAACCAGGACATTGAGGAGGCCACTTGGGAGCTGGAAGATAAGATGAAGGCGAAGTACCCGTCATTGTTTACTTCTTAGCGTTTGTATGTATAGGGTACGGGCGTACCCTATTTAAGGGGGGTAGAGCCGTTTCGGTTATGTGTGTACGACATATTTGGATACATTGTCTGTGTGTTGTGTTGTTATGTTGTTACCCTGTTATGTTACAGACCGCTGACTGCTGAAAGATGTTGTGATGTTTTGTTGTTTGGACCTTGTGTCCGATGTTATGTAAAGATGTTGTTAATGTTGTTATGGAAGTATTGTTGATATGTGTTCCCGTGTTCTAATATTTAGGATATGAGGAAGTATGAACTTTGGGGACAAAGTTCTTTTAAGGGGGTAGATTGAAATACCCCAAACCTTAGTATGTTGTTTAAACACCTAAATATGGTATATTAAGACTAAAAAGAGTCTTAGAAGCATTAGTAAACAAAACACGACAAAAACACAAAATGTGCTTTAAGGTCAATTAAGGCCAAAATGTGCTCTAAGCTTGGGATAAGCTTGGTTAAGACCTAATGAACTACCAAGACCTTATTTATATACTAATGAACATATTAAACCAATTATCAAAGAAAACCAAGCTTGAAAACAAGTTAAAACACAAAATGTGCTTTAAGGAGTCTTAAAGCACATTTTTGAAAAATTGTCTTGTAAATGAGTTTGGAATGGCTAAATGTCCATCATTACTCTTTAATTAACATGTGTATATATAGTATCACATTTGGAAGTCTATATCAATGAGAAATCAAAAATTTCACTTCTATGTGCCTTGTTTTATGAATAGTGACTTTAATAAGCTAGTTTATAACATATGTTGTTATAAGTAATTAAATGAGTCATCAAAGACTAAAATACCCCTAAGAGTATAAAGGGGGCCAGTTTTTTTTAAGTGTGGTGACTCACCACTCTTGTTAACTTGTTAAGTAAATAAAGAAGACTACTTTAGTTACTATTTACTTTACTAAGTACAAATATCTTCAAAAAGCAAAACAAACTCACTTATCTCATTCTCTCATTTCCCTTCTTCATTTCCCACGCTTCCAAGTCTTCTTCAACCTCTCTTCTTTCCTTCATTCACGATTTGCAATAGTACCACACACAAACTCCATCTTTGACCACTTGTAATTCCTAGCTCACTTAACCAAATCAAAAACAAACACCACCATTCTCTTAGTCTCATCAAGCTCTTCATTCCTATCTTCTCAAAACTTCAAGACCACCATTTCAGTGCCATGGAGTTCCACCATTGAAGGAGCTTGAGCTTATATTTCTACATATTATTGATCTCCTTTGCTTCTAGGTAAGGAATCTCAAAGAAAAATGATGTTTCCTCCATGTTTTTATCTTGACCGAAAATCACTCTTAATGGAGTCATTATATTGCTTTGTTCTAGCCTCATTCCAACCTTTCAAGGACTAGGTGGAGTCCTCTCTTGATAGATATTCAAACTCTCTTCAAGTTCTAAGGTAAAACAACTATCTTAATGTTTTGAAACAATGTAAAACCTAGGGTTTACAATGAGTTTAAGCTTGGAGCTTGTATACTCATTACATTGCTTGTATATTGTTTAGTAGTTGACAAGGAGTCAAATACCTAGCCGATTTTTAAACAAGGAAACAAGAAAGAAGTTTGTGTGAAAAGAGGTAAACATGCTAACCTAATGTGTTTAATGCCTTAGGAGAAATGAGCTTATAATGCTTGTTAAAACTACTTAAAGAGCTAATGATAATGACCTAGTGAAATGTTCTCAAGGAGATTAGTAAAAGGACATATGTGTTGTTGTGTGTATTTGCAGGTCAAAGGCATATATATTGTGGAAATTCAGTGTTTAAGAGTTAAGCACTTTAAGGGCCTAAGAGCCATGCATTTTAAGGGCCTAAGTGCCATGCAATTTAAATTATGCACTATATTGTGATGTAGTGTAAATTTGGTGAAACTTTGTGTGTGAGAGTGTTCTTGGTGGATTTAGGTGTTCTTGTGTGCTTAATGGAGAAAACAATGTGTTTTGGTTTAGTAATGTTCTAGGAGAACCTATGTCAAAATTTAGGTAAGAAGCAAGAAGTTCTAAGGGTTTAGAGTGAGTTTGGTATGCTAGGAAATGTTTAGTAGGGAAGGTGATCAACTAGTGGAAGAAACATGCATTGAGTTGTTTAAAGATGTCAAAAGGGCTTAGGCAATATTTTAGAGGATTTAGAATGCAAAAGATTGTATTTAGGACTTGTGCATTGTTGGTGGAAAAGGGATGAAGTGATTTGTTGCATGGAGTTATAAAACTTATAAAGATGTTTAAGGAATTGCTTAGGAAGAAAAGATGCTTGGGAGATGATGTTGTAGTGGTGAGAAAGCATTTTGGGATAGTTGTTATCATAGGTATGAAACACCACTTAGAGAACTAAGGAGAAAATGGTTTAAGTGTTAGAAATTTCGGTGTAAGATGAGTAAGTGTCTAAGGTGATAGATAATGAATTTTATGGATGTTGTATGAGGGTTTAGGTTTACCAAATGTTGTTAGAAAACAATAAGAGGCTTAAGGAGAAGTTTGGTGAAGATTTGACAAAGTTTGGGCAAGTTTTGGTGGCGTCCGACCCAGGGGTCCGACCCAAGTTTGGGTCAGACAGCCTCTGTTAGACGTCAGGAAATGGTTCTAGAACGGTCCGACCCAGAGGACTTGGGTTGGACATGGGTCGGACGGTCATGTTTTGAAGGACGGAAAATATTCTGGAATGGTCCGACCCAGTCGAGTGAGTCGGACGTGGGTCGGACGGTCGTGTTTTGTAAGGCGGTAAAAGTTCTGTAATGGTCCGACCCAGTCGAGTGAGTCGGACATGGGTCAGACATGTATGTTCAAAGGTCGATAAAATCTCTGGAATGGTCCGACCCAGAAGGTTGGGTCGGACATGGGTCGGACAAGTTAAGTTTTTCAAACCTGAAAATCACTGGAAGGGTCCGACCCAGTTGTGGGTCGGACAGACCAAAACTTATAAAAAATAAATAAAGAATGTGACAAATGTAGTTAACCTTAGGGGGTATAATGTAGGTAAGGAAGGATTAGTTGGGTATTAAAACATGTCATATAATCATGTTAAACATTTAGTAAATTTGAGGTTAAATAAACTAATTAACCGACGTTATTAATCATGTATAGGAGTGACCTACGGTGGAAACAAATCGAAGCAAGGACCAAGGTATGGTTTTCTTGCAGTTTGTTGCCTACCGGTTTACACCGGCTTGTGTGTTGTTTGATTTTTTGTGTGTTTATGAATTTGTAAGATTAAACCATGTAAAAAGTTTACAGTTGTTAAATATTATTATGTTGTTAAGTATGACTCTCTCTTCCCTTGTGTGTGACTAACAAGTCTTGACCTATTATTGTGAATTGTGTATTGAGTTCAATAATGAACTGCTAACAAGTGCTAACGGGGGAAGTGAGGAGTCCGGTCTGTTCCGGCCACGCGTGTGAGTATGGGAGTCGATGTCATAACCGGTTCAATTCTCTTGTATGTTATGGTTGTTTTCCAATTTGGTTTCCAACCTTCCCTTTAGCTTAACCAAGGCTATTTTACTAACTCACGTCGGGCCACAGGGGCATACTATGTGTTATTTCGGTGTGCTTGGATCACTATATCCGAGGCACCTTGTGTTAAGTTATCCGTTCAATCTAACAGGACGGTAACAGTTATGTAACGAGCTTAGCATGAGCATGGCAACATTCTCTAGGCTCTCTATGGGGACTAACTGTGTTGGTTCTCTTCCTAAAAGGAATTGTTCTTGTGTGATGTGTGTGATGTTGTGTACAATACCCATGTTATGATATATGTATAAGTTGTGTGTTTAAAAATGAATGCCATGTCACCATGGCAATTAGTTACTCGTATCTCGGTAGCCGATGGGCTGCGCGTTAACCATACCAGCCAAGGGTTGCTGACCCCCTCGGGGCTCCAATTTCTTTTACTACAGGATGAGGATCGAAGAAGCGGAATGACTTTAGATTCTAGGATGCAGGTTTACTTTTGATTAGTTTTGGATGTTGGGCCCGGGATACGCCTGTGCTCCCGTGGCGTTGCATATTTTGGTTGTGAACAGTTTACAGTGACAGTATACAGTGAAGGATGTAAGTAAACACTCGGTATTATGTTAATGTATATGTGGTTATTAGTTCTATGCTCGGGAGTCTGATCATCAAACCGGTACACTTGTATTTATTCAGCCTTGTTAACCACGTGGGTGGTTGACGGCGTTGTAGCACCAATCATTTAGTTACTGTTTAGTTGTTTAAATTCCGCTGCGATTTCAAGTAATGTTATGTGCGTAGTAGGGGTGTTACAAAAAGTGGTATCTGAGTGAAGTATCGCTCTGATGACTAGAATACCGAGCTTATGGATATATTGAGTTAGGAAATCTAACCATAGTTACCTAAGTGAACAGTTGTGGAAAGGTTAACCACTAACTAAGTGTGGAAATACCTTATTTTCGGGAAGCGTTACAACCGTTGGACCGATAAGTGTGCAAGCATATTGCTGATGAATGTTCATATGAATTCAGATGTCAGGTCGACCGAGAGGTAGAGGCCGTGGACACGGCAATGGAGATACGGGTGACCAGGGCGAGAATACTACGGCTCAGGTTATGGCTGAGGCAGTAGCAGCCGCCGTAGCCCAGATGGTACCCCAATTGGTAGCTGCGATGCAGCAAGGGCAACAGCCCGGAGTTCAACCACCACCCCACCGCCACGAGAGACCAACTGGGTCAAGGCGTTGGCTGATCTGAGGCCACCATCTTTCAGTGGGGAGACCGACCCTCGTAAGCTGGAGGCATACATCTCCGAGATGGAGACTGCCTTCGAAACCTTGGCGGTGCCTGAGGAGGTCAAGGTTCGACTTGCCACATACTACTTGAAGGGTTCAGCTCAGAGCTGGTGGAAGCTAGTACGGGAGGGCAGAGTGGCTGACCCGACCTTTCAGTGGAGGGAGTACACGGCTCTGCTGCGAGCCAAGTAATACCCGATACACGTGCAAGAGGCCAAGCGCCTGGAGCTGGACAATCTGAGGCAAGGGGATAAGATGACGGTAGATGAGTACTACTCAGCCTTCATCGGACTTATCCACCTGCTACCGGATCTGGGCTACTCAGACCGGATTCTTGTAAACCGTTTCTACAACGGACTGAGCTACCGCCGCCTACGCTATGGCATGGGGCCTATTGGATATACTACTTTGCAGGTAATGGGACTACAGTGTGATGTGAATAAGTATGTACAATGTGTTAATGTGATGTGAATTTGTTTGGCGGGGCATAACTGACACCCTAAATACAGGAGTGCTACCATGCCGCTGCAATTGTGGAGATCATCGTCCGTCTGAGGGACGAGGAGAGCGCGCTCAAGCGCAAGGCCATGAACGAGGGCCAAGGCACGCAAGGGCAATGGGGAGGAAAGAAGAAGTCATACCCCCAGTCCCAGAAAGGACAGCAACAGGGTGGCAAGGGCCAGACCCAGACCACCACTGCTGAGGAGCCTCTGCAGCTCACCTATGCGTATGCGGCCAAGCCCTTACGTTCTTACCCACCCAAGGGTAATTAACAAATTTCTATACCGAAATCTAGCGTGTGTTATTAACTTGTGAAGTATGTACTGAGTGTGTGATGTGTTAGCAGCTAGCACGGGCTCTGGACCGGAGCGCCACTATCACTACAAGTGGTGTAATGGAGACCACCCCGGCAAGGACTGCAAGGGTAATGATGTGCAGTGTCGATACTGCAAGAAGATGGGGCACCGCGACTATGAGTGCTGGCAGAACCCGAACAGTAGAAACTACAGGCCCAAGGGGCAATGGAAGGGTAAGGCCACTGCGACCCCCGATGGCCCGAAGACGGTGAATCAACCACCCCCAGATCAGAGGTACACAGATTCCCAGAAGGGGAATGGGTCGGGGTCCGGCAAGGCCGCCCTAAATGTGGTGGACCGGTCTGAGGCTCCAGGGCCCTCTTCTAGACCAGGTACCCCTAAACTATTGAGTGAAATAAGTGATTGCATACCGCATTTCATGCATGTGTGTTAGTGAGTTTAAGTAAACAACCATGTGAGTAAACAATTAAAGTATAGTGTTATCCAATCCCACCCACACCAAACCCTGAAGAAACTACCATCGGCATCACTGACTTTCCAATGGAGCAATGTCAGGTCATCCAACCAGGTATGGTACTCTTAAATGGATACCTGACACCAGAAGCACAAATCCATATCATCAGACGATGCAATGAACTTGGAGCAAAACCTGGAGGTTTTCTACACACCCGAATACCCGAGCGATCAAATGAATACCGACCACCTCGGCAGTGATCATGCCACACACATGAAACCCGGACGTTTTTAATTTGACCCTTCAGACAGCATTTTTAAGCCTTGTATAATTATGTGATGTGATAACCAGTGTATGTTAAGGATGTTGTAAGTGTTAATTGGGGCGACAAGAACATGTTTAAAAAGAGTGTGTTAATGAATAAAGTGGAGTTGTTTGAAATATATCAACTGTGTAGTTACCCAATACTTATTAGTTTGCCAATGAATTAGGCTGTGCACTCGGAACGGGAGGTATACTGAGTGTCTGCAATGAGGCAGAAGCCGGCAGGAGCGGCACAATCCTCACCGGTACCTTTCCAGTCAATGGCGTGGACGCTTCGATCTTGTTCGACTCCGGAGCCTCACATACTTTTATTTCGCTATCCTTTGCGAAGAGGCTGGGGTTAGACGGTGATGAGATGCCAGACTTTCTAGTCACTCTCCCGTCGAAAGAGCGGATCAGGATTACCCGCTACCACCGAGAGGTTGTGTGAGAATCAGAGGTGAAGAGTTTCCGATCGACTTGATAGAGTTCGACGGACTTGGTTTTGATGTAATTGTCGGGATGAACTGGTTGGAGCGGTACAAGGGCAGAATCCTATGTGCCGAGCATCGTCTGCTTCTTCGGAGTCCATCTGGGGTTACCATACTTACCGCCAGAGGCCCAGGGAGCCTTCGACTCAGATCATCACCGCCATGGCTATGTATCGTGAATTACGACGAGGGAGTGATGTATACCTCTGCTATGTCCAGGACATAGAGAGAGACCCCGAGTTAGTCCTGATGTGCCGGTAGTGTCGGAGTTTCCTGATGTATTTCCTAAGGAACTGCGGGCATGCCGCCAGCACGGGAAGTTGAGTTTGAGATCGACTTGGTTCCGGGCACCGGACCAATTGGGAAGGCCCTATCGTATGGCTCCAGCAGAAATGACAGAGCTCAAGGAGCAGCTGAGAGACCTACTCGACAAGGGATTTATCCGCCCTACGTTTCACCATGGGGAGCGCCAGTCCTCTTCATGAAGAAGAAGGAAGGTAGCGTCCGCCTGTGCATTGACTATCGAGAGCTGAATGCAGTTACGGTGAAGAACCGTTACCCTTTACCACGCATCGATTTATTTGATCAGTTGAGGGGAGCATCAGTATTCTCCAAGATAGATCTACGATCCGGATACCATCAGATTGCCATCCAAGACAGTGACATTGAGATGACAGCGTTCAGAACTAGGCATGGACATTATGAGTTTACGGTTATGCCGTTTGGGTTATCCAATGCACCAGCAAAGTTCATGGACTTAATGAACCGCTTGTTCCAAGATCAGTTGGACAAGTCAGTGGTAGTCTTCATCGACGATATACTTGTATACTCGAAATCGAGAGGTGAGCATGAAAGCCACCTGAGAAATGTGTTACAAACATTAAGGAAGAATCAGTTGTATGCGAAATTTTCAAAGTGTGAATTTTGGTTGAACCAAGTATCCTTTCTTGGTCATGTGATTTCTGAGGCCGGGATCGCCGTTGATCCGGCAAAGATTGATGCAGTGCGCACCTGGCCTAGGCCGAAGACAGTTACCGATATCAGGAGCTTCCTCGGTCTGGCAGGTTATTATAGGAGGATTGTGAAGGACTTCTCCAGTGTCTCGAAGCCGATGACTTCCTTGATGAAAAAGGATGCACCATTTGAGTGGACAGTCGACTGTGAGAGTTCTTTCCAGAGTCTCAAGGATGCTCTGACATCTGCACCAGTCCTAACTTTACCAGACGGTCCAGATGGTTTTGAGGTCTATTGCGACGCATCAGGCACAGGTATGGGTTGTGTGTTGATGCAACACGGGAAGGTCGTAGCTTACGCCTCCCGACAGCTGAAGAAGCATGAAGAGACTACCCTACCCACGATTTAGAATGGGTGCCATTGTCTTCGCACTGAAGATATGGCGACATCACTTGTATGGGGTAAGTGTGACGATTTATTCTGACCACAAGAGTTTAAAGTACTTGTTCACTCAGAAGGAGTTGAACATGAGACAAAGAAGGTGGGTTGAATTTCTAAATGACTACGACATTAATTGCAATATAAGGAGGGTAAGGCAAATGTGGTAGCTGACGCACTGAGTCACCGAGCACACTCTCTCCATTCGCTAGTGTCTCATTCTAGCTTGGTTGAAGAGGTGCGGAGTGCTCAGATAACGGATCAGTACATGTTGGATATTAGACAGAAGCTTATTGATGGCACATTCGAGGGTCAAAAGTACGACTTCAGACTCCACGATGATGACCTGATTAGGCTTAATGGCCGATTGTGTATACCGAGGAGTAGCGCTGAGTTGAAGGAGCGCATATTGAGTGAATCCCATTGTTCTACTACTACCGATTCACCCCGGAGCTTCAAAGATGTATAAGGGTATGAAAAGATATTTTTGGTGGACTGGAATGAAAAAGGATGTGAATGACTATGTGTTGAGGTGTCTCACTTGTCAGAAGGTCAAGTTTGAGCACGACGGCTGGTGGTATGGTACAGCCAATGCCAGTGCCTGAGTGGAAGTTCTATGATATTTATATGGACTTCGTAGTAGGGCTTCCGCCTGCAAGGGGAGGTCTGAATATGATTTGGGTAGTTGTTGACCGACTGACCAAGGTGGCCCGTTCATTCCGATGAAGGACACCTGGAAAGTGGCAAAACTAGCAGAGCTCTTTGATAGAGAGGTTGTTCGGCACCATGGGGTACCGAAAACGATTGTATCTGACAGAGATACCAGATTCTTATCGAGGTATTGGAAATCTACACGAGAAGCATTGGGTACCGAACTGAAATTGAGTACAGCGTTTCACCCACAGACCGATGGTCAGAGTGAGCGCACCATCAGACACTTGAGGATATGTTACGTGCATGTGCACTTGACTTTCAGACCAGCTGGATTGACAAGTTACATCTGATCGAGTTTAGCTACAACAACAGTTACCATGCTTCATCAAGATGTCTCCCTTCCAGGCATTATACGGTAGACCATGCCGCACGCCATTATGCTGGGATGAGTCGAGTGAGACGGTCATTATAGGACCAGAGTATCTGGAACAAGTTCAGGCAGAAGTTCGCCAGATCCGGGCTAACATGAAGGCAGCTCAGGATAGAGAGAAGTCGTACGCAGATGTGCGCAGACGTGACCTGAGTTCACCGTGGGCGATCAGGTATTTTTGAGAGTATCCCCATGAAGGAAGTATTTCGTTTTGGCCAAAAAGGCAAGTTGAGCCTGAAATATGTGGGGCCTTATGTTGTGACGGAGCGGATCGACCCGGTAGCTTACAGACTTGATTTACCCGCCGAGCTGGGCAAGGTACATGATGTATTTCATGTGTCCCAGTTGAAGAAATATATGTCTCATCCGTCTCATGTGCTTCAGCCTGAAAGGCTAACCTTAGAGCCGACCATGCGATCAGTGGAGACTCCGGTACGCATTCTGGATATGAAGACTCGAGACACTCGCCATAAGTCTGTGAGACTGGTGAATGTTCTCTGGTCCAACCAGGACATTGAGGAGGCCACTTGGGAGCTGGAAGATAAGATGAAGGCGAAGTACCCGTCATTGTTTACTTCTTAGCGTTTGTATGTATAGGGTACGGGGCGTACCCCTATTTAAGGGGGTAGAGCCGTTTCGGTTATGTGTGTACGACATGTATTTGGATACATTGTCTGTGTGTGTTGTTATGTTGTTACCCTGTACTATGTTCACCGGAGTTGAAGAGTGTTGTGATGTTGTTGTTTGTTTGGACCTTGTGTCCGATGTTATGTAAAGATGTTGTTAATGTTGTTATGGAAGTATTGTTGATATGTGTTCCCGTGTTCTAATATTTAGGATATGAGGAAGTATGAACTTTGGGGACAAAGTTCTTTTAAGGGGGTAGATTGAAATACCCCAAACCTTAGTATGTTGTTTAAACACCTAAATATGGTATATTAAGACTAAAAAGAGTCTTAGAAGCATTAGTAAACAAATCTACACGATAGAAAACACAAAATGTGCTTTAAGGTCAATTAAGGCCAAAATGTGCTCTAAGCTTGGGATAAGCTTGGTTAAGACCTAATGAACTTACCAAGACCTTATTTATACTAATGAACATATTAAACCAATTATCAAAGAAAACCAAGCTTGAAAACAAGTTAAAACACAAAATGTGCTTTAAGGAGTCTTAAAGCACATTTTTGAAAAATTGTCTTGTAAATGAGTTTGAATGGCTAAATGTCCATCATTACTCTTTAATTAACATGTGTACTATATAGTATCACATTTGGAAGTCTATTCAATGAGAAATCAAAAATTTCACTTCTATGTGCCTTGTTTTTATGAATAGTGACTTTAATAAGCTAGTTATAACATATGTTGTTATAAGTAATTAAATGAGTCATCAAAGACTAAAATACCCCTAAGAGTATAAAGGGGGCCAGTTTTTTTTTAAGTGTGGTGACTCACCACTCTTGTTAACTTGTTAAGTAAATAAAGAAGACTACTTTAGTTACTATTTACTTTACTAAGTACAAATATCTTCAAAAAGCAAAACAAACTCACTTATCTCATTCTCTCATTTCCCTTTTCATTTCCCACGCTTCCAAGTCTTCTTCAACCTCTCTTCTTTCCTTCATTCACGATTTGCAATAGTACCACACACAAACTCCATCTTTGACCACTTGTAATTCCTAGCTCACTTAACCAAATCAAAACAAACACCACCATTCTCTTAGTCTCATCAAGCTCTTCATTCCTATCTTCTCAAACTCAAGACCACCATTTCAGTGCCATGGAGTTCCACCATTGAAGGAGCTTGAGCTTATATTCACATATATTGATCTCCTTTGCTTCTAGGTAAGGAATCTCAAAGAAAAATGATGTTTCCTCCATGTTTTTATCTTGACCGAAAATCACTCTTAATGGAGTCATTATATTGCTTTGTTCTAGCCTCATTCCAACCTTTCAAGGACTAGGTGGAGTCCTCTCTTGATAGATATTCAAACTCTCTTCAAGTTCTAAGGTAAAACAACTATCTTAATGTTTTTGAAACAATGTAAAACCTAGGGTTTACAATGAGTTTAAGCTTGGAGCTTGTATACTCATTACATTGCTTGTATATTTTTAGTAGTTGACAAGGAGTCAAATACCTAGCCGATTTTTAAACAAGGAAACAAGAAAGAAGTTTGTGTGAAAAGAGGTAAACATGCTAACCTAATGTGTTTAATGCCTTAGGAGAAATGAGCTTATAATGCTTGTTAAAACTACTTAAAGAGCTAATGATAATGACCTAGTGAAATGTTCTCAAGGAGATTAGTAAAAGGACATATGTGTTGTTGTGTGTATTTGCAGGTCAAAGGCATATATATTGTGGAAATTCAGTGTTTAAGAGTTAAGCACTTTAAGGGCCTAAGAGCCATGCATTTTAAGGGCCTAAGTGCCATGCAATTTAAATTATGCACTATATTGTGATGTAGTGTAAATTTGGTGAAACTTTGTGTGTGAGAGTGTTCTTGGTGGATTTAGGTGTTCTTGTGTGCTTATGGAGAAAACAATGTGTTTTGGTTTAGTAATGTTCTAGGAGAACCTATGTCAAAATTTAGGTAAGAACAAGAAGTTCTAAGGGTTTAGAGTGAGTTTGGTATGCTAGGAAATGTTTAGTAGGGAAGGTGATCAACTAGTGGAAGAAACATGCATTGAGTTGTTTAAAGATGTCAAAAGGGCTTAGGCAATATTTTAGAGGATTTAGAATGCAAAAGATTGTATTTAGGACTTGTGCATTGTTGGTGGAAAGGGATGAAGTGATTTGTTGCATGGAGTTATAAACTTATAAAGATGTTTAAGGAATTGCTTAGGAAAGAAAAGATGCTTGGGAGATGATGTTGTAGTGGTGAGAAAGCATTTTGGGATAGTTGTTATCATAGTATGAAACACCACTTAGAGAACTAAGGAGAAAATGGTTTAAGTGTTAGAAATTTCGGTGTAAGATGAGTAAGTGTTTAAGGTGATAGATAATGAATTTTATGGATGTTGTATGAGGGTTTAGTTTACCAAATGTTGTTAGAAAACAATAAGAGGCTTAAGGAGAAGTTTGGTGAAGATTTGACAAAGTTTGGGCAAGTTTTGGTGGCGTCCGACCCAGGGGTCCGACCCAAGTTTGGGTCGACAGCCTCTGTTAGACGTCAGGAAATGGTTCTGAACGGTCCGACCCAGAGGACTTGGGTTGGACATGGGTCGGACGGTCATGTTTTGAAGGACGGAAAATATTCTGGAATGGTCCGACCCAGTCGAGTGAGTCGGACGTGGGTCGGACGGTCGTGTTTTGTAAGGCGGTAAAAGTTCTGTAATGGTCCGACCCAGTCGAGTGAGTCGGCATGGGTCGACATGGGTCGGACATGTATGTTCAAAGGTCGATAAAATCTCTGGAATGGTCCGACCCAGAAGGTTGGGTCGGACATGGGTCGGACAAGTTAAGTTTTTCAAACCTGAAAATCACTGGAAGGGTCCGACCCAGTTGGGGTCGGACAGACAGACCAAAACTTATAAAAAATAAATAAAGAATGTGACAAATGTAGTTAACCTTAGGGGGTATAATGTAGGTAAGGAAGGATTAGTTGGGTATTAAAACATGTCATAACATCAGTTAAACATTTAGTAAATTTGAGGTTAAATAAACTAATTAACCGACGTTATTAATCATGTATAGGAGTGACCTACGGTGGAAACAAATCGACAAGGACCAAGGTATGGTTTTCTTGCAGTCTGTTGCCTACCGGTTTACACCGGCTTGTGTGTTGTTTTTTTTTTTGGTGTTTATGAATTTGTAAGATTAAACCATGTAAAAAGTTTACAGTTGTTAAATATTATTATGTTGTTAAGTATGACTCTCTCTTCCCTTGTGTGTGACTAACAAGTCTTGACCTATTATTGTGAATTGTGTATTGAGTTCAATAATGAACTGCTAACAAGTGCTAACGGGGGAAGTGAGGAGTCCGGTCTGTTCCGGCCACGCGTGTGAGTATGGGAGTCGATGTCATAACCGGTTCAATTCTCTTGTATGTTATGGTTGTTTTCCAATTTGGTTTCCAACCTTCCCTTTAGCTTAACCAAGGCTATTTTACTACATCACGTCGGGCCAGGGGCATACTATGTGTTATTTCGGTGTGCATGGATCACTATATCCGAGGCACCTTGTGTTAAGTTATCCGTTCAATCTAACAGGACGGTAACAAGTTATGTAACGAGCTTAGCATGAGCATGGCAACATTCTCTAGGCTCTCTATGGGGACTAACTGTGTTGGTTCTCTTCCTAAAAGGAATTGTTCTTGTGTGATGTGTGTGATGTTGTGTACAATACCCATGTTATGATATATGTATAAGTTGTGTGTTTAAAAATGAATGCCATGTCACCATGACAATTAGTTACGCGTATCTCGGTAGCCGATGGGCTGCGCGTTAACCATACCAGCCAAGGGTTGCTGACCCCCTCGGGGGCTCCAAATTTCTTTTACTACAGGATGAGGATCGAAGAAGCGGAATGACTTTAGATTCTAGGATGCAGGTTTACTTTTGATTAGTTTTGGATGTTGGGCCCGGGATACGCCTGTGCTCCCGTGGCGTTGCATATTTTGGTTGTGAACAGTTTACAGTGACAGTATACAGTGAAGGATGTAAGTAAACACTCGGTATTATGTTAATGTATATGTGGTTATTAGTTCTATGCTCGGGAGTCTGATCATCAAACCGGTACACTTGTATTTATTCAGCCTTGTTAACCACGTGGGTGGTTGACGGCGCTGTAGCACCAATCATTTAGTTACTGTTTAGTTGTTTAAATTCCGCTGCGATTTCAAGTAATGTTATGTGCGTAGTAGGGGTGTTACAAAAAGTGGTATCTGAGTGAAGTATCGCTCTGATGACTAGAATACCGAGCTTATGGATATTGAGTTAGGAAATCTAACCATAGTTACCTAAGTGAACAGTTGTGGAAAGGTTAACCACTAACTAAGTGTGGAAATACCTTATTTTCGGGAAGCGTTACAACCGTTGGACCGATAAGTGTGCAAGCATATTGCTGATGAATGTTCATATGAATTCAGATGTCAGGTCGACCGAGAGGTAGAGGCCGTGGACACGGCAATGGAGATACGGGTGACCAGGGCGAGAATACTACGGCTCAGGTTATGGCTGAGGCAGTAGCAGCCGCCGTAGCCTAGATGGTACCCCAATTGGTAGCTGCGATGCAGCAAGGGCAACAGCCCGGAGTTCAACCACCACCGCCACCGCCACGAGAGACCAACTGGGTCAAGGCGTTGGCTGATCTGAGGCCACCATCTTTCAGTGGGGAGACCGACCCTCGTAAGCTGGAGGCATACATCTCCGAGATGGAGACTGCCTTCGAAACCTTGGCGGTGCCTGAGGAGGTCAAGGTTCGACTTGCCACATACTACTTGAAGGGTTCAGCTCAGAGCTGGTGGAAGCTAGTACGGGAGGGCAGAGTGGCTGACCCGACCTTTCAGTGGAGGGAGTACACGGCTCTGCTGCGAGCCAAGTAATACCCGATACACGTGCAAGAGGCCAAGCGCCTGGAGCTGGACAATCTGAGGCAAGGGGATAAGATGACGGTAGATGAGTACTACTCAGCCTTCATCGGACTTATCCACCTGCTACCGGATCTGGGCTACTCAGACCGGATTCTTGTAAACCGTTTCTACAACGGACTGAGCTACCGCCTACGCTATGGCATGGGGCCTATTGGATATACTACTTTGCAGGTAATGGGACTACAGTGTGATGTGAATAAGTATGTACAATGTGTTAATGTGATGTGAATTTGTTTGGCGGGGCATAACTGACACCCTAAATACAGGAGTGCTACCATGCCGCTGCAATTGTGGAGATCATCGTCCGTCTGAGGGACGAGGAGAGCGCGCTCAAGCGCAAGGCCATGAACGAGGGCCAAGGCACGCAAGGGCAATGGGGAGGAAAGAAGAAGAAGTCATACCCCCAGTCCCAGAAAGGACAGCAACAGGGTGGCAAGGGCCAGACCCAGACCACCACTGCTGAGGAGCCTCTGCAGCTCACCTATGCGTATGCGGCCAAGCCCTTACGTTCTTACCCACCCAAGGGTAATTAACAAATTTCTATACCGAAATCTAGCGTGTGTTATTAACTTGTGAAGTATGTACTGAGTGTGTGATGTGTTAGCAGCTAGCACGGGCTCTGGACCGGAGCGCCACTATTACTACAAGTGGTGTAATGGAGACCACCCCGGCAAGGACTGCAAGGGTAATGATGTGCAGTGTCGATACTGCAAGAAGATGGGGCACCGCGACTATGAGTGCTGGCAGAACCCGAACAGTAGAAACTACAGGCCCAAGGGGCAATGGAAGGGTAAGGCCACTGCGACCCCCGATGGCCCGAAGACGGTGAATCAACCACCCCCAGATCAGAGGTACACAGATTCCCAGAAGGGGAATGGGTCGGGGTCCGGCAAGGCCGCCCTAAATGTGGTGGACCGGTCTGAGGCTCCAGGGCCCTCTTCTAGACCAGGTACCGCCTAAACTATTGAGTGAAATAAGTGATTGCATACCGCATTTCATGCATGTGTGTTAGTGAGTTTAAGTAAACAACCATGTGAGTAAACAATTAAAGTATAGTGTTATCCAATCCCACCCACACCAAACCCTGAAGAAACAACCATCGGCATCACTGACTTTCCAATGGAGCAATGTCAGGTCATCCAACCAGGTATGGTACTCTTAAATGGATACCTGACACCAGAAGCACAAATCCATATCATCAGACGATGCAATGAACTTGGAGCAAAACCTGGAGGTTTCTACACACCCGAATACCCGAGCGGATCAAGAATGAAGTTGAAGATGATGTGCATGGGTAAGGACTGGAACCCTTACACCAAGACATATCAAGAAGTGCGAGCTAAAGATGGAGCAACTGTACTAAGTATACCTGAGGAGTTCCTTGCGGTCGTTAACCACGCCGTGGGAATTGTTCAACAAGTTGAAACGGATTCAATTCCAAGTGTGAAAGCAGATCTATGCATTGTGAACTTCTACCAGAAAGGTGGACGGTTAGGTTTACACCAAGACAAGGACGAGTCACCCGAGTCTCTAAGTAAGGGAGTACCCGTGGTGTCTTGGTCCATTGGTGATACCGCAGTGTTTGTGTATGGCGAGCAGAAGCGTGCTGATCTCGCAAAGAAGCTAGTGTTGAAATCAGGAGACGTGTTAATCATGGGTAGGCAGTCAAGGATGCTATATCATGGCATCAGGAAGATCAAACTGAATACCGCACCGTCGGCAGTGATCAATGCCACACACATGAAACCCGGACGTTTGAATTTGACCTTCAGACAGTTTTAAGCCTTGTATAATTATGTGATGTGATAAACCAGTGTATGTTAAGGATGTTGTAAGTGTTAATTGTGGCGACAGTATAAGCCAACGGATGTTGTAAAAAGAGTGTGTTAATGAATAAAGTGGAGTTGTTTGAAATATATCAACTGTGTAGTTACCCAATACTTATTAGTTTGCCAATGAATTAGGCTGTGCACTCGGAACGGGAGGTATACTGAGTGTCTGCAATGAGGCAGAAGCCGGCAGGAGCGGCACAATCCTCACCGGTACCTTTCCAGTCAATGGCGTGGACGCTTCGATCTTGTTCGACTCCGGAGCCTCACATACTTTTATTTCGCTATCCTTTGCGAAGAGGCTGGGGTTAGACGGTGATGAGATGCCAGACTTTCTAGTCACTCTCCCGTCGAAAGAGCGGATCAGGTGTACCCGCTACCACTGAGAGGTTGTTGTGAGAATCAGAGGTGAAGAGTTTCCGATCGACTTGATAGAGTTCGACGGACTTGGTTTTGATGTAATTGTCGGGATGAACTGGTTGGAGCGGTACAAGGGCAGAATCCTATGTGCCGAGCATCGTCTGCTTCTTCGGAGTCCATCTGGGGTTACCATATCTTACCGCCAGAGGCCCAGGGAGCCTTCGACTCAGATCATCACCGCCATGGCTATGTATCGTGAATTACGACGAGGGAGTGATGTATACCTCTGCTATGTCCAGGACATAGAGAGAGACCCCGAGTTTAGTCCTGATGTGCCGGTAGTGTCGGAGTTTCCTGATGTATTTCCTAAGGAACTGACGGGCATGCCGCCAGCACGGGAAGTTGAGTTTGAGATCGACTTGGTTCCGGGCACCGGACCAATTGTGAAGGCGCCCTATCGTATGGCTCCAGCAGAAATGACAGAGCTCAAGGAGCAGCTGAGAGACCTACTCGACAAGGGATTTATCCGCCCTACCGTTTCACCATGGGGAGCGCCAGTCCTCTTCATGAAGAAGAAGGAAGGTAGCGTCCGCCTGTGCATTGACTATCGAGAGCTGAATGCAGTTACGGTGAGGAACCGTTACCCTTTACCACGCATCGATGATTTATTTGATCAGTTGAGGGGAGCATCAGTATTCTCCAAGATAGATCTACGATCCGGATACCATCAGATTGCCATCCAAGACAGTGACATTGAGATGACAGCGTTCAGAACTAGGCATGGACATTATGAGTTTACGGTTATGCCGTTTGGGTTATCCAATGCACCAGCAAAGTTCATGGACTTAATGAACCGCTTGTTCCAAGATCAGTTGGACAAGTCAGTGGTAGTCTTCATCGACGATATACTTGTATACTCGAAATCGAGAGGTGAGCATGAAAGCCACCTGAGAAATGTGTTACAAACATTGAGGAAGAATCAGTTGTATGCGAAATTTTCAAAGTGTGAATTTTGGTTGAACCAAGTATCCTTTCTTGGTCATGTGATTTCTGAGGCCGGGATCGCCGTTGATCCGGCAAAGATTGATGCAGTGCGCACCTGGCCTAGGCCGAAGACAGTTACCGATATCAGGAGCTTCCTTGGTCTGGCAGGTTATTATAGGAGGTTTGTGAAGGACTTCTCCAGTGTCTCGAAGCCGATGACTTCCTTGATGAAAAAGGATGCACCATTTGAGTGGACAGTCGACTGTGAGAGTTCTTTCCAGAGTCTCAAGGATGCTCTGACATCTGCACCAGTCCTAACTTTACCAGACGGTCCAGATGGTTTTGAGGTCTATTGCGACGCATCAGGCACAGGTATGGGTTGTGTGTTGATGCAACACGGGAAGGTCGTAGCTTACGCCTCCCGACAGCTGAAGAAGCATGAAGAGAACTACCCTACCCACGATTTAGAATTGGGTGCCATTGTCTTCGCACTGAAGATATGGCGACATCACTTGTATGGGGTAAGTGTGACGATTTATTCTGACCACAAGAGTTTAAAGTACTTGTTCACTCAGAAAGGAGTTGAACATGAGACAAAGAAGGTGGGTTGAATTTCTAAATGACTACGACATTAATTTGCAATATAAGGAGGGTAAGGCAAATGTGGTAGCTGACGCACTGAGTCGCCGAGCACACTCTCTCCATTCGCTAGTCTCTCATTCTAGCTTGGTTGAAGAGGTGCGGAGTGCTCAGATGACGGATCATCAGTACATGATGGAGATTAGACAGAAGCTTATTGATGGCACATTCGAGGGTCAGAAGTACGACTTCAGACTCCACGATGATGACCTGATTAGGCTTAATGGCCGATTGTGTATACCGAGGAGTAGCGCTGAGTTGAAGGAGCGCATATTGAGTGAATCCCATTGTTCTACTACTTCGATTCACCCCGGAGCTTCAAAGATGTATAAGGGTATGAAAAGATATTTTTGGTGGACTGGAATGAAAAAGGATGTGAATGACTATGTGTTGAGGTGTCTCACTTGTCAGAAGGTCAAGTTTGAGCACCGACGGTCTGGTGGTATGGTACAGCCAATGCCAGTGCCTGAGTGGAAGTTCTATGATATTTCTATGGACTTCGTAGTAGGGCTTCCGCCTGCAAGGGGAGGTCTGAATATGATTTGGGTTGTTGTTGACCGACTGACCAAGGTGGCCCGATTCATTCCGATGAAGGACACCTGGAAAGTGGCAAAACTAGCAGAGCTCTTTGATAGAGAGGTTGTTCGGCACCATGGGGTACCGAAAACGATTGTATCTGACAGAGATACCAGATTCTTATCGAGGTATTGGAAATCTACACGAGAAGCATTGGGTACCGAACTGAAATTGAGTACAGCGTTTCACCCACAGACCGATGGTCAGAGTGAGCGCACCATCCAGACACTTGAGGATATGTTACGTGCATGTGCACTTGACTTTCAGACCAGCTGGATTGACAAGTTACATCTGATCGAGTTTAGCTACAACAACAGTTACCATGCTTCGATCAAGATGTCTCCCTTCCAGGCATTATACGGTAGACCATGCCGCACGCCATTATGCTGGGATGAGTCGAGTGAGACGGTCATTATAGGACCAGAGTATCTGGAACAAGTTCAGGCAGAAGTTCGCCAGATCTGGGCTAACATGAAGGCAGCTCAGGATAGACAGAAGTCGTACGCAGATGTGCGCAGACGTGACCTGGAGTTCACCGTGGGCGATCAGGTATTTTTGAGAGTATCCCCCATGAAGGGAGTATTTCGTTTTGGCCAAAAAGGCAAGTTGAGCCCGAAATATGTGGGGCCTTATGTTGTGACGGAGCGGATCGACCCGGTAGCTTACAGACTTGATTTACCCGCCGAGCTGGGCAAGGTACATGATGTATTTCATGTGTCCCAGTTGAAGAAATATATGTCTCATCTGTCTCATGTGCTTCAGCCTGAAAGGCTAACCTTAGAGCCGACCATGCGATCAGTGGAGACTCCGGTACGCATTCTGGATACGAAGACTCGAGACACTCGCCATAAGTCTGTGAGACTGGTGAAAGTTCTCTGGTCTAACCAGGACATTGAGGAGGCCACTTGGGAGCTGGAAGATAAGATGAAGGCGAAGTACCCGTCATTGTTTACTTCTTAGCGTTTGTATGTATAGGGTACGGGGCGTACCCCTATTTAAGGGGGGTAGAGCCGTTTCGGTTATGTGTGTACGACATGTATTTGGATACATTGTCTGTGTTGTGTTGTTATGTTGTTACCCTGTTATGTTACAGACCGCTGAGTCTGAAAGATGTTGTGATGTTTTGTTGTTTGGACCTTGTGTCCGATGTTATGTAAAGATGTTGTTAATGTTGTTATGGAAGTATTGTTGATATGTGTTCCCGTGTTCTAATATTTAGGATATGAGGAAGTATGAACTTTGGGGACAAAGTTCTTTTAAGGGGGGTAGATTGAAATACCCCAAACCTTAGTATGTTGTTTAAACACCTAAATATGGTATATTAAGACTAAAAAGAGTCTTAGAAGCATTAGTAAACAAATCTAAACGATAGAAAACACAAAATGTGCTTTAAGGTCAATTAAGGCCAAAATGTGCTCTAAGCTTGGGATAAGCTTGGTTAAGACCTAATGAACTTACCAAGACCTTATTTATATACTAATGAACATATTAAACCAATTATCAAAGAAAACCAAGCTTGAAAACAAGTTAAAACACAAAATGTGCTTTAAGGAGTCTTAAAGCACATTTTTGAAAAATTGTCTTGTAAATGAGTTTTGAATGGCTAAATGTCCATCATTACTCTTTAATTAACATGTGTACTATATAGTATCACATTTGGAAGTCTATATCAATGAGAAATCAAAAATTTCACTTCTATGTGCCTTGTTTTTATGAATAGTGACTTTAATAAGCTAGTTTATAACATATGTTGTTATAAGTAATTAAATGAGTCATCAAAGACTAAAATACCCCTAAGAGTATAAAGGGGGCCAGTTTTTTTTAAGTGTGGTGACTCACCACTCTTGTTAACTTGTTAAGTAAATAAAGAAGACTACTTTAGTTACTATTTACTTTACTAAGTACAAATATCTTCAAAAAGCAAAACAAACTCACTTATCTCATTCTCTCATTTCCCTTTTTCATTTCCCACGGTTCCAAGTCTTCTTCAACCTCTCTTCTTTCCTTCATTCACGATTTGCAATAGTACCACACACAAACTCCATCTTTGACCACTTGTAATTCCTTCCTCACTTAACCAAATCAAAAACAAACACCACCATTCTCTTAGTCTCATCAAGCTCTTCATTCCTATCTTCTCAAAACTTCAAGACCACCATTTCGGTGCCATGGAGTTCCACCATTGAAGGAGCTTGAGCTTATATTTCTACATATTATTGATCTCCTTTTTTCTAGGTAAGGAATCTCAAAGAAAAATGATGTTTCCTCCATGTTTTTATCTTGACCGAAAATCACTCTTAATGGAGTCATTATATTGCTTTGTTCTAGCCTCATTCCAACCTTTCAAGGACTAGGTGGAGTCCTCTCTTGATAGATATTCAAACTCTCTTCAAGTTCTAAGGTAAAACAACTATCTTAATGTTTTTGAAACAATGTAAAACCTAGGGTTTACAATGAGTTTAAGCTTGGAGCTTGTATACTCATTACATTGCTTGTATATTGTTTAGTAGTTGACAAGGAGTCAAATACCTAGCCGATTTTTAAACAAGGAAACAAGAAAGAAGTTTGTGTGAAAAGAGGTAAACATGCTAACCTAATGTGTTTAATGCCTTAGGAGAAATGAGCTTATAATGCTTGTTAAAACTACTTAAAGAGCTAATGATAATGACCTAGTGAAATGTTCTCAAGGAGATTATAAAAGGACATATGTGTTGTTGTGTGTATTTGCAGGTCAAAGGCATATATATTGTGGAAATTCAGTGTTTAAGAGTTAAGCACTTTAAGGGCCTAAGAGCCATGCATTTTAAGGGCCTAAGTGCCATGCAATTTAAATTATGCACTATATTGTGATGTAGTGTAAATTTGGTGAAACTTTGTGTGTGAGAGTGTTCTTGGTGGATTTAGGTGTTCTTGTGTGCTTAATGGAGAAAACAATGTGTTTTGGTTTAGTAATGTTCTAGGAGAACCTATGTCAAAATTTAGGTAAGAAGCAAGAAGTTCTAAGGGTTTAGAGTGAGTTTGGTATGCTAGGAAATGTTTAGTAGGGAAGGTGATCAACTAGTGGAAGAAACATGCATTGAGTTGTTTAAAGATGTCAAAAGGGCTTAGGCAATATTTTAGAGGATTTAGAATGCAAAAGATTGTATTTAGGACTTGTGCATTGTTGGTGGAAAAGGGATGAAGTGATTTGTTGCATGGAGTTATAAAACTTATAAAGATGTTTAAGGAATTGCTTAGGAAGAAAAGATGTTTGGGAGATGATGTTGTAGTGGTGAGAAAGCATTTTGGGATAGTTGTTATCATAGGTATGAAACACCACTTAGAGAACTAAGGAGAAAATGGTTTAAGTGTTAGAAATTTCGTTGTAAGATGAGTAAGTGTTTAAGGTGATAGATAATGAATTTTATGGATGTTGTATGAGGGTTTAAGTTTACCAAATGTTGTTAGAAAACAATAAGAGGCTTAAGGAGAAGTTTGGTGAAGATTTGACAAAGTTTGGGCAAGTTTTGGTGGCGTCCGACCCAGGGGTCCGACCCAAGTTTGGGTCGGACAGCCTCTGTTAGACGTCAGGAAATGGTTCTGGAACGGTCCGACCCAGAGGACTTGTGTCGGACATGGGTCGGACGGTCATGTTTTGAAGGACGGAAAATATTCTAGAATGGTCCGACCCAGTCGAGTGAGTCGGACGTGGGTCGGACGGTCGTGTTTTGTAAGGCGGTAAAAGTTCTGTAATGGTCCGACCCAGTCGAGTGAGTCGGACATGGGTCGGACATGGGTCGGACATGTATGTTCAAAGGTCGATAAAATCTCTGGAATGGTCCGACCCAGAAGGTTGGGTCGGACATGGGTCGGACAAGTTAAGTTTTTCAAACCCGAAAATCACTGGAAGGGTCCGACCCAGTTGGGGGTCGGACGGTGAGTCGGACAGACCAAAACTTATAAAAAAAAATAAATAAAGAATGTGACAAATGTAGTTAACCTTAGGGGGGTATAATGTAGGTAAGGAAGGATTAGTTGGGTATTAAAACATGTCATACAATCATGTTAAACATTTAGTAAATTTGAGGTTAAATAAACTAATTAACCGACGTTATTAATCATGTATAGGAGTGACCTACGGTGGAAACAATGAAGAAGCAAGGAGACACTGGCAGCTTTGCCTACCGATTTACACCGGCTTGTGTGTTGTTTGATTTTCTGTGTGTTTATGACTTTGTAAGATTAAACCATGTAAAAAGTTTACAGTTGTTAAATATTATTATGTTGTTAAGTATGACTCTCTCTTCCCTTGTGTGTGACTAACAAGTCTTGACCTATTATTGTGAATTGTGTATTGAGTTCAATAATGAACTGCTAACAAGTGCTAACGGGGGAAGTGAGGAGTCCGGTCTGTTCCGGCCACGCGTGTGAGTATGGGAGTCGATGTCATAACCGGTTCGATTCTCTTGTATGTTATGGTTGTTTTCCAATTTGGTTTTCAACCTTCCCTTTAGCTTAACCAAGGCTATTTTACTGACTCACGTCGGGCCACAGGGGCATACTATGTGTTATTTCGGTGTGCTTGGATCACTATATCCGAGGCACCTTGTGTTAAGTTATCCGTTCAATCTAACAGGACGGTAACGAGTTATGTAACGAGCTTAGCATGAGCATGGCAACATTCTCTAGGCTCTCTATGGGGACTAACTGTGTTGGTTCTCTTCCTAAAAGGAATTGTTCTTGTGTGATGTGTGTGATGTTGTGTACAATACCCATGTTATGATATATGTATAAGTTGTGTGTTTAAAAATGAATGCCATGTCACCATGACAATTAGTTGCGCGTATCCCGGTAGCCGATGGGCTGCGCGTTAACCATACCAGCCAAGGGTTGCTGACCCCCTCGGGGGCTCCATATTTCTTTTACTGCAGGATGAGGATCGAAGAAGTGGAATGGCTTTAGATTCTAGGATGCAGGTTTACTTTTGATTACTTTTGGATGTTGGGCCCGGGATGCGCCTGTGCTCCCGTGGCGTTGCATATTTTGGTTGTGAACAGTTTACAGTGACAGTATACAGTGAAGGATGTAAGTAAACACTCGGTATTATGTTAATGTATATGTGGTTATTAGTTCTATGCTCGGGAGTCTGATCATCAAACCGGTACACTTGTATTTATTCAGCCTTGTTAACCACGTGGGTGGTTGACGGCGTTGTAGCACCAATCGTTTAGTTACTATTTAGTTGTTTAAATTCCGCTGCGATTTCAAGTAATGTTATGTGCGTAGTAGGGGTGTTACAATGAACTTGGTCACCTTCATTAGTCTTCCAACGACCCATATCTGGTTCATTCCTCCCTTAGTTGGTGGTAAACTGACTATGAAGTCCATAGACAAGTCTTTAAATTTCTAGCAGGGAATAAGCATAGGCTGCACTAGCCCGTCGGGTATCCTATGCTCATACTTGACCTTCTGGCAAGTCAGGCATCGAGTCATAAACTTAGCTACGTCCTTCTTCTTCCCACTTCACCAGAAGTGTACGTTCATATCCTTGTACATCTTGGATGATCCTGGGTGGATGGATAAGGATGATCAATGAGCTTCCTACAAAATCTTCTCCTTCAGGTCAGGACTAGACTCAGGAATACACAATCTACCATTTAGCCTAATCATCCCATCATCACCGAGTCTGGAGTCATACTTCTACCCCTTAAAGATGCCCTCAATCAATTTTTACCTGATAGCCTACATGTACTGATCACTCTCCCGAGCACTGCGTACCTCATCGATCAGGCTGTTGTTCGCCACATTAGCACATAAAGAGTGTGCTCTGTGACTTAAATACCCAAGTTTATAAGAAAACCTAAAAGCTCCGGAAGTCCCGGAGACACCTGGAAACCCTAATTCCTGAAAGTCCCAGAAGCCCCGAAAATCCTAGGAACCCTAGTTCCTGAAAATCCTCGAAGTCTTGGAAACCTCGTAAATGACCTTAAACACTTTAGGAAAGCCTTGGAAACTCAATAAGACCCTAGGAAACCCTAATAGCCAGAGATGGAAAGCCTTAGAAAATTTTACAAGACCCGGTAAAATTCTAGTAGCTGGAAATTCCCCCATAGCTAGTTTTCTCCATCATAATCATTTTTCTCCTTATAAAACACCTTAAACAGCTTAGTAAGCACAATGTGGAGACCTGGTTGAGGTAAGCACGAGGTGGCTACCTAGTTGGTAGGAAGCACGAGGTGGCAACCTAGTTAACCTAAGCACGAGATGTCAAGAACCACGAGGTGGCAACCTAGTTAACCTAAGCACGAGATGTCAAGAACCACGAGGTGGCAACCTAGTTAACCTAAGCACGAGATGTCAAGAACCATGAGGTGTCGGAAAGCACGAGGTGTCACGAAATGATTGGTTTAATAATGTCCACACAAGCTAGCAAGCAATTAGGGAGGTGAATCAAGCTAGTAGGAGGTGTCACAAGTTCGTTAGATAGATTTCAATTCAAAGTAAAACAACATGTTCCTTATTCGCTCTTAAAACACCTTAATTCCTTTTGTACCTTTAAGTGGAGCCTTAAATGAGTTACAACCTGAAGTGTATTCACTTCCATTTACACTTAAACATTAATTAGATATAATACCACACACACCCTAGCAAGGAGGCGGCAAACACAAGCCAAACAAGGCCTTAAAATTTTGGACACTCATTAATGCCATTTAATGTCATTTATTACATGTCATGATTAATCTTCAGCTCATGATGATTCCCGCAGCATCCACAACCTTCCCTAAATTTTCCTAGCCCTTATATGTGTTCCCATTACTTATCCAATCAATGTTTACAAAGGTAGATAGGTGTTTCATGAGGTGTCTTGCTTATAAGGTTTCAATTGCCTTAAGACTTCTCCTCTTTTGCCTATAAGAAAGGAGCCACGACCAGGCCTTCCAAAACATAGCAAACATCTTCTCCCACCTCAGTAAACCCACAGAAACATGAATTATAAGGTAAAGCAAGCCAGCCACCCAAGAAAACCAAAACAGAAGCCAATTTCCTTCCCAGTGCAGAAGCTGTGTAAGAGTAGAAGGATTTGGAGGTCTTTCCAAGCGAATATCTGGGAGTTATTGGTATCCCAAATTATCTATTTGAAGTACCTAACTCGTGGTGAAGATAGATGGCAAGAAGGAGTCAGGTAGTTCTCGTGCTCCACCATTCTTTCCCTATGTGTCAATCCTGGCGATGCTTTCTGTTTATGCTATATTCGACAGCTTATGTTGCGTATCTCTTCTAAATATTTTCATGATGTGAAAGTAGACTCTTCAATGGTGAATTTGATGTATAATAAGCCCCAATAAGTTCTGGAAAACATAGTGAATAAACCTTGAACTTTGGATGTCAGTTTCTGTGATTTTGGTGCTTTAACTTGAAGCCAGCTTGGTGTGTGATTTTCGTGAACAACTTCTGTGGGTGTTTAGCTAAACATGATGATTACCTATCCCTTTACAATATTCCAGTTCGTGGGTAAGTTCTCCAATTGAGTTTTTATGAGTTAAAGGTAAGACAAGACCTAAAAACGTGCTTTAAGACCTTTCTGGTGTCTATTCAAATTATGAAGGGGTTTTTGAAGGTTTATTGCTTTGGTTTCAAGACCATATACTCATACGATGTTGATTTTTAATTGGTTAAATGTTGGGCCGAATTTATACAGGCGTAATACCTTAAATAAGGAGTTGTTTTTATGGTACTTCCAAGGGGTTTATTATGTGCTTTAACTTGGTTTTAGTTTGGTTAATGGTAACTATGTACTTTGATTTTTCTTGGTATGTTGTTTGGATGTTCTAATAAGGTTAAGGACGTGGTGGAACATCTTGAACACTTGGTAATGACTTTGGAACTTGGTATTACAAGTTTATGAGCCCTCGGAGGCCGAACACTGATTTTTCCCCACTACCAGTGAATTGTGGGTAAGCCATCATGATCTACTCTATGAGCTGATGACTCATAGGGGTTGTGCACACTTAAGGACATGGGGTGAGGTAGAAGAATTGTCCAAGGGTTTGAGAGCCTTAGTGCTCTTTGTCGAAAGACCGGTGTGCCCGAGGATTGGTTGAATAATAGACCGAACATAAATTTGGTGGTATTATCTTGGTTGGTATTTGGTTTGTATTTTGGTAAGGTGGTTATATGGTTCCTAACTTGTTGATTACTTGTGTGTTATTATGTTATTTCAAATTGTTTTCTTAAACTAAATGAAATTTACAAGTTGTGAACAAGGTTCTGATGTGATTTGTTTTATGGTTGTTTGATGGTATTATGTGAGTGTACGCTTACGTACCATGGTAATATTTGTTGTGGTTTCTGCTGATATATTTTTTTGTGGTTTGTGATGTTACATATGATTTCTTAAAGAGTTTTATAAGATAAATGTATTTTACATGTGGTGGCAAGAATTACTCAGCTTTGTTGACGTTCGTTTTCTTGCATGTGCCCTGTGGTCTTTTCTCTCTGATTGTATGACTCGCCACAGGTACAGGAAAAGATGTAGTCTCTCCCTAGTCATGAAGTTGCACGGGAGTGTGGAGCTAGAGGGAACTAGAGACTGAAGTTAGAAGGCGATGTAGTATTTCATTTAAGTTCGGTTGTAGTAGGTTTAAACATTTTTGTATAAGCTAGTAAAGATGGCGTAAGTTAATACCTAGTTTTGAAAGATGTTAGTCGATGTTAGTGGGTAAGGTTATGGTTGGGTTTTTGAATATATATATATAAAAAGTTTAAGAGCTTGATTAATTTGGTATAGTGGTGGTAATAAGCCTTAGCATCCACAGTGAGTGTGGGTGTGGTGGTAGCACCCCCGGTAGTGTTAGAAGACTTCCGATGTGTAAGATGGAGATAAAAGAAAAAAATTAGAGCTGGAAATTGGGTTGTTATAGTGACTCAGGGCATTGGCTACTACATTCGCCTTCCCTTCCCTATACTTCAAATCAATGTCATAGTCCTTCAAGAACTCAACCCATTGCCTCTGTCTCATGTTGAGCTCCTTCTGTGTGAAGAGATGTTGTAAGCTCTTATGATCAGAGTAGATAGAGACTGTAACTCCATATAAGTAATGGTGCCAAATCTTCAATGCAAAGACCACTACGCCCAACTCAAGGTCGTGTGTGGGGTAATTCTCCACATGCTACTTCAGCAGATGGGGGTCATAAGCAACAACCTTCATGTGCTGCATGAGCACACATCCTAAACTAGTACCAAAGGCATCACAATATACCCCAAATCCGTCGGTTCCCTCGGGGATAGTCAATACCGGAACTGACATCAGTTGATCCTTCAAGGTCTGAAAGGATCGCTCACAATCATCTATCCAAATAAACTAAGCTTCCTTCTTCATCAGATTAGTCATAGGCTTGGCCACCTTGGAGAAGTTCTGGATGAATCTCCGAAAATACCCTGCCAAGCCTAGGAAGCTACGAAAATATGTCACTGCCTTTGGCCTTAGCCAACTCTTAATTTCCTCAATCTTAGCAGAATCAACAAATATCCCAATCGCTGATATGGTATGCCCCAAGAATGCTACGCTATCCAGCCATAACTCACATTTCGAGAGTTTGGCATAGAGCTGCTTCTCTCTCATGATCCTAAGAACCCGTCTCATACGAACCTTATGCTCTTCCCTAGTCTTGGAATATACTAGGATGTCATCAATAAACACTACCACTAAGGTATCTAGCTGCCCCCTGAATAGTCGTTTCTACAAGTCCATAAACTTTGTTGGTGCGTTCGACAATCCGAACGACATCACTATAAACTCGTACTGCCCATAATGTCTCCGGAAAGCCATCTTCTCTACATCTTCCTCTGCAATCCAAATCTGGTGGTACCCTGATCTCAAGTTGATCTTGGAGAAGACCGAAGCTCCCTTCAACTGATCAAACAAGTCATCAATCCGTGGCAGAGGGTACTTGTTCTTGACTAACGTCGCATTCAGCTCGCGATAGTCAATGTAGAATCTTATACTACCGTCCTTCTTCATAAATAATACCGGAGCTCCCCACAGAGACACACTAGGTCGTATGAATCCCTTCTCTAAGAGATCCTCCAACTGAACCTTCAACTCCCTCATCTTTACAGGAGCCATACAGTACGGTGCCTTTGCAATAAGCCCTGTGCCCGGCATCAGGTCGATGGTAAACTCTACCTCACGCACGGGTGGTATGCTTGGCAACTCATGAGGAAATAGATCCGGAAAGTCAGACACTACGTAAATGTCTAAGTCTATCTCCTTATCATGTCTCATATCCTAGACATAGCATAGAAAGGCTTTGTTGCCCTTTCTCACCTCCTTCAACACAGTCATGGTTGCCACAATCTTGATGAAGGGATCCTTCTGAACACTGCAGTATGAAACGGTCTTGCCGCTTGGGCTCTTAAGCAGTAGTTTGTGCTCTACACAGTGTAATCTGCCCTTGTGCTTCTGAAGTCAATCCATACCGACTATGACATCAAATACCAATTCCTTGAACTCCGCTAACTCATGGGGAAAATCCTCACTCTTTATACTTATCTGGAGTCCTCTATAGATTCCCGTGTATCACACTCACTCATTCAATGGAATGTGACTAGAAAGTTTGAGAGCTTCTCTGGGGCTACCTTCAGTTTCTTGCGAATGAAGAGGACATGAAGGAATGAGAAGCCCCTGAATCGAACAGAACCGATGCACCAATGCCATTTACAAGAAAGTTACCTCTCATTATTTGCTTGTATTAGTATTACATTAAATTCCTTCTTAAACATTTGGATTTGTCTCATGTCATACCTGTTATGACATTGCCCTTTTCCTTGGCTTGTGCCTTATCAAGGATATTCAAGATACCTTCCTTTTTTAGTTCAAGGCCTGAAGAAAAGAATTCATGTGATTACAAGATTGGAATGTATGCTTAAAATAATTCAAAATGCCATTTTATTAATTTCTTGAAATATTACATCATCTTTGCATACATACTCCTTGAATTAAATCAATACTTCCTAAAGGTTAAGATCAAGCATCCAAGTCGTATATGGGTAGCATTGACTAATGCCAATGGAGTGGTATTCAGCCTAATCTTCTTAATTCCATGATACACTAACCTCGACTCTACACCAAAAACTAGCACATCTCCGGACTTCAATACAAGCTTACTAGCTAAATCCATCATCTTCAGGTCACTATATAGAAACTTAACATCATTACCAATAGAAAAATATACTACGGGAATTCCCTCGGTGATTGACTCGGGTGTCTCGTCACGATCTTGGTGCAACCCAAGACGTCCCTCTCTCTCATAGAAGTTTACAATACAAACATCAGCAGTTATGTCCGGTATAGGGTTAGGCTCATACTGCTCGGCGATTTCAACCGCTAATCTCACTAAGGTGTGAAATCCCTCAGGTATACTAGGTACTCAAAATCATCCTTCACCCTCACCTCTTGATAGGTTCTAGTTTGAGGATCCTAATCTCTCCCTAAGCACATCATGTGTAACTTCATTTCAACCCACTAGAGTATCCTGGAATGTAAAATCCTCCTAGTCCCTTCCCCAAGGATCTACACCCCTCTATAATGGTAATTTGCTCATCAAGGGTTAGGAATTACTTGAGTAGGATCATGCCCAGTCTAATGACTCAAACATCTTGTCTAGATACTCCCATCTTTTGCCCATGTACTTAGGTGGTCTTGGTTATGAAAATATAGGATAGTAGATATTGAAATTCCCCAAGATATGAAAGGTTTTCTAGGGTAAGTTTCTTACTAGGTTCTACCCAATGTATACATCATGGTGAAGATAAGCATTTAACAGACATATTCATTCATGCATTCAGGTTAAGGTTATAAGATTACCTGCACCGCGCTGAGTGGTAGTGTTATACACAAAATGTTAACCCCCCGGAAGAGAATCTCTTGAGACGTAGGTGCTAAAGGGTAGCTTGGTCAAGTATCAAGGACTCCCAATTCGATCGGCGCATTCCGGAGTGCTAGGCACAGCTTAGTCATCTTCAGGGGCATTTTCGTAATTTTTCAAGGCCCCTAAGCCCTTTTTAAGCTTTCTCTCTCATATGAAAATGGCTCAAATCAACTGAAAATGCTTTCAAATTTCAACCCATTGTATAGGATGACATTTTGGACATAATGGCTTTGGAATTTTGATTTGTCGAGTTTCCAATAATATTCTAGTAATTTCTTATTGAATATGATGAGAAATTGAATTTAAAAATATTCCAACATTCCAAAAATTCGATTCCACCTTGGAAATATCAGAAATATCATCCTTTACACATGGTTAAAATTTAATGGTCAAATTCCTTTTGGAAACCCTTGAGCTAAAGTGTCGGTAAAATCTCAGTTTTTACTAGATTTTTTTATCTTTAAGAAAGCCTATACAAGGGACCTTAACTCTTGACCAAACCAGAAGCTTTCAAGCCCTAACAAGTCAGAATTCACATCCGTCTTAAGCCTCTCACGTTTTTCAACTCCTGAGCCTCGAAATTCTGTCAAATCTCCACCAAAATCACCTTCTAAACACTTTTTCCAACTCCCAAAGCATCAACCATCATCAAAACCCCACAAAACACCATCAAAACATGGAGAACATCAAGAACGACTGATAAGCGGCAGACTTATCATATTTTATGCATTAGATTTAGGAGTATATTAATCTAAATAAGGTTAAATAGCTGTTATTTATGTTATATTATGTGTTAAAGTATATTATTTGTACAGACTTATGTTTTGTGAGCTTTTTATCCAAGGAACGAATTCCTAGGCGAAAATACAGGTGATGCCGGACATGAAGTTGGATGTTTCCTGCACGGCATAGGTCTGGAGCAGAAAAGAAGCCGTGCCGGGTAAATCCTATCTGGCACATATGTGAAAAGTCACCATGGTTGACCAATCAATGGCAGTTATTTACGGTTTGACCATTGCCGGGTATGGTGCCGGACGTATCCTGTCCGGCACAAGCAACGTTTCACCTGGCAATTTTGACCGTTAACGGTTATGCACATTTAACACGTGGTGCCGGATGACTTTCACCCAGCATGCCACCCGACACAAGGAGAATATGGTGTCTATAAATAGGCTAAGGGGCTACACTTTTTCATACATTCCAACATATCTATACACTCCATCCACACTTCATTTCCGCCCACATTCCATTGTTGGTGTCCAAGGCATTTCTACGGATCCATCCACAAAGAAGAAGAGAAGATCTTTGTCAGGGTTAAGGCTATGACCAATCTCCTTCTCCCTTATGTATTTCTTCTTTATTTGAGTGGATGGTAAAGTAGGAATCCATGTTAGGTTTTGGTTAGGGATAAGTTCTTCCTTGTAAACACTTTGATCATTCAATATATATATTCTTACAAGTTTTACTAAGATTAAGATTTTCATATAAGGCAGAATGAGATCGCAACTTGTTTTCCTATCTTCTAAATTCTACTTAAGGTTCAAAAGACAAGAGTGTTTTGGTTAAGGAATCTTAGTGGTCTTTTACCGTTGTTAGATGCAGAGGTGTAGATGACAACACCAAAAGAGTTGAATAACCTTATCCATTTTCGTTATTCGGTCGAATACTGACGAGAGATTGCTGGGTTCGAATTGGATAATGAGTCCTTGTTTTCAGAAGCCTGAGGCTAGGATAACAATTCGCATTTTTACTCTTGTCAGGTAGAGTGCCGGGTTGGTTGTGTCCGGCATATTCAACGTCTTTGAATATGCGGTGCATCACTATCCGGCAGGACATCCGGCACGTTCATTTATTCAGGTGATTTCAGAAACTTGTTATGTATTAAATGTTCATAGTGGCACTTAGGGTTGATCTAGTCTCGAATCATACATTTAGATAGGTTTATTTATTTCTCTTAGTTTAGAATCAATATTTACTTTTCCCCCCTGTTTTAGAATAGGTTATTACCGGGATTAGGACTAGTTTTCTATAAGTCCCTTGGGTTCGATACTCTCGGTCGTAATATATTCACACTATACTCCGACCGGGAATTATTTGCTACCCGTATAGAGTTGTAGGTTTATTTTATAATTCTTTTATTATTTCATTCTTTTGTATATCCCTTTTATCCTACAATTTTCCTATTAGCAAATTGGCGCCGTTGCCGTGGACTTGGAATTAGTCCAAGTCCTAAAATTGATAATCACCTTATTCTTTATTTGTTAATTCTTGCATTCATCCTAAGTTAACATGAATGTGCCGTGCGTAGTGCCGGGTTTCCGAATCCGGCATATATTGGAGGAAGTCCGATGCCGGGTAGAATACGTCCAGTAATATACCCGGCACTTCACGGATTTTAGCTCTCATGCAACTACAGTTTTGTTTACATATTTTGTTTTATTCTTAGACCGTCCCTTATATTTAATTATTTTTTAATATTATGTGCCAAGCCGGGTATGAATAACCCGGCAAAAGAATGTTCAACGTGCCGTGCCTGAAGCCGGGTGGAAGATATCCGGCCTATGAAATTCAGTATGCCGGGTACGACTAACCCGGTACACCACCCGGCTTGTCGCGTTTCTAAAAAAAATAACAGCGGGTAAGTTGAGTTTTACAGTCCCACTTTTACCCTACCACAAGCACGCGCCACACCACACCCTCTCCAAGCCAGTCGCCGCCCAAGGGAACCCAGCAGCACTCCATCACATCCCGCACAGATTCGCACCACCACACCTAGTGCTCTGCCTTTGTTTTGCAATTACAAAACCAGGTTTCCCTCATCGTGTACTACTAATTCAAATTCGATTTTCATTGTTTTTAGTTCCATATATCATTTTGTTGTTAGATTCGTAGCTTAGTATAGCGATTTAGGGAGTTTGGAACATTCTGTCGTTGATTTAGGAGTTCTGGTGTGATTCTGTGAGTTTCTGCAAAATTCTGGGTTCAATGTTTGAATGTGCTAGATGGTTTCTGTCTGGAATCCCTTCCGGCATCCTATTGTTTGCATGTGCTAGGTGGATTCTGTCCGGCATTATGCCCGGCACGCATGTTTGATTAATTCTTCTTAGCCTATTGGGATCCTAGTCTTCTGAATTAATGCCTAGGACAATGTTTTGTTGAGAATTAATTAATTCAACATCTAAATTAGGAGAATCATGGCACAACTCCAGGTTATTCAAAATAAACCCAATTGCTACTAACATTTTATAATCTGTTGTGTGTGGTATTCGGTTTTCCTTTCTTTTTCCTGCAGATGCCTCAGCGAAAAACCATTGCTTCTCAGACCCTTGATTCGGACGAGGATGCCTTCCTTGAGGAGTTAGAAGCATCTCTAGGAGAGGCCACTCCAGAGGTGGATGAGGCTGCTCCTGCTCCACCAGAGCCACCTCGTCATTCTACTAGACGGGCAGGTTAGGAGCCAACCTCCAGTAGTACTCCCCAGGCTCCACGGAAATCTACGACGGGGCGGAAGAAGAAGCGCCCGTCCCCTGTAGCTCAAAGTGGGCCGGCTTCTACATCCTCAGCACCAGAGCTGGACGACTTCAGGACTCCTCATCCCCTACCTTCCCGTATTCAAGAGGACCCGCAGTTTGATCCAGATAGGTTTGTTAGCACAGAGGCCACCCGATATTACAATCAATCTAAGAAAAAGGGCAAGTGGGTGCAAGAGCGGTGTATTGACCAGATAGTGAGCCAGTTACCTCAGATCACCTCTCCATTCTAGAGGCAGGGCTGGATGGGATTACTAGAGATTGGTCAGAGACACTTCTACGCCGACCTAGTACATGAGTTTTATGCTAATGCTGAGTACCTTGGGCCACCCTAAGTCTCCGAGGTACAGACCCGTTCTTATGTTTCGTGTATACGTATTTTGATTACACCTCATAGCATAGCAGACACCTTTGGCATAGAGTATGACCAAAGGTAGAGCTCATTTACTAGGCAATTTCTGGCCACTGCCCATGATGCTATTACTGCTCAGTTTGGATCACGGACCCGATATATGGATCGGGCTCATACTAAGTCTCGCCCTGTGATCCCTATTACCTTCATCACGGACTTACAGCTTAGAGTGGCCATGGAAATTATTAGACATAACATTAGGCCTTGTAAGCATGACGAGCCTAATGACATGGATTATGCCCTCCTTGAGTATCTTCGTGGGCCACTACCGAGTGATGTTGCAGCTTGATTTCCGGTACACCGACTGATGTTTGCTCAGTTGGTTCGGGCAATTCTTCATCGAGATACCCAGCACCCTATCTTCCCGATGCTACTTCATCACCATATCACTCAGACTCTAAGGGATGATCATATTCCACGAGGTCTACATTATCACCAGGAGTCCTCCCTCATCGACCTCGCACTTATTAGGAGATGGTGGTTTCGTGAGTCTGCACTGGGAGAGTACCGGTATGTCCCTTCAGCGCAGAGGCCTAGGGTCAATGCCACTGCTCAGGACGATCTGAGCTATCAGGGATCTGAGCCCCAGTTGATGCTACCCCCGCCTACCTCCTCCACTCCTCAGACTTCTGCCCCCGCTCCTGACTTGGGTCCCCTTTATGAGAGGATGGACCATTTTGAGCAGACCCTTGATCAGCAATGGCAGTCCTTCGATGTCTACCAACAGTCTCAACAGGATACCTAGACTGATTATGAGGCCTTCTGGGCCAGCTATGAGGGGTATCGTTCTAAGGTTACCAGCCGGTTTGAGACAGTGGAGTAGCGCCAGCAGGAGATGGCAGCAGGTCAGTAAGTATTTTAGGAGCAGGTCACCCAGCGCCAGGAGGAGCATGAGCGGCGAGTAGATGACCGCTTTATGCTCATAGTTGACAGACTTGACCGGTCCAGGGTAGACAATAGGAAGAAGCTAAAGAAGACGATGGAGTGTTCGATGAAGGCATTTTTCAAGAGTATTCTCAAGAGGGATAAGAAGAAGAGAAAAGCCCGCAAGGAGGCGAAGAAGTAGGGTATTCCTACCCCTAGCTCTTCCAGCCTTTCAGACTCCTTAGAGGCTCCTTCTGACTCGCCCCCACCACCACCTTCATCCACACCGGCGGCAACTATCTAGTTCTTTCTCTCTCTTTCTATTTTTATTTTACTTTCATTTTCTTTCTGTATGTTATTTCCTTTATATTTATTCTGTATGCTTAATGGTTAACTACTCTCCTTGTATTATGGAAGCTTGGCACTTTATGAGTTTTTTATTTCAGTTGATCTTATTATTGTTGAATTACGCTGTGAACAACTCCAATCATTGGCTCATCACAAGTGTAGGGCATTCTACCATCTACTATAATATGGGGAGTATTTTTATTCATGTTAAGGCATTGTTCTTTTAATTTCCTTTCAGTTTCTTGTTGCATTATTTCTTTTGAACACTGGGGACAGTCCTGCCAAGTGAAGGGCAGGGATCCCCCTTAAAAAATTAAAAAAATTGTATATAATAATATGCGTAAGTTGTGAGTTTTATCAATGTTTTACTAAGCTTTTTGCATGTTTTTGATTGAGATGAGATTAGGAATGAATAAATGCTTGTTCTCTCAAGAGGTAAGCTTTCTAATGACTAGTAGATTCCTGTTTTTAACTTTTTGATTCTTTTTATTTAACATGAGTATATGATCTTTCTCCTAATTCTTTCCTTTATGTACTTCTGGGTAATATTTATTTCCTTTTTCAAACTGTGAAAAGTCTTTTGGGTGAAAATCTTAAAAAGGGTTTTTGTGAGAAAAAAAGAAAAAGAAAGAAGAAAAGAATGAAAAAAAATCTTCTTCCAAAGAAAAAGCATTATATTCCTTCAGGTTGCAAAATTTCCTCAAAATAAAAGCAAGAAACGAGAGTTTTTCCTTTTGTTTTTCTCCTAAATTCCCTGTTCTTCAATGAAAAAAAAATCATGGCTCTTCAGAAACCCTTGCAAAACAGGGCTGGACATAGAAACCATTAATGAGGGTCTTGGCCACATTCAGAAACTCTTGAAAAAAAGAGCTGAATGATGGAAACCGGAAAAAGGAGATATTACAAAATCCCTTTATGCAAAATAGCCCAAAAGTTTTTGATCAGTTTTGAAATTCTTTATTTTATACCCATTATTATGTTTCTGATAGATAAGGATGATTAAGTGATACTTATGAAATAGCGTCAGACAGTTGGGAATATTTATCTAATTGTCATTCTAGAGTTTATCTGTTTTGTGCAAAAGTAATTACTCCTTCCTAATCTAGTTTTGCTCGAGGACTAGCAAAAGGTAAGTGTAGGGCCTTGATAAGCCGCAGACTTATCATATTTTATGCATTAGATTTAGGAGTATATTAATCTAAATATGGTTAAATAGCTGTTATTTATGTTATATTATGTGTTAACGTATATTATTTGTACAGACTTATGTTTTGTGAGCATTTTATCCAAGGAACGAATTGCTAGACGAAAATACAGGTGATGCCGGACTTGAAGCCGGATGTTTCCTGCACGGCATAGGTCTGGAGCAGAAAAGAAGCCCTGTCGGGTATGTTGCCGGGTAAATCCTATCCGGCACATATGTGAAAAGTCGCCATGGTTGACCAATTGATGGCAGTTATTTACGGTTGACGGTTTGACCATTACCGGGTATGGCTGGATGTATCCTGTCTGGCACAAGCAACGTTTCGTATGGCAGTTTTGACCGTTAACGGTTATGCACATTTAACACGTGGTGCCGGATGACTTTCATCCGGCATGCCACCCGGCACAAGGAGAATATGGTGTCTATAAATAGGCCGAGGGGCTACACTTTTTCATACATTCCAACATATCTATACACTCCATCCACACTTCATTTCCGCCCACATTCCATTGTTGGTGTCCAAGGCATTTCTACGGATCCATCCACGAAGAAGAAGAGAATATCTTTGTCAGGGTTAAGGCTATGACCAATCTCCTTCTCCTTTATGTATTTCTTCTTTATTTAAGTGGATGGTGAAGTAGGAATCCTTGTTAGGTTTTGGTTAGGGATGAGTTCTTACTTGTAAACACTTTGATCATTCAATATATATATTCTTACAAGTTTTACTAAGATTCAGATTTCCATATAAGGCAGAATGAGATCGCAACTTGTTCTCCTATCTACTAAATTCTACTTGAGGTTCAAAATACAAGAGTGTTTCGGTTAAGGAATCTTAGTGGTCTTTTATCGTTGTTAGATGTAGAGGTGTAGATGACAACACCAAAAGAGTTGAATAACCTTATCCATTTTCGTTATTCGGTCAAATACTGACGAGAGATTGTTGGGTTCGAATTGGATAATGAGTCCTTGTTTTCAGAAGCCTGAGGCTAGGATAACAATTCGCATTTTTACTCTTGCCGGGTAGAGTGTCGGGTTGGTTGTGTCCGGCATATTCAACGTCTTTGAATATGCGGTGCATCACTATCCGACAGGACATCTAGCACGTTCATTTGTTCAGGTGATTTCAGAAACTTGTTACGTATTAAATGTTCATAGTGGCACTTAGGGTTGATCTAGTCTCGAATCATACATTTAGATAGGTTTATTTATTTCTCTTAGGCCCTGTTCGATATCAGTTTTTTGAACTTTTTGGACATTTATGAGGCATTTTGACCACAATTGACCGCTACAATATTGCTCCATAACTACTTCATACATGTCACAGACCACATTTATCATAAATGTCCAAAAACCCGCATTTCGGGAGATTATGGGGGAAAATGAAAATAGAGGTTTCTAGATCATCAACAAAAGACTGAATTGCCCATGACTTAAACATGAAAACCCTTAGCAGCTCTATCTTCCTCTTCTAGTCCACCTCCATTGCTTGTCTACTTGTCCACCTCCATTTTCATCCTCTTCATGTTACCCCTCGTTACCCCAAATCCTCTTCAATGCAGAATTCCTATTTACCAAAAAAAAACATCAATGCAGAAGTTTATTGGGCGTGAGATTCTAAAATGTTGTAGAAGTGAGTGGAGACTTAACTTGGGAAAAAAAAAGATAGAAGATCGTGAAGGGACCCAAGTTGAATCTGGATGGCTGAAACCACACCGGGACGAGCGTTGACGTCAATCTTCACTAGGACAATGAAGATGAGAAAGAATTTGAGAATGATGAATGTGAAGAGGTAGGGTTTCACGCAAATAGAGCGATTAAATGTCTTAAGGGTAAATAGGTAATTATTGTTGTTAACAAATGGACCGCAAACGAACGGGTAGTTTACAAGCATGGCTTTTTTGGACTTATAAAGCCACCCGAAAAAGCTTCATAAAGTCTGAAATTTTTTTCCCAGCCCATTTCGAACGCACCCTTAGTTTAGAATCAATATTTACTTTTTCCCCTTGTTATAGAACAGGTTATTACCGGGATTAGGACTAGTTTTCTATAAGTCCCTTGGGTTCGATACTCTCGGTCGTAATATATTCACACTATACTCCTACCGGGAATTATTTGCTACCCGTATAGAGTTGTAGGTTTATTTTATAATTCTTTTATTATTTCATTCTTTTGTATATCCCTTTTATCCCTATAATTTTCCTGTTAGCAACGACTAGTGATCAGAAGCCCGGTTCGAAGTCCTTTCGAATCTGCCATCAATGAGGCTCCCGACGAATCCCGTCGTGAAGGATCACCATAATCAGAAAGGTAAACAAGGATTGTAAACAGATAATTCGACTCTTTTTATCATTAATTGCTTTTTGTCGAAATCCTGGATCGAACCGGCTCTTTTCGGCTCCTGAATCAATGTTTGTTTTCTTTTCTGTCAATTAACTTGTTCTTTAAGTTTCGCCAGTACTTTGACTTCAAATTGAATTCTTTTAATTACTAACGTCTTGTACATCTTTCAGGCTACACGTCCATATATTTGAGCTTAAAACACCGCCGTTAACTACCTAAAACCCGCGGTCCATGGGGGTCCGTAGCCTCGGACTCTATGTCCGGGCCCACGGACGCCCTCGGACGACGGCGGGATTTTTATTTTTCAAATTTTTAGGGTTTTAATAGTACATGTCCGGGCCCACGGACAGCCTGTCCGTGGCCCTAGAATTTTCAAAATTTTGTTTTCTTGTTATTTCAACCTTTCTATCTATTTAGATTAACTAGGGTCCATGGCTTCGGACATTTGGTCCGTGGCTACGGACGGAAACAAAATTTGACCTAATTCTTCCTTCGAAACCCTAGTTTAGGTAATTTCAATTTTCACTTTAATTTCCTGTCAAAATGTTAAAAAATTACAAAAAATCAGAAGTGTGCACACTTAGGTTAAAACGACTCGTAATAAGCCGTAATTAAACTAAGTAGAGGAAAAACGACCTATGAGGGGTAATGAAAGTAATTGAACCCTAAATAAGTCGTATACCAAGCCCCCGAACCCGAACTCTCCTTTCCTAATTTAATCTAGGTCAAAATTAGGTGGCGACTCGTAATAGGTTCCAGTGAGCTAGCTTAGGATTTAATAATTAGTGTTATATGACATAGTTATTAATCTTAGGTTATAAGTGGGCCTAGAACCCGGTCAGATCCTAACCAATCTAATCAACATAGGATAGTGGCTCAAAAATCGAGGCTCACTGAATGGCGACTCTACTGGGAACAAATTCTTAATTTTAACTTGTTTAATTTTAAGAAAGAGGGCTTAACTCGAAATTGTTTATTTATGGCTTTATTATTGTTTGTTTACTTTCGTGCGTAATTTAATTTTATGCACCTTTGCATCATATGAGAGCGAGGGTCCACGCAAGCCGATTTCACCCCGGGACCCACCTTAGGGCCCCCTGTCAGGAACTCACACCTTTTAAGGTGATGTGAATAAGTGGGGGAAAAGAGGAGGATGTCGTCTAACCATATCCCCTTAATACCTGGGCTTTAGCCCCAAGCATTTTCCTGGCAGTGCCCTTACCTAGCCCTATTTGGTCATTCAAAGACCCGACCGTAGACGCACACCCTGGGGTGATGTGAAAAAAGTGGGGAAGCCCAAAGAGAATAGCGTGCAAGCCCTATTCCTTTATGGTAACCTGGGCCTACTCCCCAAGCACCTCTTCGGATCGTTCCATACCTATTGGACTGAGTCATTTTGTGAAGACATCTGCATAACCTTCTTTATATGATATTTGTTTGTGTATATATCTTTTCTGGGCCCCAGGCCAAACATTTGTGTCAGGTCTTCAATTACTTTCAACCCAAATGAGACGGCTAAAAATCCCTTGTGGCCCAGGCTTCTAGCCGAAAAATGAACCCCTTTTGAGATTCTAGAACCAGTCCCCACTACAGACACCTAATCCCTTTTGGGTCAAACACAATAACCCTTGGTCCATGTTTCTAAATTTAGTTTTTGTTTCATCTTCACAATGCTGACCTCTTTTCTTTTTTGGAAAGCAAAACATAACCCCTTTACAGTCAGGATGTCATTCGGGACTAACGATAGTAGTACTTAGCTTTCTGAGCTTGTGGACCTGATTGGAAAGCTCGCTGAATTAGAATTCATCCATACGAGCGCTTTGGAGGAGCTAAGTTCAAGGCTTGTATCGGCTGTGAGAGAAGCAAGAGCGCTTATCCATGCTCTCGGGGAAATCATCCCTTTAGACCTTGCTCCTAACATGGACAAGGTCGAACCACAAGGGGACCCAGAACCACAACCAGAGCAGGCCGCACAGGTACCTATTGTAGATTTGCAGCAACCGCAGAGTCGGATTCTGAGGATGCTTTTGGGACGGAAAACAGTCCAACTCAGAGTCCCGCAGCTCCGCGGGAGGTGTCTAGGAAAACACCTCGAGCAGTTCTATCGTTTCCACCTACTCACGGGACACTCTTCGGATGACTGTCGTAGTCTAAGGTCCAAAATTTTGTCATTGACCCAAGAAGGAAAAATCTAGATTGCAACCTCGATACCATAGCTTCCCCGGAAAACCAAGAGAGAATTCATGCCCATTGGATGTTCCTTAAGTCAAGCCCTCGAGGAATTGCAAGACAAAGGGCTCATACAACCACTCACACCTTGTCATGGAGAAACCCAAAAGAGGAATAAGCTGAGTCAATTCTGCAGGTACCATCAGCTAGCAGGGCATGATACCAATGATTGTAAAGCCCTAAGGTATCAGATCCAGGATCTAATTGACCAGGGGTATCAACGTATGGATGACCTTGAAGGTTCGGAGTCCGAAGCCCGGTGCGTTGCCTTCACTATTTTCTGGGATGATGAGAAACCAGCACGAAGAATGGGATAAAAACCCACGCCCCCAGTCGGTTTCATTCTTGCAAACTCCCACATCACTCGGTCGGGTAGGCACTACGGACCTTCTGTGGTACCAGTACGGGAGAAGGAGCCAGTACTACCTACTCCAGTAGTTGAAGAAGTTCCTGGCGAACAAGAGTTACATCGAAAACTAAAAGCGACAACCATCCCCATGGCAATTTGGTCTTTGCTTACAATCTCTACAGAGCACCAGCGAGCTATTGCTAAGCACTTAGGTGGGTCGGAGGAAAGTCTGGCCCCGAAAAGAATGATTGCAGCCCTCTGGCAAAAGCAAGAGAGGAGATCAGTTTTCACGATTGTGAAATCTCTGAGGATTCGGGAAAGGCACTCTATATTACCGTTTGGTGCAGAGCCTTTAAGGTACCAAAGGTCCTCATTGATACGGGAGCGGATGTTAGCATTTGCCCTTTGAAAGTGGCGGAAAGCATGGGTTATGACAAGTTTGAATGTTGTCAAATAGTGTTATGAGGGTACGATGACAACCAAAGGCATGTCTTTGGTCTCTTGGATCTTCCGCTCAAGTTTGGCACGGTTATTCACCCGGTGAAGTTCCTAGTCCTGCAAATTCCCCATTCCTTTAACCTGATTCTGGGACGTGACTTCCTTCAGGATCTGAAAGTTGTGCCTTCTACGGTGCACCAATGTTTGAAGTTTAAGAGGGACGGAAAGGTTCATGTCATCAAAGGCGAACAACACCAGAAGGAGCTGCCAGTATGCATTGTCGATGAAGAAGGATCTTCCCACATGAATAGGTTCAATGTTGTACCAAAACAATCCAACCCAGCTTCTCTTCAGAAACTCAAGGTCGGGCCAGGAAAGATTATCATGGAAAAGTATGGTTATCAAGAGGGTAAGGGCCTTGGCAAGGATCTCCAAGGAACTCCGGACATCCTATCCCCAGCGGAAACTCCTGGTCGTCAAGGACTCGGGTACGGTAAAAACGGAGAAGGAAGCGATGCCCGGATGGATGTTCCATGTAGAATAGATTTCGGCTTAGGGACAGTTTTTCAGATCTTTGCTTTCTTATTTATTTCTCACATTAGAGTGTTTAGGTTTGTAACTCAACGTTGTTGATTGATTTCCCAAGTTATGAATAAAAGTTGGATTTATTCCTATGCAAGTCATTATTATTCACATATACCTTTTCATTTATTTACCCATCGAAATTCAAGTCAGCAGAGATAACGGCAAGATCATCTCGTAAAGCAAGACCATAGAAATCATAAGATAAAACCTTTGCTTTCATAAGATATCCCGTGTAAGGCCACCTTCCCATATACACTACCTTTATCACATGCATCCCACATGTCTCACCATTCCACCAAACACATAAAACAAAAAAAAAGAACATCACCCATTCACCATTTACCATCACACATACAACCACCCTCCACAAATAACCTGGGTATTCTAAGGGCTTGTCAAAAGACCCCAAAACAATACTGGGGGCAATCTGAGTTAAGGATTGCTAACGTTTATTTCTTTTGTTTAAAACGCGCAAACAAGTCTCTGAGTGAACATTTCGTGAGAGTGCCTTGAGAGGTAAGACCAAGAGTGAAACGGCGTGTCATTTTTACATGGCTCATGAGAGATCACATTCAAAGGTGAGGTAAACGGCATAACTCCGATCGAAGGAGACACTTTGAAAATTTACGCTTAAACCTGTGAAGAGTTACAAAGAACGGATACATAACTGCTAGGGATGATGAAGCACCTAGGTACAGCTCCTCATAGCCAAAAGCTTGTGAACCCTGACATTACATCCTAGGCACCATCGCTGAGCTTTTCATATATCTTCTCTTTTTCAACATTGCAAACTCCACAAAACAAGCCAGCCAATGACAAATAACCGACCCGGTGACCAAAGGAAGCAAGGAGCCCGACTCCTGGACAACAACTTCACAAGTCCAAAGAAGCAACGCCGCTACCAAGATGATGAAATGATCCACAAATGGTCCCAAAGCGACACAGGATCCAAAGAGCTCACATCAAAAACAGCTCTCGATGTTCAAAAACGGGAACCACAAGAACCCTAAAAAGGAAAGGCATGGAAGGCAAAACTGAAAAGCCTAAAAGAAATCCTAGTCTTAAACCAAAGAAATGATGACTTCAAAAGTTCCAAGTCCAACGTCCAAAAGCAAGATCAAGGCAAAGTAGCCAAACGACTTCAAGACAAAGAAGGCAAGTCCAAGAGAAGGCGTAAGTTGCATCTTTTGTCACTCTTATAGCTCCACACATCCCAAACATTCCTTCATGGTCCCATTGTTATTCATCACACCTCATGGCCACGTTATAAGCTTTAAAGACTTCTGACCTAATAGTTGTGTATCCAATCACGTGAAAGTAATAGGTTGAATGAGTAAATCTAACAAATATCAAATTCAATGGTTGATATGTTTTGACCAAGAGGAGAGCACGAGTGCAAGCACTATACGCTTTGAGTGTAGGATAGAAAGCACCACATCAAAATAAACCTTTACCTTGAGAGAACGAGACTTGTTTTTGTGCAATTAATCAAGGAAAATACTGGGGGCAATCGATCGTCCCGATCGATTGTCACAAATTTTAAAACTCATATTGCCTTAAGGAAAGATACTGGGGGTAATTGTTGGTTCCAACAATTGCAAGAACAATGCCAATTGAAACCCAAAAGCTCAAACGCCCTCCACAAAAACCCCTCAAGCACACATAAGCCCTTCCACCACAAAGACACCTTCCCAGGCACACATAAGCCCTATCATCACAAAAAAAAAAACAAAAAACAAAAAAAAACACCTTAGGCTCCCAAAAGTCTTACCATACATCTCACCTTCCCAGGCACACATAACCCTTCCATCACAAAAGGACACCTCCTTAGACACCCATGATCACTACTATACATTTTTTCTTCACAGGCACACGTAAGCCCTACCTTGCATAGAAACGTCCACCTTTCATAGAAATCATCTTTAGGCACACATAAGCCCTACCTTCCATAAAGTCATCCCCAGGCACACGTAAGCCCTACCTTGCATAGAAACGTCCGCCTTTCATAGAAATCATCCTTAGGCACACATAAGCCCTACCTAGCATTTCCATTTAGGCACACAAACCCTGTCTTGCATCTTTTCATAGAAATCATCCTTAGGCACACATAAGCCATGTCTTGCATCCTTTCATAAAATCATCCTTAGGCACACATAAGCCCTACCTAGCATTTCCATTTAGGCACACATAAGCCCTATCTTGCATTTTCTATCTTTCATAAAATCATCCTTAGGCACACATAAGCCCTACCTTACATTTCCTACCTTACATAGAATCACCCCCAGGCACACATAAGCCCTACCATGCATACTGCATCATCAAACATTCCATACCATTTGCATAACCCAGGCTCACATAAGCCCTGGCTATAGAAGTTGATGGGGTGATGGCAATAAATCCTCCTTAGTAATATCAACTTATTTCGGTATCAACGAATGGTGGGCGAAGCCAATAAGTCCCCAGGGTTTATACCAGGAGTTATCCCTGCGCACCGGTTTGGGGGGCAATGGCAATAAGTCCACATAGGGTCCGACCAGGAGCATTGGCACGGGTTTTGGTCCCCAAATGCACCGAGCATCATTTGCACACCATCCTCATTCTCATATCATACGCATTTTATTTTCAATAACATGTCATACACACAATTCTCATATCTGCATTCTACTCATAGGTTCTTGACACCTCCATTACACATTTTTCTCAGTTCAACTCATTTCCCAAGTAGCTAGCGCCTCATAACAGCACAACATAGTCTTTAGACTTTCAGCAGAAATCTAATTTCTTCCTCACTACTGGTCAAAATTTTGGGGCATCACTCAGGCATAAACCAATCTTTTCATTTTCATTACAAAGACAAGTTAACGGGGGGTAATCTGTTATACCCAAAATTTTAGCCCCCCGGAAGAGAATCTCTTGAGACGTAGGTGCTAAAGGGTAGCTTGGTCGAGTAGCAAGGACTCCCAATTTGATCGGTGCATTCCGGAGTGCTAGGGACAACTTAGTCATCTTCAGGGGCGTTTTCGTAATTTTTCAAGGCCCCTAAGCCCTCTATAATCTCTCTCTCCTCCAAAAATAGATCAAATCAACTCGAAATGCTTTCAAATTTTAACCCATGATATAGGATGAAATTTTGGACATAATGGCTTTGGAATTTTGATTTTTCGAGTTTCTAATAATTTTCTAGTAATTTCTGATTGAATCTGATGAGAAATTGAATTTAAAAATATTCCAACATTCAAAAAATTCTATTTCACCTTGGAAAAATCAGAAATATCATCCTTTACACATGGTTAAAATTTCATGGTCAAATTCCATTTGGAAACCCTTGAGCTAAAGTGTCGGTAAAATCTTAGTTTTTACTAGATTTTTCTATCTTTAAGAAAGCCTACATGAGGGACCTTAACTCTTGATCAAACCAGAAGCTCTCAAGCCCTAACAAGTCAGAATTCACAGCCGTCTTAAGCCTCTCACGTTTTTCAACTCCCGAGCCTCGAAATTCTGTCAAATCTCCACCAAAATCACCTTCTAAACACTTTTTCCAACTCCCAAAGCATTAACCATCATCAAAACCCCACAAAAACACCATCAAAACGTGGAGAAAATCAAGAACGACCAGTGATCAGAAGCCTGGTTCGAAGTCCTTTCAAATCTGCCAACAACGAGGCTCCCGACGAATCCCGACGTGAAGGATCATCGTAATCAGAAAGGTAAACAAGGTTTGTAAATGGATAATTCAACTCTTTTTATCATTAATTGCTTTCTGTCGAAATCCCGGATCGAACCGGCTCTTTTCGACTCCTGAATCAGTGTTTGTTTTCATTTCTATCAATTAACTTGTTCTTTAAGTTTCATCAGTAATTTGACTTCAAATTGAATTCTTTTAATTACTAATGTCTTGTACATCTTTCAGGCTACGTGTCCATAAATTTTTAGCTTAAAACACCACCGGGAACCACCTAAAACCTGCCGTCCGTGGGTGGTCCGTAGCCTCGGACTTTGTGTCCGCGCCCACGGACGGGTAGTCACGGTGGCGGGATTTTTATTTTTCAAATTTTTAGGGTTTTAACATTATATGTCTGGGCCCACAGACAGCCTGTCCGTGGCCCCGGACTTTTCAAAATTTTATTTTCTTGCTATTTCAACCTTTTTGACTATTTAGATTAACTAGGGTCCGTGGCTTGGACATTAGGTCCGAGGCTACGGACGGAAACAAAATTTGACCTAATTCTTCCCCCAAAACCCTAGTTTCGGTAATTTCAATTTTCACTTTAATTTCCTGTCAAAAATGTTTAAAAATTACAAAAAATCAGAAGTTTGCGCACTTAGGTTAAAACGACTCGTAATAAGCCGTAATTAAACTAAGTAGAGGAAAAACGGCCTAGGAGGGGTAATGAAAGTAATTGAACCCTAAATAAGTCGTATACCAAGCCCCTGAACCCGAACTCTCCTTTCCTAATTTAATCTAGGTCAAAATTAGATGGTGACTCATAATAGGTTCTAGTGAGCTAACTTAGGATTTAATAATTAGTGTTATATGACATAGTTATTAATCTTAGGGTATAAGTGGATCTAGAACCCGATCAGATCCTAACCAATCTAATCAACATAGGATAGTGGCTCAAAAATCGAGGCTTACAGGGAGCCTCACTGACCTACACGTGGCGCACCAGATCCACTCGCTGGAGTACTCTGGGTCCCTCTAGGTGGGCGGTATGACTTGCTCTCGGGGTTGAAGAAGCACTAGAATGCCCTATAGCCCTCCTTCTTGCAGTAGCGCCACTCTACTAGACAGCCACCATAATTCGTGTCGGGGTGGTCCTTGCCATAATGCTTGCAATAGAAGTTGCTGCCTATTCACATTACACACTTGAATCACTAAAGGAATTGTTTAGGTATTTAATTGCAATATAGATTAGGAGTAGGGTATCATTCCCTTAAGAGGCATATCTAATAGGCGGGCTTCCACAACAGAGGAGATCAATCGAGGGACCTGCTCCTATTCCTTATGATTGTGGCGATTTTATTGCCCCTTCTTCGAACCGAAGAATTTCCAGTTACCGGTTCATGTCAGTATCCTTTTTAAATAATTCAATTAAGGTGAGGTGAATTTATATATAGGATTGTACCTCTTACCTTCCCCTCTTGCTTCTATCGCCCCTAGATGATCCCTCATCCTCTTTCTTTTTTCTTTGAGACCTTGCGCTTTTTCCCAAACATCTCATCTCAAGTATGGAGCATTAGCTCCGTCTTAGAAGCCGCATTGTAGCACTCCTGTGACTTTACAGGTGAGTTCCATGCTACAAGGGTAATTTAGATAAACAAAGTGTTAGGTCTTTCGTTTATATACCTGAACTGTGCGATAGTCGATGGCGTCCATCGCTACCGGGATCCGAAAGGACAAGTTTCCTTGGAACATCTCCACTCTCATGGTCTTGGAGTATTCTACTCGCGGGAGAAAGCTCAGAAGATCGATGAACTTAGCATAGTACAGATCGACAGAAAAACTCCCCTAGATCAGGGCCTTGAACTCCTGCCGCTTCTTCTTCTTCAGATGAGCTGCGTAGTACTTGCTTCTGAGCAGCTCCACATAGGCTGCCCAAGTAAAACCCTATGTGCCCAAGTGCTGGTCCTTGACCAGTCTCTACCATGTACTGGCTGCATCCTTTAGGTAGTATGCTGCAATCATGATCTTTCGATCGTCAGGGACCTGCAGCACCTCGTATGCCTTCTCCAACTCTATAATGTACTTGTCTAGAGCTGCTGGATCCGGCTCTATAGAGTATCTCGGTACGCGCGTCTCATACACGCTCTTCATCAAGTTAGTTTCTCAGGGCGTGGGTTGTGGGGGGTGGGGTACTGCTGGTGGTCCTCCAGGCTGAACTCCCAGATGAGTGAGGACTGCCACCACGTCTCACCGATATTCAGGATATCTTCTCTAGCTGGCCCACCTCGTCCCCTAACGGGGCCTCATCTTTACCTCTTCCTGACATTTGTAAGGAAGGTAGATTAGAGCATACCTCAGTGATTTACTGCATTTGCAATCATTCCACATTTAAAGTGTCTTCAAGGCTAATACTTGCATGTATGCAACATCACTTGGAGTTTCCTAGGTTCAAACCTCACATATGGTATCTCACACCCATATCCTATGCTCACAGTTTATACCGCTATCTCTTGGTCATCAGAGCGTTACTACGCTCTGATACCACTTTTACAACACTGCTACTTCGTAATCACACCTTAATCATGTTCTTAGCATAATCAATTCAAACTTAAGCAGCGGAAATAAATACAAGCTAATCCTGGTGCTACCACCGTTGCTCACCCATGTGAGTAACAAGGCACCAAAATACAAAATACATTTTTACGATGTGATGACCAAGATAGCACAATCCGAAGTACAACACTTAATCCAAAAGCATGTGAGCAATATACCTATACCAACCATATGCCCCAAAAAGTATGATCAAAAGTAGCATATACCGTTATGTACCCAATCCTGCACTCCAATGTCAGTCTACTGCTACAAACCTATAAAATATGTTTGTTGTACTGAATCAGCCCCTGCTGAGTATGTTATCATGTAACCGTCATGCAACCTCATACCCTCCTTAAGTTAATTGGCCGAGTTAATATGCGGTCCCTTTTCATGCAATTCCAATATACATAAATACAACTTAAAAGCATAACTTAAACATTCCAATATCTCATCCAACATAGATGACCATAAATCCATACATAATTCATTCACACAATTGAAACCAATAATCAAGTTCAAGGTAGTAACGCTACGAGGGTTGTTTAAAACCGTCTCGTTATCTAACCTTCAAGGCCCTTTAATTCGTTCTCTGAGACTTTATGAAAGTTACTTGACATCTCGTGTTAATATTCAACTAATGGTTTGTTAGATTATTTATTCAACTCTTAGCTCTTAACAAGTCCTCATGTTAAAAGACGAAATGTTCTCAATTTACCATCCCCTATTATAAGACGGGACACCTACGGCAGTAGCCATGCACCAATGGTAGTGCCTCTGATTCCTCCATCCCTACTATAAGGCGGGTCACCTACGGCCGAGCCATGCATCAGCGGAAGTGCCTCCGTTCGATGATCAATCTGACCCATTGCAAATACATTACTTTGAGTGGACCTGATCTCAGGCATCCTCTCTCTTGTGATCACAATGCGCAACCAGACAATCCTGGATTTCCCTTCATAACCAAAATTTCACCATGTGATTAAGTTTTCTTAATATCTTTACCTAGGATTCATTCTTAGTGTTTTATAGTGAATAACTTATCAATGTATATGTGCCTTTAGGTCTTTAATGTAGGCCTAGAACTTTTCTAGGATAATTCCATGTTTGATATACTTTCATTTGAGAATGGTATTACCATTACTCTACCTAAGTAATCTTCTTAGGTTAATTCTGGATAATACAATGTATATCATTATCCTTCTATAAGTGACATCTCTTATCACTACTCATATCTTAACTCAAGATATATTTGATATTGCCTTTGTTCAAATACTATTTGTGAACCTTAGTAACGCAAGATATTCAAGAAATCAATTCACAAGGCACAAAAGCATAGAATCACACATATCATCTTGTCACACCATCACTCATCTAAACCCAAGGTGATCCTCGAGCAATCGGATCATATAACAACATACCTACACCGAAGAAGATGCTAGCGTATTGTTCCGCCACCGTCCTCTAATCACTTAGATCTGGAATATAATACTAAGTTTTAATTCTCTATAATCTTAAACCAATTCGATACTCCTTGAAATTACTTATCGCTTGTAATGAACCTTGATGATTTCCACTCATTATTAATCGGGTTCTTAGTTGGCGCATCCAAATCCCATATTAGCTAATTAATCCTCTCACGTTGTAAATAACTAACAATGTTGTATAATCTCCACAACCTTTAGGATTAAGTTCTTATCACTTTGTCTTATATTAATCATATGTAGGTACCCCCATATGATTTAATTTAATATATAGTATGGACTTTGTTTGACCCTAAGTATTAATGGCCTTAGGCCTTGGAATTCTCATCAAATTTAATGAGTTTGGTCAACTTTACCCTATTGGTCAACTTAGTTGATTAGATCAATGTGGTCAAGCTGTTAGTTTGGTCAACGTAGTCAGCATACTAATTTGGTCAACGTGGTCAAGGTCAATATAGTCAACACGTTTCTAATGACCTTAGGAGTATTCTAGGTTTAATAACCTCTTTACCTTAGTCTAAATCCTTAACCATTAAATTAATGGTTCATATATGTGAGCCTCGATTTTTGAACCACTATCCTATGTTGATTAGGGTTGATTAGGATCTGATCGGTTTCTAGGTCCACTTATAACCTAAGTGTAATAACTATGTCACAAAAACTAATTAAAACCTAAGTTAGCTCACTGGTACCTATTAAGAGTCGACCATCGATATTTAACCTACGATAAATTAGGAAAGGAGAGTTCGGGTTCGGGGGCTAAGTATTGGACTTATTTAGGATTCAAATTACTTTGATTACCCCTTATAGGTCATTTTTCCTCTACTTAGATTATTTATGACTTATTATAAGGTCATTTTAACCTAAGTGCGCAAGCTTCTGTTTTTATTTTTTAACATTTGTTGACGAAAAACAAAAGTGGATAATGAAATTACCTAAACTATTGTTTTGAAGACAGAATTAGGTGAAATTTTGATTTCATCCATGGTCACGGACCTAACGTCTGAACCCACGGACCCTAATTAATCTAGTTATACAGAAAAGTTGAAATAACGAGAAAACAAATTTTTGAAAAGTTCGGGGCCACGAACAGGGTGTCTGTGGGCCCGGACATGCTTTATAGAAACCCTATTTTTGAAAATTTTAAAATCCGCCACCGTCTGAGAGCGTCCGTGCTTACAGACAAGGTGTCCGGGACCCCGGACACGGAGTCCATGGGTGCGGACCGCCCTCGGATGGCGGCTTTTGGGCTGTTCCCGGTGGTGTTTTTAGCTCAAGTTTTATGGGTGTGTAGCTTGAAAGGTTCTTAGTATGTTAGTAATTGAAAGAACTCAGTTTGAAATCAAATTCAATGCAAAACTTAGTAAACAAGTAATTGGACAGAAGCTAAATCAAATAACAATTTTGAAGTTGTAAAAGGTTAGTTTGCACTCAAACATGACAGACAACTAATGAAGTCGCGAGGAATCAGAAAAATAACATTCTCCTATTTTACCTTTGGGATTAGTGAGACTCTTCACGACGGGAATCTTTTGGTGCTCCATTGACGTCGGTTCTAGATTGACTTCGACCCGAGCTTCTGGCCCTTGTGAATTGAGGTTGTTCTTCATGTTTTGGTGGTGGTTTGATGGTGGTTTGATGATTATTGAAGTGTTGGGAGTTGAAAAGTGTGTATATATGGTGATTTCGGTGAATTTCAGTGAGAATTCAATGTTCGGGTGTTGAAATACATGGGAGTCTTATGACGGCTATGCTTTCTGGCATTCTAGGGTTCTTCCAGTTCTGATTTGGTGAAGGGATAAGGCTCCTTAACTAGACATCACTAAAGATTGAAAGATCCAGTAAAAACCAAGATTTTACTGAAGTCTTAGCCAAGTGACTTTCTGAAAAGAATCTGACAATGAACTTTTAACCAAATGTAAAGGAAGAAATATCTGATTTTTCTAAGGATAAATTATATTTTCAGATAATGGAATATTTTTAAATTTAATTTCTTGTCAGATTCAATCAAAAATTACTAGAAAATTATTGGAAGTTCAAAAAATCAAATTTACAAGGACATTATGCTCCAAATGTCATCCTCTATCATGTATTAAAACTTCAAATCATTCTGAGCTGATTTGAGTCATTTTCGAAGGAGAGAGAAAGCTTATGAGTAGGATCCCTAAAAATTACAAAAATGCCCCTCGGGATGACTAAGCTGTCACTAACACTCCAGAATGCGCCGATTGAACCGGGATTCCTCACCATTTGACCAGAATACCCTTTAAAACACTTATGCCTTAGAGATTCTACTCCGGGGAGTTGAAATTTTGGGTATAAACAGATTATCCCCGTCAATTAGGCTTTGTAATAAAAATGAAAAGACTAGTTGACACTTGAGTGATACCCCAAAATTTTGTTGGTCCTGAAGAATAAACTCCCTGTCTTGAATTTCTGCCAAAGGTCTGTTGATTGTGCTGAGCTATTATGAGGCTCTAGCTACCTAGGAAAGAATTTTAAGATTATTGGGCTATTATAAGGTTCCAACTACCAGAGAGAGAAGTTTGAGATTATTGGGCTATTATGAGGTGCCAACTACCTAAGAGAGAAGTTTGAGATTATTGGGCTATTATAAGGTGCCAACTACCTAAGAACATGGAAAGTGAGTTGAACTAATAATGGAGTAAGCTAAACCAAGCGTCTGAGGTGTCGGAACCTGGAAATGAATGAACTAAGTTGGGGTTGAAGGTGTCCTAGAAATGAATGAAAAGATGTGTGAAATGTAATGAGATTGATGCGATGTGTTTGATGAACTAAACCGAGTATGAAGGTGTCCTAGAAATGAATGAAAAGAGGTGTGATATGTAATGAGATTGATGCAATGTGTTTGATGAATGAGTGGTATGTCTTATATGTGCCTAAGGTGAGTGAATGTAAGGTGGTATAAATGATGGGTAAAATAGGTGTAGGTAAGGCTTATGCGTGTCTGGGATGTTTTTGAGGTGATAGAACTTATGTGTGCCTAAAGTGAGTGAACGTAAGGTAGGCTTATGGGTGCCTAAAGTTAATGAATGTAAGGTAGGTCTTATGGTGCCTAAAATGATTGAATGTAAGATAGGTCTTATGATGCCTAAAATGATTGAATGTAAGATAGGTCTTATGGGTGCCTGAAATGATTGAATGTAAGATAGGTCTTATGGGTGTATGAAATGATTGAATGTAAGGTAGGACTTATGGGTGCCTAAAGTGAATGAACATAGGGTAGGACTTATGGGTGTCTGAAATGATTGAATGTAAGGTAGGTCTTATGGATGCCTGAAATGATTAAATGTAAGGTAAGACTTATGGGTGCCTAAAGTGAATGAACGTAGGGAAGAACTTATGGGTGCCTGAGGTTGTGTTTGTGGTGATAGGACTTATTTGTGCCTAAGGTTTGGGAGTGAGTCCCGTTCTAACTTGGTTGCTTATGGAGACTGAGACCCGTCTAACTCGGTTGCTTATGAAGACTGAGACCCGTCTAACTCAGTTGCTTATGGAGACCGAGACCCGTCTAACTTGGATGCTTATGGAGACCGAGACCCATCTAACTTGATTGCTTATGGAGACCAAGACCCATCTAACTCGGTTGCTTATGGAGACCAAGACCCATCTAACTCGGTTGAATATGGATACTGAGACCCATCTAACTCGGTTGCTTATGGAGACCGAGACCCATCTAACTCGGTTGTTTATGGAGACCGAGACCCATTCTAAACTTTACTAGGTTATTTGAAGAATGCCATATGTTTGATGATGCGAGGATGCAAAACATGTTTTATGCAAATGATTTTGATTGTGATGAAAACAAATTGTTAAAGTGTCAAACATGGCAATGATGAAGTTTATACGGATATTATAAAATGAAGTTGAAGTGCTTGTAAGGACCGAAAATTGTCCAGCAAGCAAGAAATTATTGAAAATGCGCCAAACGTGGCGATGATGAGGTGTATGCAAAGATTGTAAGTAGGAATCAAAATTTACAAGAAACTATTGAAAAATATGCCAAACGTGGCAATTTGAAGAAAATTCTGTCTACTAAAAAAGGGAAATGAAATTATCATTTCCTGACTAAAGATTTCATATTTGTACTTTGTTTCTTAGAAGGTGAACATGCTGCTGGTAGAAGTGTGTGGTGTTTGTTGTGGTGTTAAATGCTTTTGCTGGTACTCAGGATTTATGACAGGCCTAAGGTTGGGCCGTGATTTTGGATGGTGATCAAGATTATGACGAGCTGATGTCTTTGTGGAGGTAAGGCTAATGACGGGCCTGAGAGTGTTTGTGTAGAGGTTAGAGCTTATGTGTGCCTGTGTGGTAGTGGTGGTGTTGGTACTACTTTAAACTTGCGAAAGGTTAAGGTTTGAGTTTCAATTGGTGTTGTCATAGCAATTGTTGGAACCTACAATTGCCCCCAATATTTTTCCTCAAGACAATCTGAGCTAGAGTTCATGTCAATCGATCGGAACGATCGATTGCCCCCAGTATTTTCTTTGATTAAACATGTGAGTGAGTCTCGTCCTCACGGGATTAAGGCTTATGTTTTGATGTGGTTCTTCCTAGCCTACACTCAATGTGTTTGGTGTTTGCACTCGTTTCTTGCTTACGGTCACAACTTCAAGACCATTGAATTTGATGTTTGATGGATTTACGCATTTGATCTGTTAGTTTCACATGATTAGATACACAACTACCAAGTCAGAAGTCTTTTAAGCTTATAATGACCATGGGGTGTGATGAAAGACAACGGAACCGTGAAGGGATATTTGAGGTATGTGGAGCATATATGGGTGACCAAAGCTGCAACTTGCGTCCTCCCTCGGATTTGTCTTCCTTGTCTTGAAGTCATCTGGCTGCTTTGCGTTGACATTGTTTTTGAGCTTTGAACCTGGAACTTTTTAATTCATCATTTACACCATTCCTATTCTTTTTGTTATTCGATTTGTTCGAGGCACTTCGGGTTTGCCTCTTTGTTTTATCCTTTCTTGACTTCGCCTTCAGGGTTCTTGCCTCTCCCGGTTTTGAGCTTTGAGAGCAGTTTTGATGTGAGCTCTTTGGATCCTGTGTCACTCTGGGACCATTTACGGATCACTTTGTTATGCTGATAGCGGTGTTGCTTCGTTGGAACCAATGAAAACGTTATCCGAGAATCAGGCTCCTCGCTTCCTTTGGTCACCGGGCTGGATATTCATCATAGGCTGGCTTGTTTTATAGAGGTTATAATATCGAAAAGAGATATATGAAAGGCTCAGCGGGGGTGCACAGGGTTTAATGTCAAGGTTCACAAGCTTTTGGCTATGTGGTGCTGTACCTAGGCGCTTTGTCATTCCTGGTAGTTGTGTATCTGTTCTTTGTTACTTTTCACAACATAAATATACAAAGTATCTCCTTCAGTTGGAATTATGTCGTTCACCTTATCTTTGAATGTGGTCTCACTAGAGTCGTGTAAAAATGACACGTCCATTCTCTCTAGGTTTTACCGTTCAAGACACTCTCGTGAATTCTCACTCAGAGACTTGTCCACACGTTTAAATGAAAGATTAAAGATGCTGAACCTAAACTCTTATTGCCCCTAGTATTGGTTTGGAGTTTATGATAACACTTAAACAGATGAGGAATTTGGGCCGCTTTAGGGATTTTTTTTAATGTTCTATGATGGTGTTTCGACGGACACATTCACCCTTTTGGAAGCAAAAAGACAAATCGTTTTGTTCTACTGCCAGGAAATGAATATCTCGCGATCCTCTTCCTTGAAAAGCATGAATGGTCAGCATTTCCTTTTTTTGTTGAATGAATGCACAAAAATTATGAAAACGGAACCATGCTCTTATTCATGAATGAAAAGATAACTTTGAGAATTATAATCTAAAATGATAAAGGAAACTAGCTACCATAAAAATTGGAAGAACATCTAATCAAGAAAAGAAAACTACTTAATTGAGAAAGTTTTTAAAATAGCAATTTCTAATGATGATGAACTGTCTGATGCCAACGTACTGAAGACTCGAGCTCTCGAGAGGCGGAACAACATTGAGATGACCGTGATCATCTTTCTTCTGAACTTTGAGTAGGCTCCATGAAACGTCTGAACTAGGAATGCCTATGGGTTATGTAGGAGGTATCTGGGCCTGAATCTTTTCCAAACTGAGAGTGAGGTGCATGGGCTAGAGTGATTCCTATACTAGAACGGATGTGTGGGCCTAAATGCTCTTAATCTGAAAGTGAAGCAAACGGGCTGAAGGAAGCTACATGGACTATGAATAGGCCATTGGGCCGAGAGAAACTTTAAAGTCTAGGATTCGTTTGATGTTCTTGTTGGGCATTGAGGCTAGAATTGGAATGAATGAGTTACGCAAACTATCTTGAATTCTAATAGGGCGAAACCTAAACAAACGGTTCTAATTGGGCCTAAAAGATATGACACCTAGATGTAGGATTTTGGGTCAGAGCCTGAATGAAAAGTTTATCTAGACTAGAATGGGCCTTAGGCCGAAATGGAAAGGCCTGATTGATTTTCATGTCGTATGGATTTCTTTAAGTGGCTTTGTTTTTCATGGGCCTAGAACAAAATTGATAATTCAAATTGGGCCGAAAGAGAAATCACCTAAATCTAAACTTTTGGGTCAAAGTCCAAATGACATATATTAAACCAAATAGGGCCTTTGGGTCGTAAACAATAAAGCCTTAAATTCGGGTTGGGCTAAGTTGATGTAGGAAAAGTTCCTATCAATTTCTAGGCTTGGTAGTGGGTCGGTCAAACAAGCAAGCAAGGTTTCACACAATTTCAACATGTCATCACTAGACGCTTTAGCGAACCTGGGTAAGGATCGATCCGGAGAGATGCTTGGGGCTTAGGCCCAGGTCACCACAAAGGAATAAGGCTTGCACGCTATTCTCTTTGGGCTTACCCACTCTTTTCACATCACCTAAAGGTGTGCGTCTACGGTCGGGTATTTGAAGGACTGAACAATGGGCTTGGTAAGGGAACTGCCAGGAAAATGCTTGGGCTAAAGCCCAGGTATTAAGGGGATGTGGTTAGACAACATCCTCCTCTTTTCCTCCACTTATTCACATCACCTTAAAAATGTGTGAGTCCCTGACAGGGGTCACCTAAGGCGTGTCCCGGAGTGAAATCGGTTTGTGTGGTCCCTCGCTCACATATGATGTGAGATTGCAGAAATTAAAATTGCGCACGAAAGTAAACAAACAACATAATAGAAGCCATAAATAAACAATTTTCGAGTTAAGCTCTTTTTCTTGAAATTAAGAGTTTGTCCCCAGCAGAGTTGCCATTCTATGAGCCTCGATTTTTGAACCACTATCCTATGTTGATTAGGGTTGATTAGGATCTGATCGGGTTCTAGGTCCACTTATGTAACACCCCTACCGCTAATACTGTCATTACCGTCCAATCTCCTTATACAATCCAGACTCACGCAGCGGATACTTACATACTTAACGGTGGGTGATACAATGCCTTAGCCACCCACGTGACTAACAAGGCTAGCTACTACTGCAACTACATACAACATCGGTCTGATGGACCAGAATATTCGAGTACTACACAGTTACAATACATACTCCAATTACCAAATCAAATACTAGAACTTCCCATTCATTACAATACTCCATAAGTTCAATACAATATAATACACCGAGTTTACTAAGATCCTTATACAAATACAACACCTCTTTCAATTTCATAGATACTCATTAAGAGTCTAACCACTACTCATTCCTCACAAACTACTTACTTTCTAAGTACAACGGGTGTGCCACTTAGCACGCTTCTACATTCTACTTCTAACTATCCAAGTGTAGCTACCGGTCTCTTACCTTGACCATATCTGCTTCGGGTACCTGCACACTAAAAACGTTCCCCCTAGGGGGTCAGCTTACGCTGAATATGACTTCCGCATACCCCGCGTACTAGCGAGGGTACGCCAACCACTTGGTCGAATACATGCAATTCATTTTATTCAAACATACATGCATACATGCTCTTATACACAATACTACAATACTTTACGCAAGGAATACATTCATACACTTCATTACACACAAGGAATACAATATAAGCCATCCAATACATACTTACCTTATTCCGAAATACACATGCGCATTACATACACCCTACATACTCAATACACCGTACTTGTTAGCTTCATTGGTCCACCCGGGTTAATCGAGTGGAGATTATCTTTTACTCGGGGTCAATGACTTACACCAGCCAAGACCATTACTCATACAATACTCACTTTACTTACTACTTACTCAAGTTAAGTCGTCGGGACCTCCGAGCAGGGACTACACCGTCCCACCACCGGGGTTACTTGGTTCACCAATCCAGGATGCTACCCATTTAAGGGGTTTGGGTCGTGGACCAGTTAAAGAGCCAGGAATCGGATCCAACCTCTTGTGTCTCCTCATCCTCACGCGTGGCCGAAACTATATCGGACTTCTACTCATTCCAATTTACTCAATACTTACGTTAGGAGTTAGGTGGTTAGGAATTAGTAGAAGTCACACATCCAAGCCACATGCACAAATACATTGCTCATATACACATCCATACGAAATGCAATACAATACGCAAGTACAATACAAGGTACAAATTCACTTCATCATCATTCATTCATTTCATGAATTATACAAACTATTGTTCAAGAGAAATATACCAAGAACAATATAAACAAGCACAAGTAAGTGCAATATAGTTCGATTCATGCATTTATCTTATTTAGGTGATCAAATAAGCACACAAATCGGGGTAACCAGGTTAGGATACAGAGCATGAAGAAATCATACCTTGCACCGTTGAGTTGGACTCACCGACTCCTCCTCGGCGTTCAACTATTTGAATCCTATCATATACATACAGTTGGGTGGTTAATTATCTATAATTAACCTTACTTATTACTTTTCTAAAGTTTCCCAGTTTATACTTACTAATTCCTTATTATCCAAGTACATTTACTTATGTTACTTACTTAAAATTATTCTCTAGGCTTGTTCATGGCCTTAATGACCTTTAAACATCATTAATTAAGTACTAATTACCTTATACTATCATTACCATTCAATTCCCCATCTTAAAATTCCATTTTTACACTTTCTGTAGCATTTTTGTGTTGGTCCGGGTTTGTGTCCGAGTTTGTAAACCCGGACCAACACTTTGGGAACGTTCTGTCAAGTTTTTATGGTGGTCCGGGTTTGGGTACCAGTTTACAAACCCAGACCATCACTTTAGAAAACTTTATGTCTTATTTTTAAGGTGGTCCGGGTTTGTGTACTTGTTTGCAAACCCGGACCATCCTTCAGCGATACTTTCTGTCAAGTTTTTTAGGTGGTCCTGGTTTGCGTACTTGTTTGCACACCAGGACCATTCCAGCGAGAAAGTAGTCTGCCAAGTTTAAGAGGTGGTCCTGGTTTGTGTACTTGTTTGCGAACCAGGACCAATCCAGTCTATTGCAAATTTCCACTTTTAAAGCTTTGTTTCAACTTCAATCTTTTACCAACTTCTTCCCCAAGCTTCCTACATATAATCTAGCACATTTTAGCATTGATTAAGCACTTTAAACTAGCCTAATCCACCACTATACCAATCTGTTACAAAACACACTCCACTGTCAATTTTTCTCCACTGTTACAGTTTTCCTTCCTCAACAATTGCTACAGATTTTTCCTTTCTTCTTCCCACTAGCTAAATGGTTCCCCATCTAGCATAACTTAGTTAAACACCTCACATTACACCATTTCCAATACTACCCAACTACACCTTTTCCTCCAAAATATAAACCAAAGTGAAAATCTCACATTTCCCTCTCTAAACACATCCATGTTCCTCTCTGTTAAACCGCACTTAAGTCCACTAAATTCCTAACCAAAATTTGACAGAGTTTCCCTACATTTCTAAGTATTCTTACCACATCAATTTACTCATCAGCTCAGTTTACAACCTGCTCAATATATTCATTATCAATGTACACACTAAACACTAAACACTCATTTCATTCCTACACATACCATTTCTTTCCTCAAGGTTTATACAAGCTTTTAAATGTCTTTTAAAGCTTTAAAACATCATAGTATTCTTCCACATTATACTACTACTCAATATCATTTACAATACTCAATTCAAGCTACTAAATTCTGTTACAATAGGAATACAAAAGCTATACAAGGTGAGTGTAATTTACCTTGTTCTTTCTAGCCTTTCTTTCCTTCTCCTTTCTTCCTTACTTCCTCCTTCCTTTCCTTTCCTCTCTTTCTTAAGCCATCGGTTATCGAAATTCCATTCCTACTGCTACAGCCCATCATATACATACATTCTAAATTAAAACTAAGCCTTGAATCATATTAAGCTTTAAGGTATGTTTTTAGGGTTTAGATAGTGCATTACCTTGCAAAGGTGTAGATGAAGTTTAGAACAGCTCCATAAGCAAGATTTCTACTCTCCAAAAGAAGCCAAAATCGGCTGGGCAAACAAGGAATAGAAGCTCCAACTTAGAAATTCCTATTTTGTAAATGAGAGCAAGAAATGCTAGTATTTTTGGATTTCTTTTTTACCTTAGGCCAACAAGGTGAAGGAGAGGCTTCTAATGGTGGTCTTCATCTTCAAAAGCAAGAACACCCATGGAGATGAAAATGGGTATTTTCGAATTTGGAAAAGAGATAGATGTTCTCCTTGATGAGAGGAATATAATGGTACAAGTTTTATAATTTTTGATGGAGGTTTGAGTGGTTAACAAGAGGAGAGAAGTGGGTTGTTGGTGTGGGTTGCTGAAATCGGCATTAGAGGCTTCAAGAGGAAGAAGAAGAAATCAGAGAAAGAGAGGAGTGCTGTACGTGAGTTGTGAGGGAGAGTAGGAGAGAGAAGGTGAGTTTTACTTTTTGACTTGCTTTATGACTTTGTCATGTAGCATATTAGGAACAATAAAATAAGAGAGGGATGGAGTAAGCAGCCGGATCACACACAGCCCTCATATGGGTTTTAAAATTTTATTTGCAATAGTGGACACACTAGTTTGGTTTATTTACACTCTCACCCCACAACTTCCCGTTTTTGACAGTTCTTACTATTTTCTTGCTTAATTGATTTTATTGGTTCTAGACCTTCATTAATTTTTATTAATGACTATTTGGTTGACCAAAATTGTTACGAGTCTATTTGACCCACTTGAAGTCACGTTTTCCCGGTTTCCACGAAAAACGCGCTTTAAGGTTCCTTTGTGATTTTAAACCATTTTATGGATCCGTTTTCTTCGAGAATGTTTCTATATGCTATTTAGGCATAAATAATCCTTAGGATTCCACCTAGGATCCTAGTCAAGGTCACATAACTCCTACGGTTACGTAACACTCGTTTTTACATTTTTCGCTTTTTAAGTGTTTCTTTATTTCTTTTGGATTTATTTTTCCCTACCAATATTACTTAGGCACCATTAAGCCCCTAAATACCTATTAGGATAATTTTAATCACTATATTTAAGGTCGGGGTATTTCAATCTACCCCCCTTAAGAACTTTGTCCTCAAAGTTGTTCGAGGTTATCGGATTACTATACTACTCATTCAGACATGTCTAATGCCAAAAGTCATACATTCCTCCTCCTTACAATTCCCAAATCCGTTACTCAAGGTCACTACATACCATACCATACCAATGTACAATAATTACTCCAATCCGCATTACTACCAACCATCTAGTTCCTCATTACAAAATTTATACATACATACAGTGCAAAGCTATCCCCAAAGCAATGCAATACACATCACAATCCCGCAGGCACTCAGGTCATCTCAACACAGGACTCCTCTATGTCCCGCTGCCCTTGGAATAACACAACATGATACACTACCACCGTTCTCCGGTATAAAATCCAACAAATCCTCACTCTCCAGTCTAAGGGAAATCCTTTTACAACTACTAATTAGAAATCTTTCTAAAACACAACATCTCCAAATTCCAATTTATATTCATTTCTTCTATCCTATGTGTGATTCTTGTGACCACTTGAGGGGAGCTTCAAGAATCATTCGACCCTGATGTGATCAGCATCAGTGTTGAACTATCTTTCCACCCCAATTTGTGTTCGGTTTCCCTTGATCTGATCAGGATCAAGTTCGACTTCCCACATCAGTTTCAAACAACAGATAATTTGATTATGTCCATTTTCTATCTTTTTACTCTTCCTAGTCATAATTATAAATTCATACAACTCCAAAGGATGGAATTCAGTCCATCAAACATTCTCAATCTACTTCCCAAATACTTTACTCCGAGATTCAATACCTAAGTGCTCATTTCATCAACCTTCACTACTTCCATACATTACTCTCCATCATTTCAAATATTCTATCTAGGGATTACCATACTTATAGAATTTAGTTGTCCTCAATTTGCTTCTAATAATTTACCTATGAATACACTACTCATGAACTTCATTCATCAATTACTCTCAATCAATTCGTACTACTTCTTCAAAGGCTACGATACTTGTGGAGTTCCGTCCATTACTCATTACTCTTCTTTTACTAATACTCTTACGTGGTGTTACAAGGTAGGTATATTCATCCTATGGTATTTGCATATCTCGTGCCTAATTACCACAATTACAATATGAATGGATACGTATGTTTCTTTAACATAGGTACCAGTCATCGTTTCGATTCTCACTTGTGCTATGCACATTGTAGTTTATGTGTTTTATTCATGAAACTTACATTATGTGGTTTTCGCTCTACCCCCCTTGAAAGGGATTACGCCCACGTAATCTACCATATGTTATTATTGAACATTGGTTCATTCGATCCGGGCACTCTGAAGCATTTTAGCTTCACTACGATCTATTATATACTGTGCTTTGGTCATATGGTCTTAACCATGCCAATGGTTTAGTCTTTGCACCAAGAATTCCTATATGAGTTTATTTAACTCATTATTAATTCAGTTCTAGCCTAACCGGCTTCAAGGCATTAATAACCATTCTTTCGCACTTACTAGGTACATTATCTCCTAGCTAGGGCCCACTAGCTTCCGCTGCGCGACCCTGATAACTTGGGTTATTCACCCTTCTTGTTATCCATAATGTGCTATACGTCACCTTTTATCCGTCTACTATGGGAATAAGGTTTACTAAACAAATGCGGTATTCTTTCACCGTGTTTGAACTCAATTAGTTTTAGATTGTAACCAGCTCTCTGGCAATCTATTATGTATACTATTCGTGCTTCCACGATTATTTGATAAGCTCTTCCGATTTATTGTCGGGCGAGGTTGAGTCACTACTTAGTTGTAGTGCTTCCTCTATTGGCACTAGCTTCTGAATTCTACTAGTTTCGCTGGTTCAGTACAAGTGTCTTTACTTGTATGACCTTGCATTTTCTATGCGTCGGTCCTAGTGACTTTCTTAAGTCTCCTTTCACCTTTTTATTCCATTGGAATTCACATTTTGTGATTGTTAGTGCGTTGTACACTCTTCGTGCTTCTTTGGCCTTAGGCTGCACGGTTCGTTGCTAAGCTTGCTTAACTGGCTGATGCCATGTTTGTTGGTCAAAAGAAGGGTTTACTACAGTTTGTATTTTCCATATTCCTCGCTATCTCACTAGATCATTAGCTGCACAAGTGCAATACCAAAACACTCAGTCATACAGAGTGCAGAGGCGTAAACGCTTGGCAGTAAGTCACTTATTCGATAGGAATGAATATTTCTACCTGTCTTCTCATACTTATACTCCGTGTCATGTCTAACTACTTCCTCATAGCGGTCGCTGTTGCGCACCGTATCCTTACTCATTGTACAACATCGTTCTTACTGTCTCCGTTACTGTGGTAGTTTGTCCTTACTCATTGCCATTGTCGTTGGCACCATTTCCTTATGGTATGAACACTGAGGGTTTCCTCTATTCGTGCGTATGACGTTGTCGTAGCATACCACAATGTTAATATTGTTATTTAGATGTGAAGATGTTCTTCTTCCATCTAGGTTCCATGTGTGGGTTAGCTTACCTCACATTATTTCATCATTTGTGATATAATCTACCAAGTATCTTGGTTGACTCTGGATGAAGTAATTTGTCGGGTTATAAGCTCTCTTGAGCATTGGTCATTCATGGTGTCCAGTGTGCATTCACATTGATTGTTCCTGACAATTATTGTCTTTCCAGTGTTGAGCATTGGTTATAGGCTCTAGCTGTGCAGTTTCACTTTGTATGTATATCACCGGGACATCCCCAGAAGCTTCAAGGGTTTTCTGGTCCCGTTCTCTAATTGAAGAGTATTTTATCACTAAGGTGAAAGTTCTTGTTGAGGGGTTTGTCGCTACTCATAAGTCTCATGGCAAGGTTACTATGTTAGTACCTGCTTAGGTACTGCATATGGAGTATACTTACTCCTTTAAGTCGTGATGGTATGGAATGTCTTTTTCTTGTTTCATCGCCTCTTAGCAATATCTATATGCGTAGGCTTTATTGTTATGGTAGATGGGAGCCTTTTCTAAGGGTTCACATCATCGCTGTATTGGTGGTCTTTGGTTAATGAGGGGTACCTTCCCTTGGGGTTCTCGTAGTGTCGAAGTGTGGACTAGGCCAATGTTGGCATTATCGCGGTTCCTATGCCTCTGTGTTACCACTTCTACAGAAGGCATGAAGGGAAATTAAAAGCTCCGTCAACTGTATACTAGACTGATGCTCTAGTGACAGTGACGCTGAGGTAGCCTTTACTCCGAGCCACTCATTATGTTGGGTTAGAATTGATGGTCCATTTGTTGATTTCTCTATCATATGAGGCAATACCTCTTGCAAGTCTTGTTATCAAATGGTGTTGGTTTTGCAACCGTTTAAGTTTACATAACGTAGTTGGTTCATGGCTTTTAAGCTTTATTGGTGCAAGCTTTGCTCTTTGCAAGTTGCTTATGCCGGTTTTCACTCCTTGCATACCATTATAGGTTGGAGGTATTATTAGGCTCCATGTGAAGGCGTGGCATCACGCTTCCATTCATGGGAGGCCCTTTAGGCAATCTGGTGCTAATCAGTGCTTTTTTGTAATTTAGGGTATTTCCCGTTATGCGAAATCCCTTTCGGTGTCCTAACCGAATGTTTGTTGTAGCTTTCGTGCTCTTATCATGCCACTTGTACAACTGTTGTTAATCCATACACCCTTCAAGGATCGCTCCTGGGTGTTGTTGGTCACGCCGTTACATCCGGCTAATGTTTATGATATGTTATCACTATACCGCCTTGTGGTGTCTTGTTTGAGCTATTCCCTTTTGGGTTATAGCGTCTCCCGTTCTTGGGTAGACTGTTTATACTTGCTCCTAGTGCTTAAGACTAGGTTTAAAATCCTCTCCCATGGTGGATTATACTTCGTGGTAATCTTGTGATCGCTCTTGGGAACTCTGTCCCGTTTGTAGAGCATTGTTGTATCCACATTAGGCATTTGCCTCACTGTGTTCAGGCTGGGTATACTTCCCAGTTGTCATGTATTTGTTTGAAGTCTTTGAGACATATCCAATGTCTATACTTATTAGTCTACGCTCTTTGAACTTACTAATGATCCGTAGGACGGAGTTGACTACTTCTCGTGTTCTGTGCACTACAAGTATACATACGTGGGGTACCATGTTGATACGTTACCACTTACCCGACTATCTGCCAGGCCCACAAGCTCCTTCGGAGTGCGGTCATCCCACATCCCGTAATTGGGTACACTCGTAGTGCTCGTCACACGCCTAGGTGAAGTATTCTATTGTCAACTCCTCGTGTATCATTCTATGATACTCATCGTAATTATGTTGGTTTGGTTTTAAATATCCAAGGTTTTAAAAGAAGGTTTGTGGTTTTGAAAGAAAACTTGGTTTGAAAAATAACGGTTCGGTGTTAAAAGATGTTCTTCATGGCATAGCCATGTTTGAGGTCTTGACCAAGTCCAGCTTCTTGCTGACTGGTATGTCCTTCAATGCAATGGTCAAGCCGTCAGGCCTTTCCAAGTTTTCATTCTTCCAGTTTAGGATGTGTGATCCTGTAGTGGTTTCATTGTTGTCACGGTACATTACCATGTACTTGTGGTGTGTTAGAGTTCCTTTACATATTCCTGTCCTTACTGCACTTGTCGTGGCAAGTGCGTGGTACTGTTGGTTTTTTTGGGTAAACCTATACCAGTCTTGGTATGGTTTCCACTCGTATTCGATAGTCTTGTTGACTCTCCCCTTGATCTAATTGATCTATGTTTGGGGTACTCGATCTTTTAAATAGCTTCTCAGTGATCTGGACATGGTTGTCGTCGATCGGGATATTTCTCCAATCCTTGGAGATTCCCTTTATTCGTCTTATATTTTCCTCGTTGCTTGTTCCCACTGGTTTACCGTGGTTATTGAGCCTTAGCTTGTTTAGGCACTACGGTTATAGTTGCATCAGATTATATCTCGCGATTGTCCTTATAGCTGTCTGAGCTAAGTTGGCCAGGTGTTGTAACCTCTTTGGCGTAGTAGTTTGGGTGTTAGCCGCTCCCGACTATGTCCTTAGTCAGTTAGCATACCGTTGGTGGTATTATTTAGGTATTACTGTCCCGTAGACTTGTGTCTCGGGTTTTGTTCCGTTCCTTTTACCGCTCCGTTGCACGCACAGTGCTCTTTTTCCTGCTATTGACTGGTTAGCTAGGTTCGCGACTGCTAAGCATGTCGCCCCATGCTGTTATAAGTTGTAGCCTCCTTATGGTTGGAGTTCTCATTCTACCGCCATCAAGTGCGGTATTGTTGTTCAACTGGGAACCATCTCCGGAACTTCCCATTCTTGGGGTTTACTATACGTCAGGTTCTTGTTTACCGTATGGTGATTTCACAATTGCCAGATCGGGTTTTCCCGAGTATGAGAGGACTTTCCTTCTCTCTGGCATTCCTTTCCAAGTTATACAATGGGGTTTGCAGAGGGCGGGTCTGATATTGTAGGTATCCGGTACTCACCAGTGGTTCCTAACTAGCATATCTCTAATGCTATCACTCAGCCCTTAGCCCTAAGCTTCTAATTCCTAACTCGGTATTCTTAAACTCGGTATTTCCAGTCATCAGAGTGATACTTCGCTCTGATACCACTTTTGTAACACCCCTACCGCTAATACTGTCATTACCGTCCAATCTTCTTATACAATCAGACTCACGCAGCGGATACTTACATACTTAACGGTGGGTGATACAATGCCGTTAGCCACCCACGTGACTACCAAGGCTACTACTGCTACTACATACAGCAACGGTCCGATGGACCGGAATATCCGAGTACTACACAGTTACAATACATACTCCAATTACCAAATCAAATACTAGAACTTCCCATTCATTACAATACTCCATAAGTTCAATACAATATAATACACCGAGTTTACTAAGCTCCTTATACAAATACAACACCTCTTTCAATTTCATAGATACTCATTAAGAGTCTAACCACTACCCATTCCTCACAAACTACTTACTTTCTAAGTACAACGGGTGTGCCACTTAGCACGCTTCTACATTCTACTTCTAACTATCCAAGTGTAGCCACCGGTCTCTTACCTTGACCATATCTGCTTCGGGTACCCGCACACTAAAAACGTTCCCCCTAGGGGGTCAGGTTACGCTGAATATGACTTCCGCATACCCCGCGTACTAGCGAGGGTACGCCAACCACTTGGTCGAATACATGCAATTCATTTTATTCAAACATACATGCATACATGCTCTTATACACAATACTACAATACTTTACGCAAGGAATACATTCATACACTTCATTACACACAAGGAATACAATATAAGCCATCCAATACATACTTACCTTATTCTGAAATACACATGCGCATTACATACACCCTACATACTCAATACACCGTACTTGTTAGCTTCATTGGTCCACCCGTGTTAATTGGGTGGAGATTATCTTTTACTCAGGGTCAATGACTTACACCAGCCAAGACCATTACTCATACAATACTTACTTTACTTACTACTTACTCAAGTTAAGTCGTCGGGACCTCCGGGTAAGGACTACACCGTCCCACCACCGGGCTTACTTGGTTCACCAATCCAGGATGCTACCCATTTAAGGGGTTTGGGCCGTGGACCAGTTAAAGAACCAGGAATCGGATCCAACCTCTTGTGTCTCCTCATCTTCACGCGTGGCCGAAACTATATCGGACTTCTACTCATTCCAATTTACTCAATACTTACGTTAGGAGTTAGGTGGTTAGGAATTAGTAGAAGTCACACATCCAAGCCACATGCACAAATACATTGCTCATATACACATCCATACGAAATACAATACAATACGTAAGTACAATACAAGGTACAAATTCACTTCATCATCATTCATTCATTTCATGAATTATTCAAACTATTGTTCAAGAGAAATATACCAAGAACAATATAAACAAGCACAAGTAAGTGCAATATAGTCTGATTCATGCATTTATCTTATTTAGGTGATCAAATAAGCACACAAATCGGGGTAACCAGGTTAGGATACAGAGCATGAAGAAATCATACCTTGCACCGTTGAGTTGGACTCACCGACTCCTCCTCGGTGTTCAACTATTTGAATCCTATCATATACATACAGTTGGGTGGTTAATTATCTATAATTACTCTTACTTATTACTTTTCTAAAGTTTCCCAGTTTATACTTACTAATTCCTTATTATCCAAGTACATTTACTTATGTTACTTACTTAAAATTATTCTCTAGGCTTGTTCATGGCCTTAATGACCTTTAAACATCATTAATTAAGTACTAATTACCTTATACTATCATTACCACTCAATTCCCCATCTTAAAATTCCATTTTTATACTTTCTTTAGCATTTCTGTGTTGGTCCGGGTTTGTGTCCGAGTTTGTAAACCCGGACAAACACTTTGGGAACGTTCTGTCAAGTTTTATGGTAGTCCGGGTTGGTGTACCAGTTTACAAACCCGAACCATCACTTTAGAAACTTTCTGTCGTATTTTTAAGGTGGTCTGGGTTTGTGTACTTGTTTGCAAACCCGGACCATCCTTCAGCGATACTTTCTGTCAAGTTTTTTAGGTGGTCCTGGTTTGCGTACTTGTTTGCAAACCAGGACCATTCCAGCGAGAAAGTAGTCTGCCAAGTTTAAGAGGTGGTCCTGGTTTGTGTACTTGTTTGCAAACCAGGACCAATCCAGTCTGTTGCAAATTTCCACTTTTAAAGCTTTGTTTCAACTTCAATCTTTTACCAACTTCTTCCCCAAGCTTCCTACATATAATCTAGTACATTTTAGCATTGATTAAGCACTTTAAACTAGCCTAATCCACTACTATACCAATCTGTTACAAAACACACTCCACTGTCAATTTTTCTCCACTGTTACAGTTTTCCTTCTTCAACAATTGCTACAGATTTTTCCTTTCTTCTTCCCACTAGCTAAATGGTTCCCCATCTAGCATAACTTAGTTAAACACCTCACATTACACCATTTCCAATACTACCCAACTACACCTCTTCCTCCAAAATACAAACCAAAGTGAAAATCTCACATTTCCCTCTCTAAACACATCCATGTTCCTCTCTGTCAAACAGCACTTAAGTCCACTAAATTCCTAACCAAAATTTGACAGAGTTTCCCTACATTTCTAAGTATTCTTACCACATCAATTTACTCATCAGCTCAGTTTACAACCTGCTCAATATATTCATTATCAATGTACACACTAAACACTAAACACTCATTTCATTCCTACACATACCATTTCTTTCCTCAAGGTTTATACAAGCTTTTAAATGTCTTTTAAAGCTTTAAAACATCATAGTATTCTTCCACATTATACTACTACTCAATACCATTTACAATACTCAATTCAAGCTACTAAATTCTGTTACAATAGGCTTACAAAAGCTATACAAGGTGAGTGTAATTTACCTTGTTCTTTCTAGCCTTTCTTTCCTTCTCATTTCTTCCTTCCTTCCTTTCCTTTCCTCTCTTTCTTAAGCCATCGGTTATGGAAATTCCATTCCTACTGCTACAGCCCATCATATACATACATTCTAAATTAAAACTAAGCCTTGAATCATATTAAGCTTTAAGGTATGTTTTTAGGGTTTAGATAGTGCATTACCTTGCAGAGGTGTAGATGAAGTTTAGAACAGCTCCATAAGCAAGATTTCTACTCTCCAAAAGAAGACAAAATCGGCTGGGCAAACAAGGAATAGAAGCTCCAACTTAGAAATTCCTATTTTGTAAATGAGAGCAAGAAATGCTAGTATTTTTGGATTTCTTTTTTTACCTTAGACCAAAAAGGTGAAGGAGAGGCTTCTAATGGTGGTATTCATCTTCAAAAGCAAGTACACCCATGGAGATGAAAATGGGTATTTTCGAATTTGGAAAAGAGAGAGATGTTCTCCTTGATGAGAGGAATACAATGGTACAAGTTATGTAATTTTTTATGGAGGTTTGATTGGTTAACAAGAGGAGAGAAGTGGGTTGTTGGTGTGGGTTGCTGAAATCTCCATTAGAGGCTTCAAGAGGAAGAAGAAGAAGAAATCAGAGAAAGAGAGGGAGTGCTGTACGTGAGTTGTGAGGGAGAGTATGAGAGAGAAGGTGAGTTTTACTTTTTGACTTGCTTTATGACTTTGTCATGTAGCATATTAGGAACAATAAAATAAGAGAGGGAGGGAGTAAGCAGCCGGCTCACACACAGCCCACATATGGGTTTTAAAATTTTATTTGCAATAGTGGACACTCTATTTTGGTTTATTTACACTCTCACCCCACAACTTCCCGTTTTTGACAGTTTTTACTATTTTCTTGTTTAATTCATTTTATTGGTTCCAGACCTTCATTAATGTTTATTAATGACTATTTGGTTAACCAAAATTGTTACGAGTCTATTTGACCCACTTGAAGTTGCATTTTCCCGGTTTCCTCGAAAAACGTGCTTTAAGGTTCCTTTGTGATTTTAAACCATTTTATGGATCCGTTTTCTTCGAGAATGTTTCTATATGCTATTTAGGCATAAATAATCCTTAGGATTCCACCTAGGATCCTAGTCAAGGTCACATAACTCCTACGGTTATGTAACACTCGTTTTTACATTTTTCGCTTTTTAAGTGTTTCTTTATTTCTTTTGGATTTATTTTTCCCTACCAATATTACTTAGGCACCATTAAGACCTTAAATACCTATTAGGATAATTTAAATCACTATATTTAAGGTCGGGGTATTTCAACTTATAACCTAAGTTTAATAACTATGTCACAAACATTAATTATTAAAACCTAAGTTAGCTGAAATACCCCAAACCTTGATATGTGGTTTAAATATCAAATTATGGTATGTAAAGGCTAAAAAGTGCCTTAGTAACATCAGTGAACAATTTAAACCATAGTAAAGTGCAATAAAGCATTAAGACACAGTTTGAGCAAAAACATGCTCTAAGCTATGAGTGAACTTGGTTAGGACCCAAAGAGCCTACCAACTTGATAACATTTAATTATGATTTAATAAGGCTAAATAAGTCCTTAGGAAACATTGGTAGACTATGAAACCAAACAAAACACAAGGTAATACCTTAAAGTCAATATGAGCAAAAATGTGCTCTAAGCTTGGGATAAATTTGTATAAGACCTAATGGTCATACCTATACCTTATAAATATGTTAATGAACATATTAAGTCAATTACCAAAGAAAACCAAGCTTAAAAACAAGTTAAAACACAAAATGTGCTTTAAGGAGTCTTAAAGCACGTTTTTGAAAAATTGTCTTGTAAATGAGTTTTGAATGGCTAAATGTCCATCATTACTCTTTAATTAACATGTGTACTATATAGTATCACATTTGGGTGGCCATATTAGTGGGAAATCAAAAATTTCACTTCTATGTGCCTTGTTATTGGTGAATAGTGATTTTTATAACTAGTTTGTAACATATAATGTAATAAGTAATTAAATTGGTCAACAAAGACTAGTATGCCCTCCTAGGCATAATGGTGGCCGGTTTTTAGTATGGTGAGTCACCACCATGTGAAATCAATTAAAGGAAGGAAGGAAAAGAAAGTAAAAAGAAGAAAGTTACTTTAGTACATAAATATCTTCTAAAAGTAGACTCCAAACTCCATTCTCTCATTTCCTTCACTTCCCACCGTCTTCTACCTTTCTTCTTTCTCTCTTTCACGATTTGCTATGGCAACCTCTCTTCTCCATCTTCATTTCTTGCCAAATCCAACTCCATGCTCCAAATCAAATTCTGAGACTATTTGTCTTAGTTAGACCAAGCTCTACACTTCTATCTTTTCAAATCTTCAAGAACTCCATTTTGGTGCCATGAAGATTCACCATTGAAGGAGCTTGAGCTCACCTTTTCACATATTCATGATCTCCTTTGCTTCAAGGTAAGGAAACTCAAAGAAAATCCATGTTTCCTCCATGTTTTCATGTTGTCCGAAAATTCACCTCACAATGGTGTATTTATCTTGCTTGTTTTAGCTTCATTTGAACCTTCCAAGGGCTAGGAGGAGTCCTCTCTTGATACTTATTCAAGTTCTCTTCCAATTCCAAGGTAAAACAATTACCTTAATGTGTTAAAACAATATATGTAACTAGGGTTTACAATGAGATGAAGCTTAAAGCTTGAATACTCATTATGTTGTTTGTACAATGTATAGAACTTGACAAAGAATCAAGTACCCCACCGGTTTGTAAGGAAACAAGAAAGAAGTTTGTGAGGAAAAAGAGGTAAACAAACTATCTCAATGTAGTTTAAATGCCTTATGAAAATGAGCTTGATTTGCTTGATAAAATACCTAAGGAGCCAACGGTGAGTGACCTAGTAAAGTGTTCTCAAGAGACTAGTAAAAGAACATATGTATTGGTGTATGTATTTGCAGGTCAAAGGCATTATTTATGTGGGAAATTCAGTGTTTAAGGTTATGCAATTTAAGGGCCTATGAGCCATGTCATTTAAGGGCCTAAGTGCCAAGCAATTTAAGTTATGCACTATATTGTGATGTAGTGCTTAATGTGTGAAGTTTGTGTATAAAAATGTGTTTGATGGATTTTAGGTATTATTGGATGAATTAAGGTGAAAACCTAAGTGTTTGGATGTGAGTATATACTAGAGAAGCTATGGCCAAATTTGGGAAATGTGTAAGAAGTTCTAAGTGTTTTAAGTGGTTTTGGTGAACTAGGAAGTGTTATAGGTGAATAAATGTTTACTTGAGAAGAAAACATGTGTTAAGGTGATTTAGAGTGATGCAAGGATTTAGGTGTTATCTTGGAAGTTCTAGGAAATTCAATGTGTGTTTGTGAATGTATTAAAGTCTTGGAGGAGTTGTTTAAGGTTTTGGTAAGGTTGGTGTTCAAGGAACAAGTGATGTTTAGGTATGATGTAAAAAGGAGATTTAGTTAGTAAGAAAATAATGCTTAAGAGATGATGTTAAGATGAGAAGAAAGTGTTTTGGGATAGTAGTTTATAGGTGAGAAACACCACTTAGGAACCTAGTACAAGTGTTGAAAGTGTTAAGAAATTTTACAAGAAATAAGTAAAGGCTTAAGGAGTTAGAAAATGAGTTTCATGGATGTTGTATGTGGATATAAGGTACCCAAATGTTGTTAGAAAGCATTAAGAGGCCTTAGGAGAAGTTTGGTGAAGATTGGCAAAGTTTGGGTAAGTATAGAAGGCGACCGACCCAGGGGCCGACCCAGTTTTTGGGTCGGTCGAGCCTCTGTTAGATGTTAGGAATGTGTTCGGTAATGGTCCGACCCAAAAGGGTGGGTCGGACATGGGTCGGTCGGTCAAGTTTCAAAGGAAGGAAATGTTCGCACATGGACCGACCCAGAATGGTGGGTCGGACGTGGGTCGGACGGGCACGATTATAAGGAAGTAAAAGGGTTCTGTAATGGACCGACCCAGCTGTGGGTCGGTCGGTGGGTCGGTCGGACCAAAAACATGGTTTAGGTTATGAAATGATATGTGATGATGGGGCTTGGCAGGTGATGATGTTTAAGGATGTTAAGGACATGTTAGGGGAGTTTTAATGACACCTAAGTGGGTTAAAAGTTGTATTAAAATGTGAGAGTAAAACAAGTTAAAATGTTAAGTTATGTAACTAGTTAACGGGGAAAAATTAAGCATTGACATTAAATGATCAAGCAAACCCCGATGTTAACGTAAACACGTGTGATGTTAACAGTTTTCGAGAATTGCTCGAGGAACATAAATGGACAGGATAAGTGGACTCCGTGACAGGTATGGTTTTCTTGGCAACCTGCGTCCTACCGGATTACACCGGCTTGTATGCCAATGTGTTTTCTGTATGTTTGCACGTTGTAAATAAAACATGTAATGAGTTTACAGTAATTCATATATGTGGCGTGTTCAACTCCGATACCATTTAACCTCGGCAGTGTTAACCTTAGTTAACTGAGTCTAGGATCTCATGAGAGTTCGGTATTCGGAGTAAACGACCCGTACCATGGGACGTACTAACCAGGCTATGCGTGTGTTAAATGTGTGATATGTGTATGTGAATGTAGGGATCTCCCTTGTTGTTTAACCCAGTTGTAATACTGTATGAGTTGCTATGTGACAGGCTCCATAGTGGGGTTCTAAGTATTGTCTAAAGTAAGTATGTACTAACAGTAGTGAGGAATCCGGTTTGGCCGGTCGCGCGTTGTTTGGGAGAGGGTATCCTTCCTAGCCTTACCCTTCTCTTTGTTATGGTTGTTTCCCTCACGGGTTATGATCTCCCATTAGCTTACTCCAAAGCTTGGCTATTCTGACTTATGATCGGTTTAGGGGGAACATGTGTTTGTGTGGTGTGTTCGGGCCTCCAAACCCGAACCGCCTTAACTTAAGTTACTCGTCCAACTATTAGGACGGTAATGAGTGTTGTTGTTATTGTATAACGAGCTTATCATGAGATTGGCAACATTCTCTAGGCTCACCAGTGTATAAACTATGTTTGGGTCGGTTCCTAAGAGAACCACTCCCATTGTGTTATGTGTTCTTGTTGTGATGCAATATCTATTGCGGTATTATGTTGTGTACGTGCAAAGTGTTATTAGGTGTTGTATGTAGTGTATGTTATACGTTGTAAAATGTGAAGTGTGTGGATCATGGATATGATTCCCAGTTTGTGATAAGAGGCGTTTAAGGATAACCCGATTTAAGGGTATGTGCCGTCTATTAAGGAAGTAGCTCCATTGAAGGAGAAACACTCTAGGAATGATGAATACCATGGGTGACTTATTAAGTAGGATGTAATATCCGATTGTTAGCCCATTGAGGCGAAATGTTAAGTGTTGTGTGTTTATTGTTACATGCATGATTTAAATATAATCAACTGCATGTTAAGACGACAATTAGTTGTGCGTGGCCGGTAGCATGTGGGCTGCGGGATTACCATACCAGCAAAGGTGCTGAGCCCTTGGGGCCACCCCTTTCTCTTCTTTCCTATTTCAGGTACGAAGTGCTGGAAGCCGTTCGAGAGTAGGACGGGTAGTCATTGTACATGGGTAAACTTTTAAGTGTATGTATACAGTAGGTGTAGTAAGACCGAAATTGTTGTCGGCAACAGTTTACAAATACTCGGTATAGTTGATAAGGTGTATGTTGTTGTTGTTGTTAATGGAAAGGGATACTAATGTATAGTTGCTCGGGAATTTAGTCCATCAGACCGGTACATTGTGTATGTATTAGCCTTGTTAGCCACGTGGGTGGCTAACGGCGTGTAACACCAACAAGTTAAGTAATGTGATGAGGTTGTTCTTCCGCTGCAGTTTATTGTAAGTATGTAAATGTTGGATGGGGTGTTACAATAGCTCACTGGAACCTATTAAGAGTCGCCACCTAATTTTAACCTAGGGTAAATTAGAAAAGGAGAGTTCGGGTTCTGGGGCTAGATATTCGACTTATTCAGGGTTCAAATTACTTTCATTACCACTTCTAGGTTGTTTTTCCTCTACTTAGATTATTTACGGCTTATTACGAGGTCGTTTTAACCTAAGTGCGCAAGTTCTAATTTTTTTTTTAACATTTGTTGACAAAAAAATTAAAGTGGAAATTGCAATTACCTAAACTAGGGTTTTTGAGGCAGAATTAGGTCAAATTTTGATTTCATCCGTGGGCAGGGACCTAACGACCACGGACCCCAATTAATCTAGTTATACAGAAAACTTGAAATAATGAGAAAACTAAAATTTGAAAAGTCTGAGACCACGGACAGGGCGTCTGTGGGCCTGGGCATGCTTTATAGAAACCCTATTTTTGAAAATTTTGAAATCCCGCCACCATATGAGAGCGTCTGTGATTACGAACAGGGCGTCCCGGACCCCGGACATGGAGTCCGTAGGTGCGGACCCTCGGACGGCGGCGTTTGGGCTGTTCCCGATGGTGCTTTAGCTCAAGTTTTATGGGTGTGTAGCTTGAAGGATTCTAAGTATGTTAGTAATTTAAAGAACTTAGTTTGAAATCAAATTCAATGTGAAACTTAGTAAACAAGTAATTGGACAAAAGCTAAAATAAATAAATATTCCGAAGCTGTAAAAGGTTATTTTTCACTCAAAACTTGACAGACGACTAATGAAGTCGTGGGGAATCAGAAAAATAGGATTCTTTTACCTTCGGGATTAGTGAGACTCTTCACGTCGGGAATCTTTTAGTGCTCCGTAGAAGTTGGTTCCGGATTGTCTTCGACTCGAGCTTCTGACCCTTGTGAATTAAGGTTGTTCTTCACATTTTGGTGGTAGTTTGATGGTGATTTGATGATTATTAAAGTGTTGGGAGTTGAAAAGTGTGTATATGTGGTGATTTGGTGAATTTCGGTGGGAATTCGGTGTTCGGGTGTTGAAAAACATGGGAGTCCTTTGACGGTTGTGCTTTCTTGTGTTCTAGGGTTCTTACAGTTTAGATTTGGTGAAGGAAGCAGGCTCCTTAAATAGACATCACAAAAGATAGAAAGATCCAGTAAAAACTGAGATTTACTAAAGTCTTAGCCAAGTGACTTTTTGAAAAGAATCTGACTATGAATTTTTAACCACATGTAAAGGAAGATATTTATGATTTTTCTAAGGAGAAGTTAGATTTTTTGGATAATGCAATATTTTTAAATTCAATTTCTCATCAGATTCAATCAAAAATTACTAGAAAATTATTGGAAGTTCAAAAAATCAAAATTCTAAGGACATTATGCTCCAAATGTCATCCTCTGTCATGTATTAAAATTTCAAAGAATTTTGAGTTGATTTGAGTTATTTTCAGAGGAGAGAGAAATCTTACAGGGTGACTTAGGAGCCCTGGAAATATGAAAATGCCCCTCAAGATGACTAAGCTGTCACTAACACTCCAGAATGCGCCGATCGAACCGGTATTCCTCACCATTTGACCAGAATACCCTTTAAAACACTTATGCCTTAGAGATTCTACTCCGGGGGTTGAAATTTCGGGTATAACATTATACAACTTGAATAATCCTTATAATGACCTTAGGATTTCTTCCCTAATCCTTCTATTCCATAATTTAATTCTCAAACCTTAATATATATAATCCCACAACTTTAATGAATTTACAATTTCTACCAACCTTAACCATTAACCTTAAGTGTAACACCCCTCTCCTTAAACACGTAATAATCTCTCTCTCATAATGTTTAAGATATGCTCTTAGTCTTATGGAGAATATAATTATTAATTAGCTGCCTAATGGGTCTCACGCATACCTAGAAGTAATCTAGGTTATATTCATGTTCGAGATCCATGCTCTAGAGACCGACAATGTCGTGACTCGTACCTAAGTGTTTTACTTAGGTTGCCATATACTTAATATTAATACTATGGTATTATATCAAGTAACCGTCTTGTTATCACAATAACGTATATGTATATTTATATAAGTCGATCTATAGTCGACATAGTGTTAGTCCCGTAGGACGCTCGTGCATAAATAATTAATGCAGTAACACATAATCACATACACATATCCACACACATAACACACAAGTTATATCAACCAAATCCGAGCCCAAGGAATTCCTTAGGACAACTCGGATCAAACCCCTTTACATACCGTACACCTTAGACCAAGGATGCGCAGTGTAGACCACTAGCTCGTCAAGCGCCTTTGTCTGAAGTAGGATCTAAACGGTAATAAACTATAAGTCAGTCTCCATGACTAACTAAATCCGGTACTTCCGAATAACACGTAACCCCAACAGTTCATCCCCGGATTTCTACAGTTAATTGTTACGGGTTTCTCTAAACCGGTCGGCTTTGTTACTAAAACTCGTATGTCAAAATGGTTCGACTGTTAAGTTTAATTCGTTATATTTCTTTAATCTTTTCCATCATTAAATTTAGGTATATAACCTATAGTTGCATGCATGCATTATTTATTTATTGTATATTTTTCCACCATCCATTATAATACATTGTATTATATTTTCCATTATCTTTAGCAATTATATTGCATTCTAAAACTTATAACTTATAGTTTGTAACTATTTTTTTTTGTAATAACCACCACCATTATATTGTATGGTTTCCAACCATAATATATATCCATCCTTATATACATTATTCTTGTATATGTATATATTTACCATATAGGTAAGTTCCATGAGTTATAAAACTCTTATATTAGTGTTACATTTTATCATCTTATATTAGATGATCATTCCCATTAGTTGTATTATTATACAACTTATATTAAGATTATCCTAATATTATGTAACATTTTATGTTGTATAATTACAACTCCTAAGGTTTATTTAATATATACCTTAGTTTATAAATTCTACTTATTTATAGTTTGTCACATTATTTAATGTGACTATCCTTACTTATATTAATTCCATTATAACCATTAACACCATATAATTGTTATAACATTATAACATTGTAGACCATAGTCTAAATTTATATTTCTAACTCTTATAATTCGGTACAGCCCTTTTTCTTTTTTTAATTTCATTTTGACCATATAACATTTTGTAATGTTATACCATATACTAATTTAATACCCCGGATCTAAAAATGGCGATTAAATTACTCTAATATGATTATAAAAGGCCTAATGGTGCCTAAAGAGTATTGGTAAAGGAAATAAAACCAAAGAAAAGAGAAAACGCTTGAAAAGCGAAAACGCTAAAATGCGCGTTTAAATGAGTATAAGAGATACATGATCTCGAGAGGGTCCGAGATGGATTCCTAAGGCTTAGTTAGGCCTAATAAGTATATACGGGAATGATTCCCGAAGAAAACGGATCCAAATAATGGATTAAAACGCTAACGGAGTTTAAAAGCACGTTTTTCGAGAAAACCCGAAAATGTGACTTTAAGTGGTCAAACGGACCCGTAAAAATTATAGTTGATTAAATAGCTATAATTAAGTATTAATGGAAGTTTAGTAACCATTAAAAATAAAGAAACGAGAAAAATCCGAAAAACGGGCCCGGTAAGTGAATAGTGCCAAACCGGGTAAATTAACGAGCGTTTTCTGTAAAAGTCAAAAACGCTCTCAGCCTATATTAATTAAGTGGGCCGATTTTTAGAGCATGAATTAGCTCTCTCTCACACTATATTCTAGCTAATTAAGTGGTGAGTCATAAAGCAAATAGGTAAAAAGTGAAAAAGTAAATAACTTACTTTCCTTCATTCTCTCTCCTACTCTTTTCCTTTCTTCCATCGTGAGCTGCCTTCTCCTCCCTTTCTCTGGCGATTTGAGCTGCACCAAAGAGCTTCCATGGCTGCTCCTCTTCCCTTGCTTCCTTAAGCCACATAAATGCTCCAAATCAAAAACAAAACACATATTTGTGTTCCTCTCATCAAGCTCCACACTTCCCTCTTTTCAAAATTTGAAAAGGATGAATTTCATTTTGATGGGTGTTGGCCATTTGAAGAGAAAAGCACACCATTTAGAAGCTTGAAGCTTCCTCTTCCATCCGAGGTAAAAATATCCAAAGAAAATGGCATTTTTCTTCATCTCCTTTTGTTGGCCGATTTTGGCAAGTTTTAATGCCTTGAATTTTCCTTGTTTGAGCTATTCTCCAAGTCTTCAATGGTGGTTTGGGAGTTCCCCTTTGATTCTTGATCAAAACCCCATCCTAGGGTTTCAAGGTAATCACCCATTTTAGAGCTTTAAGCATTTCTAAGTAATGAGGTTAAGTGTTTTTACTTAAACTCATTCCTTGCCTTGTATATTGATTTGGAGATGGGCAATTTCTTGGCCTTTGGCCGATTTACAAGCAAGAGAAAAGATAAGAGAAAGAAGAGGAGTGAAAAGAGGAAAGGCTTGTAAACAAGAGGTAAGTAACTTACCTTGGAGCCTAGTTTAAGGCTTTTAGAATTTGGGAAGGGTAATTAAAATGAATGAACCCCACTTGAGTTGTGGTGATAATGTGCTTGCTTAGAAATAATGCAAGTGAGAAAACATTTGTGAGTTAATGCTTGTTTGGGAGCTATGTATTCGATGAATTATGCTTATGATGTAATGAGTTTTGCTTGATTAATGAGGAGATATTGAGCGCTGATAGAACCCTTGTGGTTTGGCTAGTTTTAGGATGATTTAAATGGTGGTATGAGTTTTGGGCAATGTTGAAGAAGTAGCCAAGTTATGGCAAAATTTGTGTAGAAATCTAAGTGGATTAAGTGTTGGTTTGGGTGGTGAATAGCCTAGGAGTGGCTAGGTATGTATGAAGGTTGATTGGAGTTAGTAAACCACTTTGGGGATGCTTGTGATAAGATAGAAGATTGGTGCAAAATCTGTAGCAAAGAGATTGTTTAAATGCTTGAGGAGTTTCTAGAAAACAAAGGAGATTTAAGGCTTTAAGAGTGAGTTTTGGAACTTGGTATGAGTTGTGCATTATCTTGGAAGATGTGGAATGGTCAAAATGAAAGAGAGCATAATGCAAAGGGTTGAGGAGAAGTTAGAAATGCACAAGTGTGCAATAGTGTAAAATGAGAATGAAAAATGTGTGAATTTGAGCAAGAGTTTGATTAAGGTTTGAGCCCATGATTTGAAGAGTTTTAGAGCATGTTTTAAGGTGATTAAACATGTGGAAAACTTGTGGAAAGTTTATGGAAAGATTAAGGGTGGTTTAAGGGTTGATTTGGAGTGGAAAAATCAAGTTTGGAGCAGGTTTTAGCAGGGTCCGGGACTTGGTCCTTGGACAAAGTCCCGGACCACACCTAAATTAAGGCCGAGAGTGCAAGTGCTGCTTTGGTCCGGGACTATACTCCAGGACAAGGTCCCGGACCATGTGTAATTTTCACCCGAGAGCTAAGTTTGCAATTGGTCCGGGACTTAGGGTAAGGACCAAGTCCCAGACCACCCCCAGAAACCTACAGAGAGTGTTTTAAAGGGTTTAAATGATGGGGGTTTGAGTGTTAATGATGTTATAAGATGTTAAGGCCTTGTTTGGTGACATGTAAAGGCCCTAGGAAGTGTAAGAAAGTGTTAGAAGTGATTGAGAAGTGAGAACTCAAATTAACAAAAGTAAAACCGAGATAACGGGATAACGGGGTAAGTACGGGAGTAGCATTTAATAATGTACCGTGTGAGCTTAGTATTAATAATAATGTTTGAAACATTATCAGAGAATCGTGCGTGACCCGAGCATGGTGAGATGACACGGTAAAAGTAAAAACCCCGGTGAAAGGTATGATTTTCTCATGCCCCGTATGCTAACCGAGTTACTCTGATTTGTGGTTTGTGTGCCGGCTTAATCAAGATAAAAGCATGAAAATAATCCCTTGTTTGATTATGGATGCCTTATTGTATGTTGTATGAACTAACATACTTGCACGCCGGTGTGGTCTAACATAGTGCATAGACCGACTCATAGAGAGTAGTGATTGACTAGAAACCCGTAGATCGGGTAGTCTCACGAACAATGGTAATATGCAAACACACAAGCTATCGATTAAAGTATAACGATAACACAAACATATGAACTCCCTAAAATGTGAGGAGATGTACGGGTTGAGTAAATACCCGATAACGGTTAGAGAACCTTATTGAAACAATCCACGAAATAAATATGAGTGGAGAGACAAATGACCTCCATCGAGGGGATTGAAGTTAGTCCAATAATGTGAACTTATAAGAAAGGTAAAAGAGACCTAAGGGACTATGTAACTCCCTTGAGACATGGTCGACCTCCTATATGAGGATTTTACCCGGTATAAGAAAATATCCGAATGTATAAGTATATGATTGTGAGGGTAACCCTTAAACTTAAGATTAGCCGAATTTAAGTAAAGTTCCCAAAGTCATTAGAAACATCAAGAGTGATGCCTCTAGACTAATATACATAAAATTATTATAACCGAGAGAGGAGTGTATGGGAAAGTGAGTAGTCCGAGAGTAGTCGGACCTATGTAAAAAGAGAAGGGAACTAAGAGAAAGTTCCAGGAGCTAGTTGAGCCTTCCCACCATGTAACACCCCTCATAACAAATTCGTAATAGTCGCTCACGTGAACAGGAAATAAAGACGTCTCACAGCGGAAGTAATTACCGTAATAGAACTCACATGGGTGTTACTTGCCACCACTCGCCCATACGAGTGATGTAGCAGTACAACATCTTAACAAAATTAAACTTAAAATACAATCCGCAGTGACAACGAGATACCTCCTACATTTCTATCTAAGTATCAACAGCACAACTACTGTGAGCATCTAAACATAATCCAACCCTTACAATCCCTTTCCAGTGGAAACACTCAATACATAACGAGGTATGGACGGTAAGTCCAAATCAACAATGTCCTAACTACCCAATCCCGCACTTCGGCTTCAACATGTTCAGCAACCTGCACAATAGGTGTAGTATCAGCGATAGGCGCTGAGTATGCCGGATCTGGACCCTATTGGTCACTTGTCATTTTTAACCGTCTTGATATTAGATTGATTTCATGCTTGTCATTTTACAGATATAAAAATACTGTAACAGCATGCATGATTATATAATCATTCATCCAATCCAAACAGTCATATATGGATATACATATTACTGTCATACATCACAATACAATGGCATAGAGAACTCATCAGTATTAACATCATCACATAGTATGAACTCATTCATCGTATATTAACGTCATCACATAGTATATCACTCGGCCCTCTGGGCCTTCACATATTGTTTGTTTAGGTTAGCACAGTCGGGCGTCAGTTAGGACAACCCGAAATATATTCACTTGGACAGTAGTCCCACGTACACACAAAGGTGCTCACCCCTGATCATCCGAAGACTCTGGGACTTATTCACTTTGCCTTTGTAAAGGCGTCCATTTAGGTGGCCAAGGGCCTGGTGCCAACGGTAGCACACTCCGCCTGACGATCTATCTAGGCTCGATCAGGATTTAACTAGGGAAAACCCGATACGGGATAACCCAAGAGATCTCTACGCGCGACCAGCAGCCAGTGACTGTCTGGATTAAGGTACATCATCACATTCATTCACACTCCACTGTTAGCTTTGTTAATTAGATAGTCAGTTACAGTTTTAGTTATGGAGTACATCACTTAATTTGTTGGCTGCCCTATGGGTCTTACGTATGCCTAGAATTATTCTAGGTAACATTCACGTTTGAGTCAAAGCTCTAGAGACCGACAATGTCGTGTCCCGTTCCTAAGTGTTTTACTTAGGTTATAAATACATACTCGTAATACTTAGCGCATTAGGTCAGACAACAGTGGTCACAACACACGTTTCGCATATGTAGTTTTATATAAGTCGATCTATAGTCGACGTAATATTAGTCCCGTAGGACGTTCGTGCATAAATAAATAATGCAATGAACATAACTTCACATCATAAACATAATCACATACAACATCACATACATACATTCACACAAGTTATTTATCAAACAAATCCGAGCCCGAGGAATTCCTCAGGACAACCCGGATCAAATCCCTTTACATACCGTACACCGTTGACTAGATTCGTGCAGTGCAGTCCACTAGAGCTTTCGAGCGCGTACGTCGGGAATGCGATCTAGTAATACACGGAACACTAAGCGTCAATCCACATGACAGCACAATTCGGTATCTCTGAATAATATTTGAAATCCCAGTACTATGTCCCCAGACTTAACATTTGTTACTAGTTAAAGTATCGTTACTATTATTTTACAAACCCCTTACCCGTCGTGTGAGTTAATATTCGGTTTACATTAGAGCATGAAACCTTACGTTGTACACATGTGACATTTCACTCGGGGTTTATTTATTACACTAAAGTCTTATGCTAACTTTGGTATTTTATGTCATTGTAACTATAGTGTATAATCTTCTTTCTTGACACGTGTTTATATATGTATATATGCATTTAGCATAACAGTTGAATAACTATATCCTTAGCCACATAATATTATTTGTGTTATACTAGTTCCATAATGTTATACAACACGCTATATTTATGTGTCATTAACTTTGTAACATATAGTTTTGGTAACTATATGTTTGTACCGAATATAGTGTAAACACATTATACATTTGCGTTCCTTGTTTATAAATTCTCAATATGTATCCACTACTTATAACGGTTGTAGATATTAAATTTTTATAACATAAAAACTTGTAATAGGACATAACCCAAGGTTTTATAACCCTTGTTATAATTACCGGTAGTGTATATCTTGACTCCATTCCACCACAATCCCATAACTCTTAACATTCCAACTTTACCACTTACCTCACATCCTACGCATCATCATACGCTATAACTTTACAACTATGTTGTATCCTAACCTCCACTGCAACTCAGCTACACAAGCAGCTCATCATAATGAAATCTGAAACATGTAGCTTATAACCTTCCTTCTTCCTTTCTTTGAGTTCATCAAGCTATTTGTAATACATTAGACTGATTCCTGACGTTGTTCCGATGTTTATAAACCTCTTCGGTGTATTAGCTAGTTCTGAAGTTTATTATCAGGCCACTATAATCCACTTGTTCCTACTGTGACAGCCATGCAGAGGACAACATCACTAAAACTGAAACATCCATTCTGATATACTCACCTTTATTCCCTTTTCTTTCTCACAAATCTTAACTTCCAGCCTTCCCCAAATGTTAACATAGTTGGTCAGGTGAACTAGCCAGGTGTTAGGCTCCTAAAACTCTCAGTAAACTCCCTTACACACTCTCTCTGTCACGGGGTTATACAGAAGGCAATATTTCCAGAAAACTTGCAAAAACTCGCAGCACAGAATCAGAGAGCTCTCTTGTTTCTTTTTCTGTTTGTTTGAAAGTCTGTCTTTCAAATCTCTCCCAAGGGGTTTACACTCTTAGTTACATGCATTAAAGAGGTTTTAAGTTCATTCCGAATCCAGCACAACACACACCTGGTTTCAGTACCAAATATGCAGACGCACATACAGAAGCAATTCCTGAAACAAAACAGACTGATGTATTACCCTTTCTTCCTCTGTCGATTTGTTAATTTGATTTTTAATTCATCCTTCAAGTGCCTACAACTTTGCTCATGTGTGAGAGGTGTGTTTAGGCTCATCAGCTCCTTAATTCAACTCTAGAACTGAAACTGAAATTGGAGTTGGAAACAGAAACTGGTTTCATGGACTGTTATTTCTCTTTCCTGTTACTTTCTTTTTGTTCCTTTAATCCCATTGCTAATTTCGTAAGGGTTGTCTACCCACTTGGTCAAGTGTGTTATCAAACATATATTCTTGACACAGACCCAATTTATCAAGGTTAACAACCCTGGAAGTCCTTTACCCAGAAGACAAAAGAACCTGAAACTGAAATTTGGCACTGCTGTGCTCATTACTGTTGTTTTGTTTTCTGTTACCTCATTCATTTCTTACCTTTCCCAACTTACTTATGATTCATTTATGTGTCCTAATATAGTTTTAAACTCTTAACAGACCATTGCAACACTCTTATCTTCTGTACAGAGTTATACAGCAACATAAAGTTTTCTGAAACTGCACTACAGTCATGAACTGAACTTTCTCCTAATTTGTTCTTTGTCTGTTTCCTAAACTTAGTTACACTCTTCCAACTCTTTACCCACTTAGTAATGTTTTGTCGAGGTTTTAGGTTTAAGAATAGACCCAAATCAGCTTTACTAATGTTACTGAAACTTGTGTTTACCAGAATCAGAAGTGCAGAACAGAAACCTGTAACAGATGCACTTCCTCTTCTATATTTTTTTTCATCTGTTCATGAGTTTGATTCTTAATCTTTTTCCGAATTGCTGACCCAGTTCATTAAATGTGATGTCAAGCTTCTAACTCAGACAAGAATCCAACTAGCTTTGTTACAGATACAGAAGTAGCTAGGAATTGAACTGGAAAGAATTTGAAACTGAAACAAGACTGATATTCGAAATTGGTTTTATTTACTCTTCTGATTTGCCTTTCTTTGTTCACTCTTTTGACCTCCATTTCTTTTCCCCCCCATTTGCTTAACCACTTATCTAAAAGTCTGCTCTGGGTTTTAATTCCTTAACAGATCCACCCTCACCCAGACCACCTCTCTGAGACTCTCTACACACAAACCACTGCTGTTTTTTACAGATAAACTAGGAAACTGATTAATTCTCTTTATATCATGTCACTTGGTTTCTGAAATTTTTCCCAGTTATTTCCTCCTAGTGTACGTGTTAGAGAGTTCTTAGGATATCCAACTGGCCAATACAGTCTCTACATTGTTTCCTGGAATCAGTTACACAGAAGTATCAGTTTGCAGAATTTAAGTTCTTTCTTGCACCAGTTTCTCTTTTTTTTTCTTGTTTAGGTTGCTTATACAGAACTGTCCATATCAGTTCTCTTGCTATTACAGCATTCTCCCCAGATTTCTTTTCTTCTCCTCTGACTTCAGTCTTGATTCTCATTATTATCTAGATGTTGGTGGTTTCTCTAGGTTTATAGGTAACTGAGATGCACATAACACAACTCCTTATACAAACTCAAAATCTCAGAAACTGAAACTGAGACCCGATGTAATCCTTTTCAGTTACCTATTTGTGCATCAGGTTGGGTTTTAATTCCTCAAGTTGTTCTTATCCTCACTTGAGTGTGTTAGGATGTTAGGCTCATTAACCCACATCACAAGCCAGTTATACAGAACACAAAACCTTGGGACTAAACTGAAACTCAACTTGATGGCTCCTTCCTGTTTTCTAGGAATTCTCAATTCTGTTTTTCTTATCAGTTTCCCCTCATTGCTAACCTAGATGGTTATGTGTTTCACTGGGTTTTTAGATTTTTATCCTACTCCTACCTACCCTCACACTACTTCTGCGATGTTAGCACACAAACACAGGTTTCACATTAATTGCAAATTTATACCAGAAAACAGAAACCATGAACTAGTACATCTATTTTCTGTTTTGTTTCACTCACTCTCTCGGTTATGATCTCTTCTGATTGCTTTTATCCAACACCCTCACATTTATAGACTTGGTCAGATGTACTCATAAGATGATAACCGTATTAGCAACTCAAGAATACCTATTATAAACGAGGTTACATGCTACAGATTGGCATGGTTATCAGTTTTGATAAATTCAGTCTCCTTTTTTTTTTGTTTTCGATCCTGAATTAGTTTAGGGATCACTCACCAGTCTGGTGACTTGACAACTCCTCCTTAGCTACACCTTGATAGAATGTGGAACTCTAGCTCCTGGTCATTCGACACAGCTGAGGAAGTTCCTCAAAGGTTAAACTCGGTAACAAGAAAAGAGAATGCACAAGCTGTGGAAGCTGGTAGACAGTTACCTTCCACTTCAGTTCAAACCCAAAGGTGCTGTTGTTTGCAGGGGGAGTCTCTCGCCTGATTATCTTGGGAGAAGAATGTCATGTTATTACAGATCAGAAAAACAGAGAGGTTTCAGTCATGGAAGTAAAAGTTGTAACCGAACCCAGGAATACAGAAGACTGGACAAATCTGTTTCTTTTTCTCTTTCTGTTGTTATGACTCACGGCTTACCTACTACTGGGAGCTCTTTGGGAAAAACTGTCTCGGGCTCCTGAATGCTACCCTTGGTTAGCATATACGACGTTCTTGCTTGACTATACAGATCCCTGAAGCACTGGTTGTGAAGTTTCGATCAGACTGGGCCAAGGCAAAGGAACAGAACCGAGAAGAACTAGCTTGGGGTATTACCTTGTGTTGGCCTCGAGAAGAAATGAAATACTTCACGGGTTCAACTTCCAGACCGAAATGCAAGGGTGAGGAAGAAGTGAGTTAAGAAATAAGGGAAGATCCCAGGTACAAAAACAGAAATGGAGAACGATGGATGAGCACTGATAATCTCCTCACCTGTGCTCAGAACCGCATCGTGTGGCTCCAGGCGAGCTCTTGCATGGAGTGGCTCAGTTTTGATGGTTTAGCTGAGACACTCACTCAAAGGACAGGGACTGATGACTTTGTTAATTCACAGTTCTTGCTGGCTGCTCCAGTATGCATGCGTGGGAATTATCAGCAGACAATCTGATGCACGGGGCGTTTCTTTTGGCGTCAAAGGTGCAGTCCGTGATTACCAGTTTCAAGAGAGAGTTATGGGCGATTGAAAAGATACTTAGTTATGTCGTATGGAAGTTTTGGAGTAGTACTAGCTTGAGATATCGCATACAGAAGAGAATGTCGAGAGTTAATTCTCTTCTTTTCTGTAACTTCAGCAGTGACACTAGTAGATATAATTCGTGGGTAACTTATACTGAATTCGAGCATAGCTCAAGCGGTTAAGGTTTTCGGATAGGTACGAGAGGTCTCGGGTTCGAATCCCGGCTAGAGCGTGTTGCTCTTTTTCCTCTCTTTTTTTTTCCAGCCCTCTTAGCCCATTTAGTGTATATAAGTTATGCATTAATATGTAGCGTTACTAGTTGTATGTATACACATATATGTACGACTATTTTTATTTGTCGGGTTTTTTGGTTATATGTACAACGTTTATAATCTTGTAACGTTATGTACATTTACATATATTCGTATGTTACATAAGTACGTAATAGTAAACTGTTCGTTTGTTCGCACGTCGTTACATACTCATAATAATGTAACACATCCCCTTTAATGTAACCTTATGCTTAATTGTTTAGGCCTTAAATGTAATCAATTTATGTTAAATCATGTTATAATTAGGTAGGGTATTTCAGTCTTACCCCCTTAAAAGGGACTTCGTCCCTAAGTCGCTTTACTTAAATAGTGTATTGATAACTACCCGTATAATCCCATAATGTATCTACGTGATATACCATTACCACATCGTATGCACTTATACAGCACATAGCCACCTTTGTGGCGTTAATTCAACATATGGATGTAGGCGATCATCAGCACCATCATTTCCTATAGTTCCACCAACGTGACGACCTCCCCGAGGTGTCATACCATATCATCATTCCACATTTCGTATCTAATTATTCGTTTCGTATCTAAGCGATCTAAGTAATCAATCTACAAGGTACAACACTATATATCGCAGTATCATAAAGAAAGTACTACACCTGGGTGTAAACATGCCATTTAGTATTTTCATAAAATTCATACATACAAGTGCACATTACACTCAAATAATCAACACGTAGCCCCGCGTACCAAACAACACCAACAGACTAAGCACACACATCACAAACAACGTCCAACAATCAACATCGTATGCCCCGCATACCCACAAACATTACCAACAACCAACACCGTATGGCCCGCATACCCACAACCTATTGTATGCCTCGCATACGAAATAACAGAATTTAGTGCAAACATGTGCACGGCCAAGAGGCTCTACCCCCCTTAAAAAGGGTTACGCCCCCGTACCCCACAAGTGTTCGACAGCCGCTCCACAAGGAGCGCTGGATACTTGACTCTCATGGAGTTCTCTAACTCTCATGTGGTGTTTTCACCTTTGGAGTAGATTATTCTCCCATTAGAGAGACGGATATGATTCTAGCCCCTTCGGGCTCTTAAATATATAAAGGGTGAGGCACGTATTTGTGCTCTCTCCCAAGTTCGTTCTAATGGGCCCACTCGCTCTGTATGAGGTGCAGACCCATGAACAGTGGCTCAATTTCCCTCTTTTCATTACTATGTATCCTCTTATTTGGATCACTAGCAAACATTCGTTGTCTTCTGCCACTGATATTCAGTTTGAGGTATAATATGACATTGGCTTTTGTTAGTACTTGGTGCTCTTTGCACTTGTCTTTGTAATACCAAGATGTACCAGCCTACACGTCCACGTAGTTGATGATTGTCATCCGTGTCTCCTGGAGGTTTTGTTCCGGAGTAATACACTGTTGTAGTTCTTGACGCACACTCTTGTTGATATCCATTGCATATTTCTGTATTTCTACTAGATTAATAACTGCTCAAGTACAATACCAAAACACTCAGTCCTACAGAGTGCAGAGGCGTAAACTCTCAGCAGCTAATATCTAAAGAGTCAAACAGATAAGATGAGTGAATCATCATGTGAGTGGTACATTCCAAGTTCATTATTCCTTCTTAGGGTATCTGCTAGCATTTAGCTTGTCTCTCATCATTGCGTAGTCACGCGTTTATGCTTACATCATCTGGTAGATTTCCTCTGGATTGCAAGAACTTGCATGATCCTTATGAGGGTTCTACGTATTATTCGTCCATATAGTGGTTTCTTGTTTCTGTCATCTGCCTCGTCATCTTCGAAGGGTCTCCTTGTCTTCACTGTGTGTTGACCGCTATTCTGTGTTGTAGGTTCTTGGTTTCTCTAGCCCGTTGGTTAACTGCGGCTCTTCTCGTCCATCTTCGAGGTAATCTGACTTACTGTCCGTAGTACGGAATTGACTACTTCTCGTGTTCCTAACACTACTTGTCTACATGCATGGGGTACCATACTGATACATTACTACTTACCTGACTAACCTATAAATAAGTCTGTCAGGCCCACATGCTCCTATCGGAGTGCGGTCGTCCCATGTCTCGTTTAGTAAACTGGTAGCGTCCGTCACACGACTATGGTGAAGTATTCTATTGTCAATCTCCCTTTTAATGGATGTCCTTGTCGTAGTTCGATGTTGATTGGTCCGCAATGTTGGTTATCTTGTCGTAGGTTCTAATGTTCTAGCAGTATGGTGGTAAGGTGGTTGAAACATTATTTTTGTTATCTGGACTCATGTCCTTAGTGATATATTAGTGGTAGCACTTGGTTGCTAACCAGTTAAACATTAAACGTTGATTCGTCTGTATGGTTGTAATCGGTTTATGTAATATTGGTGCTGAGGTAGCAATGTCAGTTCTCCTATCACGATCTCCATGAGTATATACATAATTCTTTCCTCCAGTTTTAATCATTATCATATCTTACCTATGTTTCCCGATATGGCGTAGGGTAAGTTCCCATACTTGGGTATTTATACGCGTTCACTGTTCCGTTTAACTGGGTGTATTGTAGATTGCATGATTGCTTGAGCATCTTGGCTCTTCACTTCCCAACTATTCACATTGATGGTACTGCAAATGAGTTGTTTTTACAAATATTATAAGTCAATCCTTGTATGCCACTTCTCATAAGGTCAGGTTCGTCCACTAGGACTGAACATTTATCACTATTAGTGATTAACATTACATGTTGGTATATACTCTTGGTATTCAGCTAGTAAGTAATGTCTTTGTTGTTACTTATTGGTTAGTGCTAGTTACTTGTAACTAGCAGTTATTTATTTTTCTAATGCGCGGTTTGGCGCCTGTTAGTTATTCATCATTGTTATTCACATTGCTTACGGTATGTACCGTAGTTCCATTGCTTCATTATATTAACTCAGACATTGTTACGTTAGTAATATGCCTTGAAAGGTAATTGGAGTCGGTGTTCCCGGTCTCCTGAGCTTATGCTCCTTATTTGTACATTTGATGTTTGCTTATTTGCGCTATTTAGTGTTTGATTTGTGTGTTCTGTGATATCGATTTGGGTGGTTGTCATTGGTTCAATTTACACATTCTTTCATCACTGACAGTCGTCACAGTAGTAAACGACATGTCTTTAACATATACTGATACTTACCATTTTCTTTTTATGGCGGGACGCCCATGGCGGTAGCCATTCTTCTACCTAGGGCTTGTTTCATAATCGGCATGATATTGATAATACATATAGAACTTAATCTTGACGTTGATCACTATTAATTGTACATAATCATACATGGCACTCCTTGGTAAAGGTAGTGCCCAGAGGTGGTAATTATTCATGTGTTCAGTGTTGATTCGCGTTCATTGTTGCGAAGGTATTGGTAATGTCCGTATTACGGTAGAATTGTTCTTTTCACTCTTGGTCCATCTGTGGACTAATACGTTTTTCTAATTCTCTTGTGGGCGTATGCATGAGTATAGTTGGTAAACTATAAGTTACATTTATTATATGTGTAACTATATGATATGAATAACGTTTTATTATGTATTGGTAATATTGTAGTAATGGAAAAATATCAGGAGTTGATGGAAATAGGAATTTTGATGTATATGCCTTTCGGCAATAATATAGTTTTTATTAAAGATATGGGTTAAGATATTTAATGAGAGAATGACGTTTATAAACTAAGGTTAATATAAAATAGACCTTAGGAGTTTAAAATTTTGTCCTGAGATGTGACAAGTATTAAGATAAAGTTCTTAATGTATATTGCATATATAATGCATCTAATTAAATATTCATCTTGCATTAAGATGATGGTGAAAATGTGACATAAGATATAAGAGAATAATTCATGAGATATAAATGTAAGTGAGTAAATATAAAACTGCACATACGGTATAGTTTGAAATTGTATGGCAGCGATCGTTATACGATCGTATTCTCTTCATAGTTTTATCTATGTATATCTATATACAACGTAACTGTTAGTCGCAAAGTTTCCTTTGCTAGTTGTTTGTAACTGTTTATCCTTACTATAATTAATGTTGGCAACTTGTGAAGAGTTTCAGGAGTCATACGACTCTGGTGTGATCAGCACCAGTGTTGCACTAGCCTTTCACTCCAATTTGTGGTTGGTTTTCCCTTGATCCCCGGGAATCAGGTTTCACCGTCCACTTCCAATTTAGCCATTTAATGGTTTGATAATTAAATTATGTTATCTTGGCTCCTAAGCCTGTGTCATTGCATTCATTCTCGTTTAGTAGTTATAATTTGTTATGGGCTGGTGTGCCCCTTTTTTTGGCGTTTCGGACTTGTCGGTCCTTCAGAGGTCGTAGGCCTCGTATCTTAGTGGTTTATTGTACAATTGTAATTATGTAGTTTATATTAGAGGTGTACAATTGTTTGGTGATTATTGGTAGCCATGGTGTCGTACCATAGGTCTACACAGTTTGCATTATTCGTTTGTACGATAATATCAGTGGCAGCTGCAGTTGTAATTGTTTGCAGCACTTGCAGTGGCAAGTGCGCGGGGTAGACGAAATTATTAGTACATTGCTCAAATCAGCGCTTGCAGTTGCAAGCGCACCATGCAAGTAGAGTTGTCGGTTCCCGACTTGTTTGTCTCACTGCTGCGTTGGTTGTTTAAGTACTGTTAGGAATATTGTTCATGAATAAGACGGTATTTGGATTTGGGGAAATTTTCCTGATTACATTGTCATTAGGATACTCAAGTTCTCCCTCACATTAAATTTTATAGTAGCGTAACGTTTGGACTTGTCTCCCTACAGGTACCGCCGTGATAGGGTTCTAGTGTCACTGTATTGTGTGTACACAAGTTTAGGATTGAAGTTTGTACATAACAGGACGGTACTCTCACAAGGTTTCTTCACGTTCTCAAGATAATTTCTTTTTACAGTTTGGTGGTTACAGGTTCCATTATGGGCGTCGATCTCGTATTGCGGAGTTCATGGTGCTCCCGGTCCGCTTGCCCTGATGTTCTTGGGTGACCCTTTCCACGACGTTATAGTAGTAGTGACGCTCGCCTCTGGCAGTGCCTATTGATACGGCGCTTTGTCGTCAATGGGGGTATGACATTGAGGTGTAATGGTGTTATAGGAGCAGGAATTATTCATTCGCTGCGAGAGTGTTTAAACGGTCTGTTGTGCTTGGTAGCCCTCTTCCCTATATTCGGGGATTATATTTCTTGGTTGTATTACACCCATTGGGTTGTGGCGGGAGGGGTACCGTCGGCGGTAGTTCGTACTGGACTTCCACATGGAAGTGGACTGTCGCCAATGTACTCATGACGATTGTGTCTCCTCCTGGCTGAACTCTCAGCTGGACCTTAACAGGGGTAAAATTCCCGGGCCTTTATGCCCTTGGTCAGCTTCTTGGCTCACACCACCACTAGATGTCGGTATTACCGCTCGTTTTCCCAATAACACACCATAATGCAATTAGCTCATTTATGTGCCCCATGGGCTACCACTTGCAGGCCAAAGGCTCTGCCAACACATAATTTCATTAAGACACAGACGCTTCGTACCTCACAAACGTTTCCCAAGTTTCCCAAATCCTAAGCTCACTGTCTTAACCTAGTATCTCGTCATCAGAGCGGTACTCCGCTCTGATACCACTTTTGTAACACCCCTCATAACAAATTCGTAATAGTCGCTCACGTGAACAGGAAATAAAGACGTCTCACAGCGGAAGTAATTACCGTAATAGAACTCACATGGGTGTTACTTGCCACCACTCGCCCATACGAGTGATGTAGCAGTACAACATCTTAACAAAATTAAACTTAAAATACAATCCGCAGTGACAACGAGATACCTCCTACATTTCTATCTAAGTATCAACAGCACAACTACTGTGAGCATCTAAACATAATCCAACCCTTACAATCCCTTTCCAGTGGAAACACTCAATACATAACGAGGTATGGACGGTAAGTCCAAATCAACAATGTCCTAACTACCCAATCCCGCACTTCGGCTTCAACGTGTTCAGCAACCTGCACAATAGGTGTAGTATCAGCGATAGGCGCTGAGTATGCCGGATCTGGACCCTATTGGTCACTTGTCATTTTTAACCGTCTTGATATTAGATTGATTTCATGCTTGTCATTTTACAGATATAACAAATACTGTAACAGCATGCATGATTATATAATCATTCATCCAATCCAAACAGTCATATATGGATATACATATTACTGTCATACATCATACAATACAATGGCATAGAGAACTCATTCATCGTATATTAACATCATCACATAGTATGAACTCATTCATCGTATATTAACGTCATCACATAGTATATCACTCGGCCCTCTGGGCCTTCACATATTGTTTGTTTAGGTTAGCACAGTCGGGCGTCAGTTAGGACAACCCGAAATATATTCACTTGGACAGTAGTCCCACGTACACACAAAGGTGCTCACTGCCCTGATCATCCGAAGACTCTGGGACTTATTCACTTTGCCTTTGTAAAGGCGTCCATTTAGGTGGCCAAGGGCCTGGTGCCAACGGTAGCACACTCCGCCTGACGATCTATCTAGGCTCGATCAGGATTTAACTAGGGAAAACCCGATACGGGATAACCCAAGAGATCTCTACGCGCGACCAGCAGCCAGTGACTGTCTGGATTAAGGTACATCATCACATTCATTCACACTCCACTGTTAGCTTTGTTAATTAGATAGTCAGTTACAGTTTTAGTTATGGAGTACATCACTTAATTTGTTGGCTGCCCTATGGGTCTTACGCATGCCTAGAATTATTCTAGGTAACATTCACGTTTGAGTCAAAGCTCTAGAGACCGACAATGTCGTGTCCCGTTCCTAAGTGTTTTACTTAGGTTATAAATACATACTTGTAATACTTAGCGCATTAGGTCAGACAACAGTGGTCACAACACACGTTTCGCATATGTAGTTTTATATAAGTCGATCTATAGTCGACGTAATATTAGTCCCGTAGGACGTTCGTGCATAAATAAATAATGCAATGAACATAACTTCACATCATAAACATACATCACATACATACATCACATACATACATTCACACAAGTTATTTATCAAACAAATCCGAGCCCGAGGAATTCCTCAGGACAACCCGGATCAAATCCCTTTACATACCGTACACCGTTGACTAGATTCGTGCAGTGCAGTCCACTAGAGCTTTCGAGCGCGTACGTCGGGAATGCGATCTAGTAATACACGGAACACTAAGCGTCAATCCACATGACAGCACAATTCGGTATCTCCGAATAATATTTGAAATCCCAGTACTATGTCCCCAGACTTAACATTTGTTACTAGTTAAAGTATCGTTACTATTATTTTACAAACCCCTTACCCGTCGTGTGAGTTAATATTCGGTTTACATTAGAGCATGAAACCTTACGTTGTACACATGTGACATTTCACTCGGGGTTTATTTATTACACTAAAGTCTTATGCTAACTTTGGTATTTTATGTCATTGTAACTATAGTGTATAATCTTCTTTCTTGACACGTGTTTATATATGTATATATGCATTTAGCATAACAGTTGAATAACTATATCCTTAGCCACATAATATTATTTGTGTTATACTAGTTCCATAATGTTATACAACACGCTATTTTATGTGTCATTAACTTTGTAACATATAGTTTTGGTAACTATATGTTTGTACCGAATATAGTGTAAACACATTATACATTTGTGTTCCTTGTTTATATAATTCTCAATATGTATCCACATACTTATAACGGTTGTAGATATTAAATTTTTATAACATAAAAACTTGTAATAGGACATAACCCAAGGTTTTATAACCCTTGTTATAATTACCGGTAGTGTATATCTTGACTCCATTCCCCACCAAATCCCATACTCTTAACATTCCAACTTTACCACTTACCTCACATCCTACTGCATTCATCATACGCTATAACTTTACAACTATGTTGTATCCTAACCTCCACTGCAACTCAGCTACACAGAAGCAGCTCATAAATGAAATCTGAAACATGTAGCTTATAACCTTCCTTCTTCCAGCTTTCTTTGAGTTCATCAAGCTATTTGTAATACATTAGACTGATTCCTGACGTTGTTCCGAGTGTTTATAAACCTCTTCGGTGTATTAGCTAGTTCTGAAGTTTATTATCAGGCCACTATAATCCACTTGTTCCTACTGTGACAGCCATGCAGAGGACAACATCACTAAAACTGAAACATCCATTCTGATATACTCACCTTTATTCCCTTTTCTTTGCTCACAAATCTTAACTTCCAGCCTTCCCCAAATGTTAACATAGTTGGTCAGGTGAACTAGCCAGGTGTTAGGCTCCTAAAACTCTCAGTAAACTCCCTTACACACTCTCTGTCACGGGGTTATACAGAAGGCAATATTTCCAGAAAAACTTGCAAAAACTGCAGCACGAATCAGAGAGCTCTCTTGTTTCTTTTTCTGTTTGTTTGAAAGTCTGTCTTTCAAATCTCTCCCAAGGGGTTTACACTCTTAGTTACATGCATTAAAGAGGTTTTAAGTTCATTCCGAATCCAGCACAACACACACCTGGTTTCAGTACCAAATATGCAGACGCACATACAGAAGCAATTCCTGAAACAAAACAGACTGATGTATTACCCCTTTCTTCCTCTGTCGATTTGTTAATTTGATTTTTAATTCATCCTTCAAGTGCCTACAACTTTGCTCATGTGTGAGAGGTGTGTTTAGGCTCATCAGCTCCTTAATTCAACTCTAGAACTGAAACTGAAATTGGAGTTGGAAACAGAAACTGGTTTCATGGACTGTTATTTCTCTTTCCTGTTACTTTCTTTTTGTTCCTTTAATCCCATTGCTAATTTCGTAAGGGTTGTCTACCCACTTGGTCAAGTGTGTTATCAAACATATATTCTTGACACAGACCCAATTTATCAAGGTTAACAACCCTGGAAGTCCTTTACCCAGAAGACAAAAGAACCTGAAACTGAAATTTGGCACTGCTGTGCTCATTACTGTTGTTTTGTTTTCTGTTACCTCATTCATTTCTTACCTTTCCCAACTTACTTAATGATTCATTTATGTGTCCTAATATAGTTTTAAACTCTTAACAGACCATTGCAACACTCTTATCTTCTGTACAGAGTTATACAGCAACATAAAGTTTCTGAAACTGCACTACAGTCATGAACTGAACTTTCTCCTAATTTGTTCTTTGTCTGTTTCCTAAACTTAGTTACACTCTTCCCAACTCTTTACCCACTTAGTAATGTTTTGTCGAGGTTTTAGGTTTAAGAATAGACCCAAATCAGCTTTACTAATGTTACTGAAACTTGTGTTTACCAGAATCAGAAGTGCAGAACAGAAACCTGTAACAGATGCACTTCCTCTTCTATATTTTTTTTTCATCTGTTCATGAGTTTGATTCTTAATCTTTTCCGAATTGCTGACCCAGTTCATTAAATGTGATGTCAAGCTTCTAACTCAACAACAAAATCCAAACTAGCTTTGTTACAGATACAGAAGTAGCTAGGAATTGAACTGGAAAGAATTTGAAACTGAAACAAGACTGATATTCGAAATTGGTGTTTATTTACTCTTCTGATTTGCCTTTCTTTGTTCACTCTTTTGACCTCCATTTCTTTTCCCCCATTTGCTTAACCACTTATCTAAAAGTCTGCTCTGGGTTTTAATTCCTTAACAGATCCACCCTCACCCAGACCACCTCTCTGAGACTCTCTACACAGAAACCAGACTGTGTTGTTACAGAAAATAGCACTAGGAAACTGATTAATTCTCTTTATATCATGTCACTTGGTTTCTGAAATTTTTCCCAGTTTATTTCCTCCTAGTGTAACGTGTTAGAGAGTTCTTAGGATATCCAACTGGCCAATACAGTCTCTACATTGTTTCCTGGAATCAGTTACACAGAAGTATCAGTTGCAGAATTTAAGTTCTTTCTTGCACCAGTTTCTCTTTTTTTTCTTGTTTAGGTTGCTTATACAGAACTGTCCATATCAGTTCTCTTGCTATTACAGCAATTCTCCCCAGATTTCTTTTCTTCTCCTCTGACTTCAGTCTTGATTCTCATTATTATCTAGATGTTGGTGGTTTCTAGGTTTATAGGTAACTGAGATGCACATAACACAACTCCTTATACAAACTCAAAATCTCAGAAACTGGAAACTAACAGACAGACAGACCCGATGTAATCCTTTTCAGTTACCTATTTGTGCATCAGGTTGGGTTTTAATTCCTCAAGTTGTTCTTATCCTCACTTGAGTGTGTTAGGATGTTAGGCTCATTAACCCACATCACAAGCCAGTTATACAGAAACACAAAACCTTGGGACTAAACTGAAACATCAACTTGATGGCTCCTTCCTGTTTTCTAGGAATTCTCAATTCTGTTTTTCTTATCAGTTTCCCCTCATTGCTAACCTAGATGGTTATGTGTTTCACTGGGTTTTAGATTTTTATCCTACTCCTACTACCCTCACACTACTTCTGCGATGTTAGCACACAAACACAGGTTTCACATTAATTGCAAATTTATACCAGAAAACAGAAACCATGAACTAGTACATCTATTTTCTGTTTTGTTTCACTCTCTCTGGTTATGATCTCTTCTGATTGCTTTTATCCAACACCCTCACATTTATAGACTTGGTCAGATGTACTCATAAGATGATAACCGTATTAGCAACTCAAGAATACCTATTATAACGAGGTTACATGCTACAGATTGGCATGGTTATCAGTTTTGATAAATTCAGTCTCCTTTTTTTTGTTTTCTGATCCTGAATTAGTTTAGGGATCACTCACCAGTCTGGTGACTTGACAACTCCTCCTTAGCTACACCTTGATAGAATGTGGAACTCTAGCTCCTGGTCATTCGACACAGCTGAGGAAAGTTCCTCAAAGGTTAAACTCGGTAACAAGAAAAGAGAATGCACAAGCTGTGGAAGCTGGTAGACAGTTACCTTCCACTTCAGTTCAAACCCAAAGGTGCTGTTGTGTTGCAGGGGGAGTCTCTCGCCTGATTATCTTGGGAGAAGAATGTCATGTTATTACAGATCAGAAAAACAGAGAGGTTTCAGTCATGGAAGTAAAAGTTGTAACCGAAACCCAGGAATACAGAAGACTGGACAAATCTGTTTCTTTTTCTCTTTCTGTTGTTATGACTCACGGCTTACCTACTGGGAGCTCTTTGGGAAAAACTGTCTCGGGCTCCTGAATGCTACCCTTGGTTAGCATACGACGTTCTTGCTTGACTATACAGATCCCTGAAGCACTGGTTGTGAAGTTTCGATCAGACTGGGCCAAGGCAAAGGAAACAGAACCGAGAAGAACTAGCTTGGGGTATTACCTTGTGTTGGCCTCGAGAAGAAATGAAATACTTCACGGGTTCAACTTCCAGACCGAAATATGCAAGGGCTGAGGAAGAAGTGAGTTAAGAAATAAGGGAAGATCCCAGGTACAAAAACAGAAATGGAGAACGATGGATGAGCAACTGATAATCTCCTCACCTGTGCTCAGAACCGCATCGTGTGGCTCCAGGCGAGCTCTTGCATGGAGTGGGCTCAGTTTTGGATGGTTTAGACTGAGACACTCACTCAAAGGACAGGGACTGATGACTTTGTTAATTCACAGTTCTTGCTGGCTGCTCCAGTATGCATGCGTGGGAATTATCAGCAGACAATCTGATGCACGGGGCGTTTCTTTTGGCGTCAAAGGTGCAGTCCGTGATTACCAGTTTCAAGAGAGAGTTATGGGCGATTGAAAAGAATACTTAGTTATGTCGTATGGAAGTTTGGAGTAGTACTAGCTTTGAGATATCGCATACAGAAGAGAATGTCGAGAGTTAATTCTCTTCTTTTCTGTAACTTCAGCAGTGACACTAGTAGATATAATTCGTGGGTAACTTATACTGAATTCGAGCACAGCTCAAGCGGTTAAGGTTTCGGGATAGGTACGAGAGGTCTCGGGTTCGAATCCCGGCTAGAGCGTGTTGCTCTTTTTCCTCTCTTTTTTTGTTCCAGCCCTCTTAAGCCCATTTAGTGTATATAAGTGATTGCATTAATATGTAGCGTTACTAGTTGTATGTATACACATATATGTACGACTATTTTTATTTGTCGGGTTTTTGGTTATATGTACAACGTTATAATCTTGTAACGTTATGTACATTTACATATATATTCGTATGTACATAAGTACGGTAATAGTAAATTGTTCGTTTGTTCGCACGTCGTTACATACTCATAATAATGTAACACATCCCCTTTAATGTAACCTTATGCTTAATTGTTTAGGCCTTAAATGTAATCAATTTTATGTTAAATCATGTTATAATTAGGTAGGGGTATTTCACACCATGCTAGACCCAGAGTAGGGTCGAAACCGGGGAAGTAAGACTATGCTAGAGAGCCATGAGTTTTGGCCTAAATATGTATTAAGAGTAACAAGCGTGACGTAGGAGACCTGTAGTGTCTCGAGAATCTACAAGAGCTTGAGTATAAATAACCCAAGAGTGTGGGTGAGATAATAAGTGTAAATAACCCAAGAGTATGGGTGAGATAAAGAGAATAAGTAACCCGAGAGTGTGGGTGAGTATAGTACGAGTAGCCCAAGAGAATGGGCGTGTAATTGAATAAGTAACCCGAGAGAGCGGGAGAGGTATTGAATAAGTAAACAAGGCATCGTGAGGAATAACCCTCAATGCCTAAGAGTAACCAGTTACCACTAACAACATTGTTATGTTAGTTAGGAATCGTGTTCCGTGATTGGATGTAGATTCCTTGCGTGATATACATATATATTGTATTGCCATGATGCATGTTGTTTGATTAAAATGAACTCCATGTATATCCGACCCAAAGTAGTCGGCGTACCGCGGTTAGCACGCGGTATATGCGAATTTCATATTCAGCGTAAGCTGACCCCCTAGGGGGAACGTTTTTAGTGTGCAGGTACTTGAAGCTGACCACCGTTCGAGGAGTAGGACGGGGACTGCTATGAAGCATGGGTAGTTAGATAGTAATTACTAATGCATTTGAAAGAGGTGTAAGTCCGAGTATGTTATCGGCATCCGTACATTGTAGACTCGGTATAGTAAAGAAAGGAGTTGAGTATTGTGTTGTATGAAGTACTCGGTTGTTGGAGTTCATCAGACCGTTACGGTAAGGAGAAAGGCCTGGTTAGCCACATGGGTGGCTAACGGCGTTGTTTCACCCCTCGTTGTAATTAGAGTTCCGCTGCGTGAGTAGGAGTAATTAGTAACGGTTTAAGAGGTAATGACGAGATTAACGGTTGGGGTGTTACAACTAATATCATATAATATGATATTTTTATTTCCTTTAATTTATAACCCATAGTTTTTATACAAACTATTTATATTGCCGCATGGGCAACATGTTATAACCTTATTCTTTTTCATATACCATGGTTTCCTTTATTTACAAATTCACCCCATTATTTATAACGTGTTATATATATCATATAATATAACATTTTTTAACTTATAAAATGGTATAACCTATGGTTATATTTTTTCTAAAATTCCGAACAGACCATAAAATATGTTCTAATTTATTTCCAACCCCTTTAACTTTCCAAATTTATAAATTAACCACATATATAATGTCATGTAATATATATCATATATTATAACATTTTAAACCTTAAAATAAATATAACCTATGGTTATATATATTTAAAAATGCGAACAGACCCTATAGTTGTTCTTAATTATTTTTCTAACCCACCAAGTTTCTATAATTGCCATTTGGCCCAATTTATAACATATAGTTTTGTAATATCATTAAAACTATATATTATACATATATCTTATTAAATACTCTTATATAATTCTAAAAATCACCAAATTCCACCAAAGGGTTATAATTACCCTTACTAACCATATACTTTCGGTATTTTACATTTCCACCCCATCTACTATTCCAAAGTGTCATAATAAGTATATATTATACATATATAGTTTATTTTAATTCCAAAATCAACCAAATAAATTCCTAAAAATTGCTATTATCCCATGGGTGTTTATAATACCATTTTACACCCTTTATTTTCGGTAATAACATATTTACCACATATGTTATAAAATTGTTACAATTAAATACTTATCTTATTATAAAACCTTAAATAAGTTATTTAACTTATCTAATTTGGTCAAAACCTACCATATGGTCAAGTTTGACCTCCTTAATATTTCCTTGACCATCAATCTCCATAATTTACGGTTTATACTCATACTTTTCAGAAATTACCATTTAACCCCAAAACTTTATAAAATCTTATAATTTTTATTTTAAATCCTTTTAACCTCTAATTTTCGGCTTTATTATTATATAGCCCCCAAATTTAATTTAATATCACTATATACCCCATTTCCTTGCGGTAATATATATTTACTACTTAAACTTAATAAAACCTTATAAATACATAAATAAAATGGCCTAAAGTACATGGCCTTATACAAACATTAGCTTATAAAATAAATTACACATAAATGCCCAAAAATACTTTAAACTCTCGGCCTTACCCATATCTTTTCCATATTTACCAATTTTCCACATAATGTCTTAAATTTGACAATTATGTTAGTTAATTACTTATATAAATTTACTAAACCATTCCTTAATCACCTAAGGTCGAAATAAGACCTTAATAACCTTGTTCACTCACGGCAATATCATACACACATGTATAAACACATATCAATATACCAAGTGAAGGTTTAAGTGATTTATACCTTATTTTAGCCAAGATAAGGCCTTGTTTGGCCACGGCAAGTTAAAGGAAAATTTCCACAGCTTCTTAGATGTGTTCTAACAGCAAGATAATGATATGGTTAGGTCCCAAAATTGAACTAACCATAAGAGTAATATTAAGTCATGAAAACATGAACTTTTACCTTGAAAAATCAAGGATCTCCCAAGCTGCTCTCAGCCTGATTTTCCAACAGAAAGAAGGCATCAAAACACTCTTTAAACTCAGCTATATAACAGCCAATGATCTAGGTAGAAGAAAGCTAGGGTTTACCTTGATTAAAATGGCTTAAATGGAGTTTAAGCTTGGAATCAGCTACCAAATGATGTGGTTGCAATTGCTACTGATCAAGCATGATAAATGGAAGATTATAAGCCAAGGGAAACAGGTTTTACAACTGGAATTGAAGAGAATCAAGAGATAAGTGCTTAAAGCACATTTTTATACCTTAAGAACAAGTTTAGAGTTCTCAACCTCCTTCCCTTGTTACAGCCGAGAATCACCCTTATTTTATCCTCCAAAACAAGCTAGAAACATGGATGGAAATGATTTATGTTTAGCTCCATGGAAAGAGGAAAGAAATGTGAAGAGAATGAACATATAAAAGCTTAATAAGCTTACCTAGGTAGCAAGTGTTCTTCTCTGAATTTGGTGTGTTCCCACGGTAATGGAGAAGCAAAAGAGAGGATGGAGGCTGAATAAATCGGCTGGGAAGAAGATAATGAGAGGAAAGAGAAAGAATTAAGCTTATAAGGTAATGTTTACTACTTTATTGAATAGTAATTAGATGACTCATTGTAGATATTTTAGGTTGCTTAATGGGTGGGTATGACAGATAATATAAGGCGGCAATGCTTGGTTTGGTCAATGGATAACATTTGACCATAGTTTAAGTTAAGTAATTAAATGTTATTTTGGGTACTATTCATCCAAAATCACTCATTTTGATTTTATTTTTAAACTTTGATTTAGACTTTATAATATAGTCTATCATGTCACATAAATGATATAAAGAATGTAATCTAGTCCTTAAAGTGACAAAAATTCATTATCTTAGACTCATACACAAAAACGTGTTTTAAGGTGTTTTAGCGCACATTTTGTGTCACAAGGTGTTTCTGAGCTTAGTTTTCTTTGAGAACAGTTTTGTTGTGTTCCTTACATGATAATTGATCATAGGAATCCAATTTTATATCATTTAGAGGTCATAAGACCTTTAAGGTTTCTTAGAGCACATTTTTTCCCTACTTGACCTTGAATCATGTAAATGCTTGTTCTTTGAGTTGGAGTGTTGTCCAACGATTGTAGTATGTTTAGTTATGTGTTAATATGCTTAGGAAAAAATTTTAGGTCCTAAGAAGTTCATTTGGGTATGTATTTACCCTAAACAATCAGAGGGTGCAATATCTTGCTTTGTGTTGACTACTGTTGTTCTCAATTGACTTTTAAGGCATGTTTAGGCCTTAATTAATGTGATTAGATGTTTAATACATGTTTAATTAGTTTGGGGTATTTCAATCTACCCCCCTTAAAAAGACTTCGTCCCGAAGTCGCTTAATCAAATAGGTATGTATATAAATATATAACTACTCATCATTCCCATAATGTATATCTATGTGATATATCATTTACACACATCGTATTGTGCCTATACAGCACATAGCCATCACATTGTGGCGTTAGTTCAATCATATATGGATATAGGTGATCCATCAGCACCATTATTTCCTATCAATTCTACAAACCCTGACAACCTCCCCGAGGTGTCCATAACATACCATCCTTCCACATTCCACAGCTAATGATTCATTTTGTATCTAGGCGATACCATATGTAATCATTCTACAAAGCAATATATATATCACAAGTAGCATAAGAAAATTACTACACACATCGGTGTATATACAACATTCAAACAGTATCTCATAAGATACATACATACAAGTGCACATCACACAAACAAACCAACAACGTATGCCCCGCGTACCATACATAACCAACAAACCTCGTATGCCCCGCATACCACCAATTCATTGTATGACATGCATACGAAACAAACAAATAAGCAAACAAACAAACCTCGTATGCCCCGCATACCACCAATTCACTGAATGCCATACATACGAAACAAACAAATAAGCAAACAAACAAACCTCGTATGCCCCGCATACCACCAATTCACTGTATGCCCCGCATACGAAACAACAAAACTTAGTGCACACACGTGCACAGCCAAGAGGCTCTACCCCCCTTAAAAAGGGTTACGCCCCCGTACCCCACATGTATACCACAACCGCTCAACAAGGAGCGCTGGATACTTGGCTCTCAAAGAGTTCTCCAACTTGTGGATTATCCTCATATCAGAGAGACGGGTATGACTCTAGCCCTTCTGAGCTCCACAATATATAAAGGGTGAGGCACAGATCTATATGTGCTCTCTCCCCGAGTTCGTTCTAATGGGCCCACTCGCTCCGTATTGAGGTGCAGACCCATGAACATAGGCTCAGTTTGCCTCTTTCTATTGTTGTGTATCCTCTCGTTTGGATCGCTAGCATACATGTGTGTGTCTTCTCTCACTGATATTCAGCTTGAGGTGTAATATGACATTGGCTATTATTAGTACTTAGTGCTCTTTGCACTTGTCTTGTAATACTAAGACGTACCAGCCTACATGTCCACAAAGATAAAGCTTGTCATCCGTGTCTCCAAGTGGTTTTGTTCCGGAGTAACACACTGTTGTAGTTCTTTAATACACACTCGTGTTGATATCCATTACATCTTCCTGTATTCCCACTAGATTAATAACTGCACAAGTGCAATACCAAAACACTCAGTCCTACAGAGTGCAGAGGCGTAAACTCTCAGCAGCTAATATCTAATGAGTCAAACAGATAAGATGAGCGAATTATCATGTGAGTGGTACATTCCAAGTCCATTGTTCCTTGCTTAAGGTATCTGCTAATATATTAGCTTTGTCTCTCATCATTGCGTAGTCACGCGTTTATGTCCACATTATCTGGTAGATTTTCTCTGGATTGCAAGCATTTGCTCGATCCTTATGAGGATTCTACATATTATTTGTCCATAATGGGTTTCCATGTTTCTCTTCTTCAGTTTCACGTCCTTGAAAGGTTTCCTTGTCTTCACTGTATACTGTCTACTATTCTGTGTTGAAGGTTCTTGATTTCTCTAGCCCGTTGGTTTAACTGCGGCTCTTCTCGTCCATCTTCGAGGTAATCTGCATCATTGTCCTTAGTACGGAGTTGACTATTTCTCGTGTTCCTAACACTACTTGTCTACATACATGGGGTACCGTACTGATACATTACTACTTACCTGACTAACTCATAAATAAGTCTGTCAGGCCCACATGCTCCTATCGGAGTGCGGTCGTCCCATGTCTCGTTTAGTAAACTGGTAATGTCTGTCACACGGGTATTGTGAAGTATTCTGTTGTCAATCTCCCTTTGATGGATATCCTTTTAGTTGTTTATTAGTTCATGTTATCTGTTATCTTGTTATAAGTGCTATTGCCCTAGTGGCATCGGTGGTAATTCGTGCTATGCTAATAGTGGGCCAACAAGCCTGTACTCCTTCCACTGCCAAGAATAACTCGCTGGCACAATGCCAAGCAAGTCTGACACATAGTGTCCTCCCCAAACACTATAAGACACCTGGGCCGTTCTCTTCGGCCAAATCAGGATGCCCAACTCCCGAGTTGGACGGGGTAAGCAAGTTCAGCACTCATTGGATCCCATAATACCATGTCCACATCACTTTATTACCCTCACTCGAGTTATAAGCTGGCGTTACTCAGCTCGGTGTAAGTAAAATCCGTGCTATATTTAGCAAAATTGGTTCTCCTATCTCGATCTCATTGAGTACTACATATGTTCCTTTTCTCCCTGTTCATCATGATCATATCTCATCCATAGTTCATATTCGTTCCCTCATCCATGTAATTGGATGTATTGCAGATTGCATAATAGCTTGAGCAACTTGGCTCTCCACTTCCCAACCATCCTCACTGACGGTGGTGCATCTACAAAGGGTATGCTTGTCCATAAGGACTAAACATTCATCACTAGTAATGATTAGCATTAAATGCGGGTATACACTGATGGTATTTGGCTAATAAGCCATGTCTGAAAATTCTCGAACAATTAAATTGGTGTGGTTTACAATTACAGTGGCTGTGTAATTTCTTCAGTAGCAGTGGTTGGACTAACGGTCTTCCCGAAGTTTCATAGGTTTCTAATCTTAAGGTTTGTATGAAAATTTGGTATGAAAATTGGTATTAAAATTTTAGTATATAATAAGAGATTAAAATTAGTAGTAGTTGCAGTTGTAGTTGCAGCACTTGCTCTGTCAAGTGCGCAAGGCATATGGAAATTTCAGTGGTTTACTTGTCATAGTGCTTGCAATAGCAAGTGCGCCATGCAGGTGGAAATTTTGGTTCAGTAATTACTGGTCTCATTGACTCTGTGTCGTTGAGTATGGGCTACATGATAAGGTAAGCATTAACATTCTGTTCATATATATCTGATCCGTCAAGGTTCCAAGGTTACTCACATCGAGTCCACAAAACTAGTTCCAAAAGTCATACACAAAAAGGCGGGTGGTCAATGATACACTCCCACATATTTACAACATGTCTATGTCTAACATCCAAGGTAAGTACATAACAAGGTAAGCAAAAGTCTTCCACCAGCGGTCTCTTGGAGTTCAGGGTACTCATGCCCTATCTACTCCCTTGCCTCTCTGGGCTCCAGCATCAGTAGATGTCTGGCCATCCTGACCGCCTCGTGGTACTCCAGATCCTCCAACTGAGGTCTTCTGAGTATTCCTTGGTGGCCTGTAATTACGGCTCTCAGGGTTCATCCAACACTCGAACTCCCGATGGCCCTCTTTCTTGCAGCACTGACACTCAACTTTACGGCCATTACAGTCGACCCCAGGATGATCCTTCCCACAACGCTTGCAATAGAAATGGCGATGGGGCTGTCTGGTGCCCTTAGGAGGCCCAGATCTCAAAGGCTGAGCATCTATAGCTGGGCCGGTCAACCGAAGGACGGGCTCTTTCCCCTTCGCTCCCTGGTGACCCTGCTGCCCTTTCTTCTGAAAGAATTTCTTTCCCTTCTTCTGGCTATCGCCTGGAGATGCTCCTCCACCCTCAGACTCTCCCTCAGGGTTCTTCCTCTTCTTGGTCCCGAGAGTCTCTTCCCGAGTCTGGAGCATTAGCTCCGTCCTCGAGGCAGCGTCATAACACTCCTGGAATCTCATTGGTAAGTTCTCATAAAGTTAATCGGTAATGTAGTAAAGAATTTCTGGTATTTATGTTAATACCTGGATGGTAGTATAGAGGGTAGCACCCATCCCCATCTGGATGCGAAACAACAATCCCCCCCGGAACTTCTCGACCTTCACGGTCTTTGTGAAATACCCCGTAATTAAGAATAGTGATTAATTAGGCTAATAAGTAATTTAGAAGCTCAATTATGTCTAAATAATCATGAGGGAACAAATCCCGAAGAAAACGGATCCTTAAAATGGATTAAAAACACTAATGAACCTTAAAGCGCGTTTTTCGAGGAAACCGGGAAAACTCGATTTTAAGCAGGTCAAATAGACTCGTAACAATTTTGGCCAGCTAAATAGCCATTAATAAACGTTAGTGAAGGTCTAGAGCCAATAAAATCAATAAAACGAGAAAATGGTAAAAACTGTCAAAAACGGGAAGTTGTGGGGTGAGAGTGTAATTAAAATAAGTTAGTGTGTCCACTTTGAAAATAAAAATGTAAGTGTGTGTGTGTGTGCAGTATGGGCCGATTTATTAGCCTCTCTCACACTCCTCTCTTAATTCCCTCCTTATGTGCTAACAAACAAAACAAATAAAAAGCAAACCTCACTTTTAGCACTCTCTCTCTCCTCCCTCACAAAACCCACGTACTGCATCTTCTTCTTCCTCTCTGGTTCCATCGATGGAGATTTGAGAACCCCTCACACAGAGCCACTTCCTCTTCATCTTTGAAACCTCAAATCACCACCAAATGCTACAAAAACCATACCGTTGAATTCGTATCGTTAAGGAGATCATTCTACACCCTTCAAAAATCTAAAACCTCCAACTTTATTTTTGAAGGTATTATCATTTAAGAGCTTCAAGAGCACCATTAGAAGACCTATCATCTTCTTCATGTTCTAAGGTAAGAAAGAGACCAAAGCTTCACTCTTTTCCATTTTCCCTTGCAAAATCCAAAACTCACGTGAGCAATATTATCCCATTGTCAGCCGATTTTGGCATGCCACTGTGAGGAGTTGAAGCCTTGTCATTTTCTACTCAAAAACTTCATTAGAAGCTCAAGGTAAGAGTTCCTAAGAGTTTAAATGGTTTATCATAATCTAGGGTTTAAAAACCTACGTAGGAAACTTACTAGTTTTGGTGTGTATGTGTGTGCCTTGTTACATGGTGTAGCTTGGCTTGAATAAATCAAGAAAACAAATAAAGAAAGAGGAGCTGTAAAGAAGAAGGAGAGAAAGGAAAAAGAAAACAAAGAACACAAGGTGACGAGATGTCTCTGTAAAGTGTTTAATGTTTGTGTATGTATAGGTATATTGTTTTAGCAATGAACTAAACCACTGTAACCGTAGGAAAAGAATGGGTATATTAATATGGATGGTATTGGTAGTTTGAAGCTTTTGAAAACAAGGAAATAAAATGCTAAGTGTAAATGGTGAGTGTGCAGTAGGTGTTGGAATGTTGTGTGAGAATAATGTATACGTTGAACAGGTTGTGAACTTTGTTAAGTGGCAAAATTATGTGGTAAGAACACTTAGAAATGTAGGCAACCTCTGTCAAAATTTGATTAGGAATTTAGAGTATTGTGTGTTGTTAGTAAAGAAAGAACATAGCTGTTGTACAGAGAAGGAAAGAATAAGGTTTTCACTTTGTTTTGTAACAGGAAGAAAGAGTATAGTTGAGTAAAGTTGTAAATGGTGTATTGGGAGTTGTTTAACTAAGTTAGAGTAGATTAAGAGTTATTTAACTAGTGGGAAGAAGAATGGGAAAGTCTGTAGCATTAGTTGAAGAAGTAGAAATGTAACAGAGGAGAAAAACTTACTGTAAATGAGTTAATGTAACAGATTTTTATAGTGTTGTATTAGACTAGTTTAAAATGCTTAATCAAAGTTAAAACATGCTAATTTATATGTAGAAATATTAGGGAAGAGATTGGTAGAAATTTGGAGTTGAAACAAGTTGAAAAACTTACTGAATTTGCAAACCTGTAACTAGTCCGAGTTTGCAAACCAGTACGCAAACCCGGACCAGCATAAAAACACGACAGAAAGTTTTACAAAGGAGTGGTCCGGGTTTACAAACCAAGACACTAACCCGGACCACCCCAAAAACATACCCGTAACTTATCAAAACATGTGGTCCGGGTTTGCAAAGGAGTACACAAACCCGGACCATGCAAAAAAGACACCCGAGAGTTATACAGCCTTGTGGTCCGGGTTTGTAAAGCAGGACACAAACCTGGACCATACATAAAATTCACCCGAGGATTGTTTCAGCGTGTTGGTCCGGGTATGTAAACCCGGACAACAACCCGGACCAACCTAAAAACTATACAGAATGTGTTTTAAAGCTTAGTTAAGGATGGGTAATGATGGGCAATGATATTATAAGATACTTATGGCATAATTAATGATGTTTAAAGGTCATTAAGACTATAAACAAGCTTAGAGAATAATTTTAAGTAAGTAACCCAAGTAAATGTATTTGAACAACAATGAATTAGTAAGTACAAACCAGGAAATGTTAGTAAGGTAATTAGTAAGATTAAGTAAGGGTAATTAACCACCCAATTGTATGTATATGTTAGGATTTGGATTGTGAACACCGGAGGAACGTCAGATACAAGTACAACGGTGAACGGTATGAATTCCTCATGCCCCGTATGCTATCTTGGTTACTCTGATTTGTGTGTTGTGTGCTAATTGATCACCAAATAAGATAAATGCACGAATCGGAGTTATTATGCTTACTTGTGAATATGTAGTGTTGTATCTTGTTGAATATTGTCTTTAAATCATAGTTGTATAATTCATGAAATGTATGGATGAATATGAGTGTGTGTATGTATGATGCATTGTACTGTGACCGAATGTGATTGTGATTGGACTTCTAACTGATTCCTAACAAGCTAACCAATCTAACTTAAATTGGTAATTAAATTGGAATGAGTAGAAGTCCGATATAGTTTCGGCCACGCGTGAGGATGCGGAGACACAAGAGGTTGGATCCAAGTCCTGACTCTTAGTCCGCGGCCCAAACCCCTTAAATGGGTAGCATCCCGGATTGGTGAGTCAAGTAAATCCCGGTGATGGGATGGTGTAGTCCCCGGGCCGGAGGTCATACCGACTTAACATGAGAAAAGTAAGTAAGTAAGAATGAGTAATAAGTATGGAAAAGTAAGTAAGTGTAAGTAAGAGTAAGTAATGTGTAATGAGTAAAAAGAGTAAAAAGCATTCCGATTAACCCGGATGCGTAATTTGGCTAACCCTTGTAAAGGTAAGGACTGTGTATGCTATTGTATTGTTGCCTTGGATTATGTATTGTATTGAGCATGAATGTATGATGTATGTAAAGCATGTATGTATGAAATTAATGAACTGCATGTATAGTCGACCTTAAATAGTCGGCGTACCCTAGCTAGCACGTGGTATATGCGGAGTTTATGCGCAGCTTTTGCTGAGCCCCTTGGGGCGATGTTTTTACTACACGCAGGTACGCGAGAAGGGTGAAGATGAAGAAGAAGATTAAGTTTGTTTCTTTTTGTCTGTAAACAATGATTTGTGAAAGGTGTACTATATTGTACACGGCTGTAGGTTTTTGTTAGCCGGTGTACCATGGGGTACACCCTTTTGGGTAATGAAAGAATATTGAGATGATGTAGATGAGTAGCTTGTAGAAACTGTAACACCCCAACTACAACCGTACACATAACATCAAACTGCAGCGGAAAACTTAACTCAACGCATTACTTAATTCAATGGTGTTACACGCCGTTAGCCACCCACGTGGCTAACAAGGCTAATACATATACATTGTATCGGTCTGATGGACTAGATTCCCGAGCAACTACACACTACTATCCCTTTCCATCAACAACAACCATTATACATATACATTCCAACTGTACCGAGTATGTACCAACTAATGCCGATAACAATTTCGGTCTTACTACACCTACAATACATATACAATTGAAATGGCTATTCGTGTATAAACAACTACCCCGTCCTACTCTCGAACGGCTTCCAGCTCCTTGTACCTAAAATAGGAAAGAGAAGAAAGGGTGGCCCCCCAGGGGGCTCAGCACCTTTGCTGGTATGGTAATCCCGCAGCCCGCATGCTACCGGGCCACGCACAACTATTTGTCGTCTAAGCATGCGGTTGATTATATTTAAATCATGCATGTAAACTATAAACACATAACACACTACATACCCACAACAACGGGGTTCAACAGATAGTCAACACATCTACACTCATTAGATCACTCATTGTGTTCCTTAACCCTTGAGGGTTTCTCCTTTAATGGAGCTATTTCCTTAATAGACGACACTTACCCACTATTCGGGTTATACTCCAAATTGTCTCATAATAAACTGGGACTCATATCCATGATCCCCACTCTCCACACAACAACTCATTCCACATTATAACGTGCATACAACATAGCATCGTAGTAAGAATTGCAGTACAACATTAACACATAACATAAAGGGAACGGTTCTCTTTAGGAACCGACCCAAACATAGTTAATTCACTTGTGAGCCTAGAGGATGATATCACCCTCATGTTAAGCTCGTTATACAACACTCGTTACCGTCCTAATAGTTGGACGAGTAACTTAACTTAAAGATGGATCGGATTTAGTGACCCGAACACACCACACAAACACATGTTCCCCCTAGACCGATCATAAGTCGGAATAGTTAAGCTTTGGAGTAAGCTAGTGGGAGATCGTAATCCAAGAAGGAAAAACAACCATAACAGAGAGGAAGGTAAAACAAGGATGGATACCCACTCCCAAACAACGTGCGACCGGAACGACCGGATTCCTCACCCCCCATTAGTACATATATACTTATAAGTAAACAGTTAGAGCTCCATTATGGAACCTATCACACCCACACACCATAAGGTATTACAACTGGGTTAAACACACAAGGGAGGTCCATACATTCACACACAAACATCACACAATTTACTCACGCATAGCTGTGGTTAGAACATCCCATGGTTCGGGTCGTTAAATCCGAATACCGATCTCTCATGTGATCCTAGACTCAGTTAGCTAAGGTTTAACACTTTCGAGGTTAAATGGTATCGGAACTAGATACGCCACATATATGAATTACTGTAAACTCATTACATACTTTTATCTTATAACGTGGCAAACATTCAGAAAAACACATTGGCATACAAGTCGGTGTAATCCGGTAGGACACAGGTTGCAAGAAAACCATACCTGTCACCGGGGTTTCACTCTAACGTGCCATCACATGTTCCTCGTAACATCTTTGAACAACTGGTAACATTACGTTTACCTTCATTAACACCGGGGTGACTTGATTGTTTAAAGTCTAATGCTCATGACTTACTCCCGTTAATCAGTTAAATAACTTTACATTTTTAACTTGTTTTACCTTTACATTTTAATACAACTTTTCACCCACTCAATTATCATTATAACTCACTTAACATGTCCTTAACAATCTCATAACATCATTACTTATCAATCCCCATCATTAGATATCATTTTCTAACCTTAAACAAAGTTTTTTGGTCAAAACAGCACCTTGTCCGAACTTGTGTCCGGACTTCCCAAGTTCGGACACTGTTCGAGACTCAAAAGGGTGCAAACTGACGAATGTCCGAACATGCGTCCGAGCTTCCCAAGTTCGGACACTGTTCGAGGCCAAACCAGAAAATAGAGATAGGTGTGTCCGAACTTCCAAATTCGGACGGTAGTTCGGACACTGGTCGAAGCTCAGAAAACTTAAACGCAACAGGGCATGTCCGAACGTCCAAGTTCGGACGGTAGTTCGGACGTGCCAAAAACTTCATTTTCTATACCCTTAAACACTTACTCATTTCTTGCCTAAATGCTCAACACTTATAATGTTTCCTCCCTTAGGTTTATAACATGTTTCCACACATTATTTAGCCCACCAAAACACTTTATGTCCTTCCTAGAATTTTCTTCACAAATTCCAACATCTTCCTTATAACACCTTACTTCCTCATTGGTACCAAAACTTGTATAAATCCTTAACACAACTCACCATGATCTTGAAGTATCCTTAAAATATTCATTTGCATCCTAAATCCTCCAAGATAACACCCAAGACATTTTAACACCTAAGAAGACCTCATTTCACCTTCTTTCACAAATTTAAACCTTAATCATTCCTAGTTCAACCTAGGTCACCAAACATCATTTAGACACCTAAAACTCCTTGTTCATTAACCAAATTTCACCATAGCTTCTCTTGTATCACCTAACACCAAATCACATAGTTGTTCACTTTAATACAACCCAAGAACACTCAATGTTTTAATTCACATCCTTATACACAACACATGGCTTTTCATCCTTTAAACATCAAAGACACAACTTTACAAGGAACACTCTTTACACACAACTAAACCTCAAACTACACTACATCACAATATAGTGCATGAACTTAAATTGCTTGGCACTTAGGCCCTTAAATAACACGGCTCTTAGGCCCTTAAATTGCTTAAACCTTAAACACTGAATTTCCCACATATATATTGCCTTTGACCTGCGAATACACACAACAATGCTCCCATGTCTTTTTAGTCCACCTTGTGGATAGTTTTCTAGCTCATTTCCCATTGGCTCTTTAAGTCATTTATTAAGCAAATATAGCTCAAGTTCCTAGTACAATAAACCACATTAAGAGAGGTCATTTACCTCTTTGTTTTCCAAGCTTTCTCACTTGTTTTCTCTTGTTTTTCTTGATTGAAAATCGGCAAGGAACTTTAATCACTTGTCAACCTTCTAACCAATACACATACAAGGGTAATGAGCATTAAATTTAATACCCAAACTCATAATTAAACCCTAGGTTTACATAAGTGTCTTAAAACACTAAAAATTGATGATTGCCTTAGGAATTTGAAAGAGAACTTGGATAAGTAGTAAGATAGGACTCCTCCTAGTCCATTGGAGATCAATTCAAGCTAAATGAAGAACAAGAAAATACACCATTAAAGGGTTAATTTTCGGCCATATATGAAAATGAAGGGAACATGGATTTTCTTTGATCTTTATTACCTCAAAACAAAGGAGAACAACAATATGCAAAAAGATGAGCTTTTCCCCCTTCAATGGAGATTCTTCATGGCACCAAAATGGGGTTCTTGAAGATTCGAAAGGATAGAAGTGAAGAGCTTGGTCTAACTAAGACAAATATGGTCTTAGAATTTGATTTGGAGCATTAATGAACATTTGGTGAGCAATTGAAGTTAGAGAAGAGAGGGGCTGTAGCAAGCTCGGTTCTGGTTGGGATAATAGAGGAAGAACACGGTGGGAAGGCAAGGAAATGAAGAAGAAAGGTGAGATGTTTCACTTTTGCAAGATATTTAAGCTTAAAAGCAAATAGTAACTTTACTTTATTTCTTTTTCTTTTCTTTAGTTGGATGACTAGGTTGGTGACTCCCCACCTTAAAAACCATGGCCCCTTCAATATATAACATATATATGGCCTTTTTTGACCAATTAAACAACTTATGTTGACTTATAACTTAAACTAGCACTATTTAAGCACTATTCACAAAACAAGGCACATAATTGTGAAATTTTTGATTTCCCATTGATTTAGACTTCCTAATGTGATACTATATAGTAAACATGTTAATTAAAGAGTAATGATGGACATTTAGCCACTCAAAACCCATTTACAAGACAATTTTTCAAAAATGTGCTTTAAGACTCCTTAAAGCACATTTTGTGTTTTAACTTGTTTTCAAGCTTGGTTTTATTTGGTAATTGGTTTAATATGTTCATTAACATATAAATAAGGTCTTGGTAGGCTCTTAGAGTCTAAACCAAGGTTATCCCAAGCTTAGAGCACATTTTTGCTCTTATCAGCTTTAAGGTATTTTCTTGTGTTTTGTTTGGTTTAACTGTCTACCAAAGTTTCCTAAGGACTTAATTAGCCTTGTTAAATCATAATTGAATGTTATTTAGTCTTGGTAGGCTCTTTAGGTACCAACCAAGTTCACTCCAAGCTTAGAGCATGTTTTTGCTCAAACTGTGTTTTAGTGCTTTATCGTTTTTACCATGGTTTAAATTGTACACTAATGTTTCTAAGGCACTTTTTAGCCTTAATATACCATGGTTTAACATTTAAACAACATATCAAGGTTTGGGGTATTTCAGAAACTCATTCTTTTGGGAAGATTGAAAAGGGGTGTAATTTAATACTCTAAATACTCGGTAATCTAGCAATGTAAGTATGTTATCTTTTGTACTTGGTATGGGAAGTAGTAGCTCGGTATACTTAGGCATCAGACCGTCACTGTAGGTAGTGTAAGCCTTGCTAGCCGTATGGGCGGTTAGCGGCGTTGTACCACCCACCGTAGTAGTAGTAATAGTATTTCCGCTGCGAACTGATAGAATCAATAGGACGATTAGACGATAAGAATAGGTTTAACGGTCTCTGAGTAATCAACTCCGGGGATAAAGTCCAGCAGACCAATGAATCGAGCGCAGTACTCATCCACGGTCAGACCTCCCTGGGATAATGTCTCGAACTCACGGTGCTTCTTCTGTTTGAGATGTGCCGGATAGTACTTCCCCCTCAGCAACTCGACAAAGGCAGCCCATGAAAAGTCGAGCATAGCCAGCTGGTGATCCTTGACCAACCTCCACCAAGTGCTGGCTGCATCCTTCAGATGGAAAGCAGCAATGACGACCTTCTTGTCGGCAGGTACTTGCAAAGCTTCGTAGGCCTTCTCATGTTCGACAATGAAACGCTCTAAGGCTACGGGGTCTGGCTCCCCAGAATAAGTAGGTGGTCGGGTCTCGGTAACTGACTTCAGCCAGTTCGCTTCCCTGGGCTGTGGCGGGTGGGCTGGTGTTCCTCCAATCTGAGTACCAAGCTGTGCGAGAATGGCAGTAATCGTCTCTGCAACTCCTGGAATCACGGGGTCACCGCCTCCACCTCTACCAGTACCACGCCCTCTAGTTCCCCCAGACATCTGTAGTACAGTATGTCACATAAATACTCGGTAATTTACCGTACACAACCAGTAGATATTGAATTGCCTTAAAGGCTAACATATCACGCAATTTGTGTTACTAAACACAATACTTTCTTTTAAGACGAGTCGTCTCGTACCTCACAAACGTTTCCCGTAATTTCCCAAGTCCTAAGCTCACTGTCTTAACCTATTTTCTCGTCATCAGAGCGGTACTCCGCTCTGATACCACTTTTGTAACACCCCTCTCCTTAAACACGTAATAATCTCTCTCTCATAATGTTTAAGATATGCTCTTAGTCTTATGGAGAATATAATTATTAATTAGCTGCCCAATGGGTCTCACACATACCTAGAAGTAATCTAGGTTATATTCATGTTCGAGATCCATGCTCTAGAGACCGACAATGTCGTGACTCGTACCTAAGTGTTTTACTTAGGTTGCCATATACTTAATATTAATACTATGGTATTATATCAAGTAACCGTCTTGTTATCACAATAACGTATATGTATGTTTATATAAGTCGATCTATAGTCGACATAGTGTTAGTCCCGTAGGACGCTCGTGCATAAATAATTAATGCAGTAACACATAATCACATACACATATCCACACACATAACACACAAGTTATATCAACCAAATCCGAGCCCCAGGAATTCCTTAGGACAACTCGGATCAAACCCCTTTACATACCGTACACCTTAGACCAAGGATGCGCAGTGTAGAGCACTAGCTCGTCAAGCGCCTTCGTCTGAAGTAGGATCTAAACGGTAATAAACTATAAGTCAGTCTCCATGACTAACTAAATCCGGTACTTCCGAATAACACGTAACCCCGACAGTTCATCCCCGGATTTCTATAGTTAATTGTTACGGGTTTCTCTAAACCGGTCGGCTTTGTTACTAAAACTCGTATGTCAAAATGGTTCGACTGTTAAGTTTAATTCGTTATATTTCTTTAATCTTTTCCATCATTAAATTTAGGTATATAACCTATGGTTGCATGAATGCATGCATTATTTATTATATTGTATTATTTTTCCACCATCCATTATAATACATTGTATTATAATCCATTATCTTTAGCAAATTATATTTGCATTCTAAAACTTATAACTTATAGTTTGTAACTATTTTTTTTTGTAATAACCACCACCATTATATTATATGGTTTCCAACCATAATATATATCCATCCTTATATACATTATTCTTGTATATGTATATATTTACCATATAGGTAAGTTGCATGAGTTATAAAACTCTTATATTATGTGTTACATTTTATCATCTTATATTAGATGATCATTCCCATTAGTTGTATTATATTATACAACTTATATTAAGATTATTATCCTAATATTATGTAACATTTTATGTTGTATAATTACAACTCCTAAGGTTTATTCAATATATACCTTAGTTTATAAATCTTACTTATTTATAGTTTGTCACATTATTTAATGTGACTATCCTTACTTATATTAATTCCATTATAACCATTAACACCATATAATTGTTATAACATTTATAACATTGTAGACCATAGTCTAAAATTTATATTTTTAATTTCATTTTGACCACATAACATTGTGTAATGTTATACCATATACTAATATCATATAATATGATATTTTTATTTCCTTTAATTTATAACCCATAGTTTTTATACATACTATTTATATTGCCGCATAGGCAACATGTTATAACCTTATTCTTTTTTATATACCATAGTTTCCTTTATTTACAAATTCACCCCATTATTTATAACATGTTATATATATATCATATAATATAACATTTTTAACTTATAAAATGGTATAACCTATGGTTATATTTTTTGTAAAATTCCGAACAGACCATAAAATATGTTCTAATTTATTTCCAACCCCTTTAACTTTCCAAATTTATAAATTAACCACATATATAATGTCATGTAATATATATCATATATTATAACATTTTAAACCTTAAAATAAATATAACCTATGGTTATATATATTTAAAAATGCGAACAGACCCTATAGTTGTTCTTAATTATTTTTATAACCCACCAAGTTTCTATAATTGCCATTTGGCCCAGTTTATAACATATAGTTTTGTAATATCATTAAAACTATATATTATACATATATCTTATTAAATACTCTTATATAATTCTAAAAATCACCAAATTCCACCAAAGGGTTATAATTACCCTTACTAACCATATACTTTCGGTATTTTACATTTCCACCCCATCTACTATTCCAAAGTGTCATAATGACGTAATAACTATATATTATACATATATAGTTTATTTTACTTCCAAAATCAACCAAATAAATTCCTAAAAATTCCTATTATTCCATGGGTGTTTATAATACCATTTTACACCCTTTATTTTCGGTAATAACATATTTACCACATATGTTATAAAATTGTTACAATTAAATACTTATCTTATTATAAAACCTTAAATAAGTTATTTAACTTATCTAATTTGGTCAAAACCTACCATATGGTCAAGTTTGACCTCCTTAATATTTCCTTGACCATCAATCTCCATAATTTACGGTTTATACCCATACTTTTCAGAAATTACCCTTTAACCCCAAAACTATATAAAATCTTATAATTTTTATTTTAAATCCTTTTAACCTCTAATTTTTGGCTTTATTATTATATAGCCCCCGGATTTAATTTAATTACACTATATACCCCATTTCCTTGCGGTAATATATATTTACTACTTAAACTTATTACAAACATTAGCTTATAAAATAAATTACACATAAATGCCCAAAAATACTTTAAACTCTCGGCCTTACCCATATCTTTTCCATATTTACCAATTTTCCACATAATGTCTTAAATTTGACAATTATGTTAGTTAATTACTTATATAAATTTACTAAACCATTCCTTAATCACCTAAGGTCAAAATAAGACCTTAATAACCTTGTTCACTCACGGCAATATCATACACATATGTATAAACACATATTGAAATACCCCGAACTTAAATATAGGGATTAAAATTAATCTAATACGTATTTAAGGGCCTAAGGGTACCTAATTAATACTGGTAAGGAAAAATAAATCCAAAAGAATAAATAAACGCTTAAAAAGCGGAAAACGCTAAATAAGTGTTAAATAACCATAGGAGGTATGAGACCTCGGTTAGAGTATTATAGGGATTCTAAAGGTTTAATAAGACCTAAATAATATATGGGAACAAATCCCGAAGAAAACGGATCCTTAAAACGGGTTAAAATCACTAACGAACCTTAAAGCGCGTTTTTCGAGGTAACCGAGAAAATGTAACTTTAAGCGGGTCAAATAGACTCGTGACAATTTTGGTCAACTAAATAATCATTAATAAATATTAGTGAAGCCTTAGAACCAATAAAATCAATAAAACGAGAAATTAGTAAAAACTGTCAAAAACGGGAAGTTGTGGGGTAGAAACATAAATAACCAAAACTTATGTGTCCACTTTGAAAATAAAAAGTAAAAGTGGTATGTGTGTGCTGTGTGTGTCCGATGGGGACTCCCCCTCTCACACTCTCTCACACACTCACTCTCTTATTTCCAAAACAACAAAACTAATAAAGTAAACTAACCTACTTTATTACCTTACTCACTCACACACTCTCTCTCCTACTCCCCATTCTCTTCTCTCACGTGAACCCCCACCCTCACTCTCTCATTTCTTCCTTCTCCTTCCCCAAGCGATTTCCATGGAAGCTTGAGAGAACCCACTAAAAACCTCACTTCTCTCCTCTTATTACTCTATCAAACCTTCTCCGAAAATTATAAAAACTACACCATTGGAATCCTCTCATCAAGAGCTACATTCCTATCTTTTCAAAAATCGAAAACAACAACTTTCATCTCAATGGGTATGGAGCATTTGGAGTTTCAAGACCACCATTAGAACCACCTCTTCCTCCTTGTCATTTTAAGGTAAAAATCTTCTTGAAACTCCTTTATTTTTCTAGCCTCATGGGCAAAACGAAAATGAAGCTAAAACCTTGTTTGGTTTCTTTGCATTCTAGCCGATTTTGGCTTGTTGAGGGAGTTGGAAATCTTGTTCTTGAACCACTCCAAGTTTCACTTACACCCTTGCAAGGTAAGGAATTTTCTAAACCCTAAAACCCACATTAAAAGCTTAAATAATGTTAGGGTTAATTTTTAGTATTGAATGGTGTATTTAAGAATGGGTTGTGATGTTAGATTGGTTGAGAGACTAAAACCGGTAGAGAGAAGAAGGAGGAAGAAGCAAGAAGAACAAAGAAAATCTAGAAGAAAAACAAGGTAATTAAACTCACCCTTGTGTAGTCTCGTATATGTATGTGTAACAGATTTTAGAAGTTTGAAATGAGTAATGGAAATGGTATTGTGTAGTAATGTATTGCGCAGGAGAATCTAAGTGCTTAAAACCGTTGAAAGACATGTAAAATGTATTGAAACTTAGTTGGGTATTGGGTTGTTGAGTGCAGGAATTTTTAGTAGTGTTTTAGTATTGGTAATTGTGTATGGGAGCTTGTATATTGATGTTGTGTATAAACAGGTGAGATGATGTTAATGTGTGAGGAAACATTGTGGTGAGAGTGTATAAAATATAGGGGAGGCAATGGCAAAATTTGCCTAGGATTATAACGCTTAGTGAACCAGAAACTAGGTGACTAATAGGTGTTGTAACAGATTTTGATAGAGTAAGATAAAGGAGTAGATTGGGAGAGATAAATAATGTATTGTGATGTACGGAACTCTAGAAATGACATTAGAAGAGGTGGTTAGAGAAGGGGAGTAAGTGTCAAAATCTGTAGCAAAGAGGTATTAGATTGCATTGTAGAACTAAGAAATAGTGTGCAAGATTTGGTAAAATGAATGTTGGACTTGGGTATAGATGGTACAATTGCTTGGAAATGAATTGGCTTGGTAAGAGGAGGTATTTGGGATGCTAGGAGTGACATTAGTAGAGGAAGTATTGGATGTTAGAAGTTGGAACAAAAATCTGTAGCATTGAAGGATGCAAAACTGTTGTAAGTGTGGAAGGGAAGTGATGAAATTGTGTAAGTGGATTGATGGATTTAGTAAAGAATTTGGTGGATGAACTAAGGCAATTTGAAGGGCCTAGGTAGTGTTTAAACATGTGGGATTACATGTAAGAATATTGGAGAAACAATGGGTAAAGTATAGAACTGAAAACAGAAGTAAAAATGCAAATACTGGGCCGGACCGAACTTGCGACCGGACTTGCAAGTTCGGTCGAGCCCAGATTTACAAAGACGGGAATGCTTCTGGAATGGACCGAACTTGCGACCGGACTTGCAAGTTCGGTCGGACCAGAAAAATTCTCCCGTCAGTAACCTTCTGGAATGGACCGAACTTGCGACCGGACTTGCAAGTTCGGTCGGCCAGAAAAATTTCCGTCTTGTAAGCTACTGGAATGGACCGACCTTGCGACCGGACTTGCAAGGTCGGTCGGGCTAAAATTTTCCGTTAAGTAACTCACTGGAATGGACCGACCTTGGGACCGGACTTGCAAGGTCGGTCGGCCCTGGAATTTTCACCCGATGTAGCCTACTGACTTGGACCGAACTTGCAAGATCGGTCGCAAGTTCGGTCGAGTCAAAACTTGCCAAAAAAAAAACTATAATACTATGGTTAGTATATATATATATATGTATATGTATACCCACCTATACATATGTGCAATATATGTAAGTATACCATTGTTAAGCAATGAAAAGTAAGTAAATAAAATGTAAGTATAAGAATGTGAAGACTTAGTAAGTATGAGTTAGGAAGCGTAAGGGTAACCGAATTAGATTGATGATAGTTAGATTAATTATTCGGTTGTATGTATATCATAGGATTTGAATTGTGAACACCGGAGGAACGTTGGGATACAAGTACAACGGTGAAAGGTATGATTTCTTCATGCCCTGTATCCTAATCTGGTTACCCCGATTTGTGTGCTTATTTGATCACCTAATAAGATAAATGCATGAATCGGACTATATTGCACTTACCTGTGCTTGTTTACATTGTTCTTGATATTTGTCTTGAACAATAGTTTGTATAATTCATGAAACATATGAATGATGATGATGTGTATTGTATTTTGTAGTGTACTTGTATATTGCACTGTATTTTGTATGGATGTATATGAGCTTTGTATTGTATTATTGTGGCTTGAATGAATGACTTCTGCTAATTCCTAACTACCTAACTCCTAACTTCAGTGAGTAAATTGGAATGAGTAGAAGTCCGATATAGTTTCGGCCACGCGTGAGGATGCGGAGTCACAAGAGGTTGGCTGCAATTCCTGACTCTTAAACTGGTCCGCGGCCCAAATCCCTTAAATGGGTAGCATCCCGGATTGGTGAGTCAAGTAAATCCCGGAGGTGGGACGGTGTAGTCCCCAGGGCCGGAGGTCCCGACGACTTAACATGAGTAAGAGTAAGAGTAAGTAAGTATGGATCCGTAAGTATGTATGAGTATGTATGCGTATGTATGAAGTAACGAGTAAAAGAGTAATCTCCACCCGATTAACCCGGGTGGATCAATGAAGCTAACAAGAACTGTATCTCGTGTATGTAATGTGTATGTGTAATTCGGAAAAAGGTAAGTATGTATTGAATGGTTTATGTTGTACTTCTTGTATGTAATGAAGTGTATGTATGTGCGTATGTCTTGCGTAATGTATTGAGATATTATGTATAAGAGCATGTATGCATGTATGTTTGAAAGAAATCAACCGCATGTATTCGACCAAGTGGTCGGCGTACCCCCACTAGTACGCGGGGTATGCGGTTATCATGCTCGGCGAAAGCTGACCCCTTCGGGGGAACGTTTTTAGTGTGCAGGTACCCGAAGAGGATATGGTCAAGGCATGAGACCGGTGACTACGTTGGATAGTAGCAGTAGAATGTAGAGGTGTACTGATTAGCACACCCTTGTACTTAGAGAGTAAGTAGTTGTGAGGAAGGGGTAGTGGTTAATCTCTTAATGAGTACATATGAACATGGAAGAAGCATTATAATTGTATAAGGATCCTAGTAGACTCGGTTAAGTATATTGTAATGTATGGATTATGGAGGAGTAAGTATTGAATGGAGCATTGTTGTATTTGATTGATGAATGGAGTATGTATTATAGATGTGTAGTACTCGGGATTCCGGTCCATCAGACTGATGTTGTATGTAGAAGCAGTAGCCTTGTTAGTCACGTGGGTGACTAACGGCATTGTATCACCCACTGTATGTAAGTATGTATCCGCTGCATGACTCTGGAAGCACGAGGAGATTGGACGGTAATGATTGTATTAATAGTAGGGGTGTTACACATATTAATATACCAAGTGAAGGTTTAAGTTATTTATACCTTATTTTAGCCAAGATAAGGCCTTGTTTTGCCACGGCAAGTTAAAGGAAAATTTCCACAGCTTCTAAGATGTGTTCTAACAACAAGATAATGATATGGTTAGGTCCCAAACTTGAACTAACCATAAGAGTAATATTAAGTCATGAAAACATGAACTTTTACCTTGAAAAATCAAGGATCTCCCAAGCTGCTTTCGGCCTGATTTTCCAACAGAAAGAAGGCATCAAAACACTCTTTAAACTCAGCTATATAACAGCTAATGATCTAGGTAGAAGAAATCTAGGTTTTACCTTGATTAAAATGGAGTTTAAGCTTGGAATCAGCCACCAAATGATGTGGTTGCAATTGCTACTGATCAAGCATGATAAATGGAAGATTATAAGCCAAGGGAAACAGGTTTTACAACCGGAATTGAAGAGAATCAAGAGATAAGTGCTTAAAGCACATTTTTATACCTTAAGAACAAGTTTAGAGTTCTCTACCTCCTTCCCTTGTTACAGCCGAGAATCACCCTTATTTTATCCTCCAAAACAAGCTAGAAACATGGATGGAAATGATTGATGTTTAGCTCCATGGAAAGAGGAAAGAAATGTGAAGAGAATGAACATATAAAAGCTTAATAAGCTTACCTAGGTAGCAAAGTGTTCTTCTCTTAATTTGGTGTGTTCCCACGGTAATGGAGAAGCAAAAGAGAGGATGGAGGCTGAAGAAATCGGCTGGGAAGAAGATAATGAGAGGAAAGAGAAAGAATTAAGCTTATAAGGTAATGTTTACTACTTTATTGAATAGTAATTAGATGACTCATTGTAGATATTTTTGGTTGCTTAATGGGTGGGTATGACAGCTAATATAAGGCGGCAATTCTTGGTTTGGTCAATGGATAACATTTGACCATAGTTTAAGTTAAGTAATTAAATGTTATTTTGGGTACTATTCATCCAAAATCACTCATTTTGATTTTATTTTTAAACATTGATTTAGACTTTATAATATAGTCTATCATGTCACATAAATGATATAAAGAATGTAATCTAGTCCTTAAAGTGACAAAAAGTCATTATCTTAGAGCTCATACACAAAAACGTGCTTTAAGGTGTTTTAGCGCACATTTTGTGTCACAAGGTGTTTCTGAGATTAGTTTTCTTTCAAAACAGTTATGTTGTGTTCCTTACATGATAATTGATCGTAGGAATCCAATTTTATATCATTTAGAGGTCATAAGACCTTTAAGGTTTCTTAGAGCACATTTTTGCCCTACTTGACCTTGAAGCATGTAAATGCTTGTTCTTTGAGTTGGAGTGTTGTCCAACGATTGTAGTATGTTTATTTATGTGTTAATATGCTTAGGACAAAATTTTAGGTCCTAAGAAGTTCATTTGGGTATGTATTTACCCTAAACAGTCAGTGGGTGCAATATCTTGCTTTGTGTTGACCACTGTTGTTCTCAATTGACTTTTAAGGCATGTTTAGGCCTTAATTAATGTGATTAGATGTTTAATCCATGTTTAATTAGTTTGGGGTATTTCATTAAGATCCTTATACTTGCAATATTGTATTATAATCCCCAACTCACCCTGACCTTTACTCTTGAATTTCCATATTTCCCACTTGTAATTCAATCTCCTCAAATCTCATTTAATATCCAAATATCCCACCAATATTTTCCTTACTTTTCAAATTAACTTCAATACTAATGTCTTCTAATTCCATCTTTTCATTAAATTATTTCAAAGTTCCAAACCCAATTTATAAAAATTCCAACAAACCCCAATCGGCCCATTTTCGCTTTTACGCTTAACCTTTCTCAAATTTATGAATTTCCCCCTCAATTTTCCTATATTACCAAATCCACCAACCAACAATTATTCCCTAGTTCAAATTTCAATCTTTCTTTCTCACTTTTGGTCAAAACTCTAATTCCAACTAAGTTTGACCGAATTGCTGCTTTCCTCCCCTATACTTTCAAAATTACAGTTTTTTGACCCCCTAACTTTTCTAAAGATTACATTTTACTCTCAAATCTTACTAACTTACATTTTCCACTTCTTACCCAAATAAACTTTGATATTCAGTCTTACAAATATTTATCCTTCCCACCCTTATCTTTGAGTATTCTCCTACTTAGCCCTTTAATCTTATAGTTACCAATACATCCTTAAAACTTCTAATTACACTTTAACCCAAATTTGTCTTTAACATCTTACAAACAAATCCTAATTTCCGTAAGTTTTTGTCCTCCCAATTTTTGAAGTATTTTAATCACTCCAATAGCCCTCGAAATATCAAATTTTTACACATATCATTATATCATAATAACATTAACTTTTGGAAGTGTTAGAACTACCAAAATGCTCATAAAACTAGCATAAACTTTTGGCCATATTACAAGTCATTATATACACTTTTAAGACTCCAAAATATCCATTATAACATGCCCATTTTCAGACCTAACATAACCCATATAGTCCAAAGTTTGGTATTTACATAAACCACTTAAACTTATTAAAAATGACAATTTAGATCCTTGCATCATTAGTGCACAAAACCAAATATGTTAGTGCAGATCTAGGTTCATTCTTAGGTAATTTTAATCCATTTTTTCAACCCTTAGTTTCGGCCATATTAATTACCCAACATTAAACTATTTAAAACACCAAAATAAGCCTTAAGGTTTGAATGTTACCCTAGATGCTCCAAAGTAGATTTTTGCTCTTCCAATTTTCATCCCTATATTAACTTGAAGGGGAAAATTAGATATATGTATAGATCTAAGGATTAAATTATAGTTTTAGGCTCTAAACCTAAGATACAAAACTTATTGCTTAGTGTTGTTTTTCCTTGATTTTTCCCACCTTGTTCTTCCTTATTTTCAGCCAACACACAAGGTTCTATGGAGCTCCATTTTTCATCCATGTTTAGAAGAGGGAGAATAAGCAAAGTTAGTGTATACGGGAAATTTGGTTCTTTCTTATATCCTCAAAAGATTACTACCGATGAAATATACACCAAGAAGTATAGTGGTTCGGTCGAGAAACCGGCCTACGTCAACTTCTCAACAATATCTTTATTCCTTTCTTGATATTTTGGTATTACAACTTAGAAAGATTTTCTATGTATTTCTCTCTTCTCATCTTGTGTGTCCATACAAATGATCCCTCTACCTCTATTTATAGACTTTCATGATAAGATCTATCTTTAAGCTCCTATGCACGTGGCATTATTCTATTGGGGTAACTTTATACCCTTTATACTTTCCTCTAGTAAAGGCCTTCTAAGGCGGTAATCTGAAGGAGGGGCATGTTCCTGAAGAATGGGCATGTTTGTTAAGATACTTACCCAGCTATATAATATACCCGCCCGGGGACTAGGTCCGGAAGCAAGGAACAGAATCGATGCCCGGAAGTGATACTTCGAAAGCGGGGCCCAGGAGTCGAGTTGCCTAGAGGCGAATATGTTTGCCTGGCCACCGAACCCATAAACAAAAGGCGGAGACAAAGCCTGAAGACCAAGATGGGTCCTGGAGATACAATCTGAGGATGAAGCCCGGGGACAAGGTTGCCCGCCCGGGAACATGGCCCGGTATAGCCTACTGTGGTTTTTTCCCTATGGTATATTTGATACCATTACATCTTTGCTTTCAGTTCTCTTGTCTCGTCATATTTTCCCCTTCTCACTTTAAACTCCCAAACATAATCACAGGAATGTCTAAGGGTTTAAAGCACAAAATGAGCACTAAGGAATGAGATTAACCTTGAAGCTCTCCAAATTCATATGCTTCTCCAAACTTTTGGCCACCACTATAGGAATAAGTTAAGAGTTAGATCTTTAGTAGATCGAAGGTTTTGAAAGTAGTTTAGACATAAAATCTTAGTTCTAAGACTCACCTTTTTGGTTAAAGTCTACCTTTGTCTTGAGCTTGTTTTCCCTTGGAATTTCAGCCAACAATGAAGGTTAATGAAGCTCAAGTTTTTTATGAAAAGAGATTTAGAAAATGAGCTAAATTAGAGGGATTTATGGACCTCCAAAAGTCAAAAGAAAGGCTTGGAGTTTAAAGCTCGTTTTCTTACCTTAAGCATGGTTGAATCTAGCTAGCCTTCTCCATTGTTTCTTCTCAAATTTTTGGCCTCCAATAGTGTATAGTTTCGGCCTTAGCTTAAGTGGGAAGTGGTTGGTGTTCTCCTTGCTTGGTAGATGAAGATTTGTTTAGAAATGAAGAAGATTCAAGAGGAGAAGCAAGAGTTTAAATGGAAAGCTTGTTGTGTCCTTCCATGGAAGCAAAGAAAAAAGAAAATCAAAGGGAGGAAGAAGATGATGAGCTCGGAAACCTAGGTAGGAAATAAAGTGTAAGAGTGTTAGGTGGTTTAAGTAACCAAGGTAGGAAAGAGCAAGGTTTGACTTTTGTGACTTAAAGCATTCTTATTCCAAGAAGCAAAATTGAACTTGGTGACTTGATCCTCCATAGACAAAGCCGGCCACATGAAGATATTTTAGGGGGTTAGTTTGGTAATTTATGGGTAATTGAATGAGAATGGATTTATAACATTAAGAGCTTAATATGTTTGTACATTAGGACTTCTCTCATAAGTTAGATTATAATCTACTTGGTTACCTTGTCCCAAGGTATATTTTTTGTGTTTTTGAGTGATTATTACACTTACTAGTCATTTTGACTATATGAAGTATGTTCTTGATTCACTCACATTGTTTGTGTTCTTAGTTCATGTAATGACATATTACATGTTAAACCAACTTTATTAATTGATTCCTATTTATAATTACTCCCTTTTTCATCCAATATTTAATGTGGGGCTTAATAACCCTTTTTTACTATATATATATAAATAAATATATTTAGAGGTTCTACATTTCCTTAATAAATTAAGGCTCATTAGCCTTTATAATTTAATAATTAATCCTTAATTATATATATATATATATATAAACCTTAGGGGTATTTCTAAAGTTCTTATCATCAAACCACCAACCAAACCGCATCAAAACGTGAAGATTATTCTCTAGAGGTAGAATCAGAAGCTAGGAGTCGTTGCACAAATAGGAGTCAACCGACCAACCGACGAACCAACCAAAGAATCCTGACATGCGTTAGCAACATCCCGGAGTGCTCAAATGGTACCCACAAATTCGTGAACCTACAATCTTCACACGCTCCCTACGTTTGTTCTTTGTCAAAAACCTAACCTCAAAGTGCTATCTTTCTAAGTTTATTTGTGTGAGCTAGGAGTTGTTGCGCAAAACTAAGTCAACCGACGAACCAGCCAAAGAATTTTGATGTGCGTTAGCAACATCCTGGAGTGCTCAAAATAGTTTGGTGCCCACAAATTCGTGAACCTATAATCTTCACACACTCCCTACGTTTGTTCTCTGTCAAGACATGACCTCAAAGTGCTATCTTTCTTTATTTGCTTTCTCCTTAGAAACGTGTTTGTCAAGTTTTCTCACTAATCCACTTCAAATTGAAAACTTTTCTTCACTAATCAACTTAGAACTTCTAGGGAACTCACCCTCAAAATTTGAGCCAAAAACTCCCTCAAAATCTTCATGAATTTCTGTCCAAAGGTGGTCCACACCCACAGACGTCGCGTCTGAGGTATCAGACCATCCACGGAAGGCGGTAGATATTAATTTTCAACTTCTTTCATTAATTTTTGAGGTTTGTCGGGGGTCACAGACGCTAGGTCTGGGGTCCCGAATGTAGAAATTTTTTATCTTTTGCTAATTTTGTTTTATGATACTTTCTAAAATTGGGTCCGTGGTCAAGGATAGTAGGTCCGGGGTCACAGCCAGAGACAAATTTGACTTAGTCGGCCCAAAACCCTAGTATAGGCTAGGTATTATTCCTTTCAATTTTCTTCCAAAAAGTGTTAAAAATAAAAAAAATGCAGAGAAGCTGCTCACATACTAAATCCACCATAATTAAAGCCTTATATGCATAAGTAAAGGGGAAATAGCTTGAAGGGTAATGAAAGTAATTGAACACGGAAAAAATTATACACCAAGCACCCAAACCCGAACTCTACATTTCCTAGTTTAATTAGGTTTAAAAATGGTGCGACTCCTAATAGGTTCCCGTGACTAACCTTTGTTTTAATAATATTATTTATAACAGAGTTCTAACCTTAGGTTAAAAGTTAGACCTAGAACCTAAATAGATTTAAACGCTAGAACACATAGGATCAGGTTCGAAAATCAAGGCTCAAAGTAACTAAAAAGTTGTAAAATAAAAAATATATATAAAAGTGCTATAGATAATGACTACCACAACACTGTGATTAATTTATAGCTAACATAGTGTGTTAGTCATTTATCTTAAACTAATTGTTGTGTTAGTTAATTGTAAGAATAAATATAATAGTAGTCATAAGACAAAAAAAATAAAAATAAAAGATATATTAATTGGCTCATATTTTGGATTAACCTGTTCTAATATAGTTTGATCGTAGACTTAATAAAGTTTTCAAAACGGGCTCTATATTAGGTTTAACTTACCAAACATGATTTTAACAATCCTAAATATAACCAAAGAATTTCTATTAGGGAAAAAAAAATTACGAGAAAATTAATCCTGAATGTATTATTAGAAATATGATGAAAAATAAATATTAGGTGATGTGTAAACTATAAAGATATTTAGTTTACACAAAATGAAATTTAAAGAGAAATCACCAAAATTATGAATCACCACTTATCTTTTATTTTACTTAGTTTTTAATTTTTTTAAATATCTTTCATCTGTTTGACTCTATCGTACTCTCTGTCTTGAATTGACCATCTGTTTCGTGATAAAAACAAACAAGCGGGTCACTCAGACGGGGAGTATAAATTTAGAATTTTTTTTTCAAACTTAACCATCTTCTAATTCTTTATTGAAGTAATTTTGCCCTACATGTTTGATTTCACCCTCAATAATTTACATGGATACACTTATAATTTTCAAAACATTATAGAACATTGTAATTTCCTATTATCTTAGGAGTGGGAAATATATATCGCCTAATCCTAATTAGCTAGTATCTCAGCTATTATTACGCATACATAGACACTTTCTCCTCGGTTATGCTTGTATTACATTTCTACGCATAATAAAAGATGAATCAACTCCTAGCTCTCCATTTTCATTACAAACTTGGGCTATAACCTGAAGGTACATTCCAAAGCCAAAAAAAAATGTAACACAAAAATCAACATTGCTAGCCTCTATCCCAAGATTTCTAATCATCTCAGCTGTCTACTCGCTACCCCAAGACAATGAAACCAGAAGGGAAACCTTCAGATGAAGGATTGCCCCAAAAACTCATGATCCTAGAGGTCAAATTAGAAACAACTTGTGACCCTCTGTGTCTATATAATAAACTGCGTCCAGCACGAAAATGTATTAAAGACGAGGCTCTGTCAATAGCCCCTTCCTCTCGGACCTCGCCCACGGCCATACCAGCCTCTTCCTCTCCCACGCCCACGAAATCCACCTCTTCCACGGTAAGATACACTTTCCAATGCTCTATTCACTAGCTGGTTCTGGAAACCACCACCTCGCCCTCGCCCTCTCTTAGCAGGACTACTATTCGAACCATTTACAGGGACAGGCGCAGATCTCTTGGTCCTGTATCACCGAGCAAAATGAAAATCTGTCAATTACACCAATAAAATATTCTGTTGCTCCAATGAAAGATTAGGCTAATTGGTTCTTAACTGCGAACTGAGAAAATGAAGACTCCCATCATCAACAGATAAAAACCCCGGTAAAAAGCCAAGAATATCTACACTCAAAACTGGTGCAGAGTTTGTAAAAGCTTACCCAGAACCAGAGGTATTAGTAGGTTTAGCTGGCTCTTGCCATGATAGACTGATCTTCTTATCCCCGATGAAAGATGGCGTCTTCGCATGGAGTGGCTGACCATTTGTGGCAAAAGAATGAGTTAGCTATGCCATAGGCTATAAAATCAAAATGAACTCAAAAATACGAGAGAAGGTTCTGCACCTGTGTCATAGCCAGAATATTGTTGCAAGTTCTCAATCCGTTGGTAGCATTTTGCTTTTGTAATTTCTAGATGACCAAGAAACTGTTATTTGAAGCTCATGATGATGAAAAACCAAACAGGACATACGAAACAACTCCTAACTAGATGTGGAGTGTGGACTTACAATTTTGTCTTTGCCTTCACCGGAGACAGCACTACCCATTGCCTTGTTAAGCTCAGCCATACCTTGCGTTAATTTCTTCAAGCTACCCCTAGCCAACTCTTCAATGCATGTCAGCCTAACACACATGTAAAGGTAATAGCACATCACAAATAGATTTTATATTGTTACCAAGAAACAGATTTCTGTACAAAATTAGACAAATGAGCTACTGGATCTATCAATAATATTAGAAAAAGTAAACAGCAGTGACTCACAACTTCAACCTCTGCTTGAGCGAAATGATAAACATGTTTTAGATATAGCATTCACAAATCAAGGAAAAATCAAATCGAGACTTTCAGATAGAAAGCAGCAACTAGAAACCGGTCACGCTATCTTATCTTTTTAAACAATACTATCTGATAAGTCATGGTAGTTAGAGTAGTTTAGGAAGTTCCAGGGATTTTTACCATTAGTAATTATTGCCATTAGCATTTATTGTAAGTTTGAATAGCTTTTATTATAGTTTGAATAGCTTTTTATTATAGTTTGAATAGTTTTTATTATAGTTTGAATAGCTTTTATTATAGTTTGAATACGGTTAGGATATTGCCATTAGTATTTATTGTAAGATTGAATGGCATTTATTATTAGTTTGGACAGGATTAGGATTTCAGCATTTATTAGGATAGATATTGCCGTTAGTATTTATTGTAAGTTTGAATAGCATTTATTGATAATTTGAATAGGATTAGGATTTTGGCTAGTATGTTAGTATAAATAAGGGGTGAGGGTTGTAAGTAGAGGCATAGATGAATTGAACAATCTTGGCCTCTTTTGAGGATTATAGGCAGAGAGTGTACCCGTACCCCTCTGAGATACTATCAATACTATCTTATATTTCATAATTCCTTCATAAATCCTAGCGATACTATCTTATAGTTCGTAATTCCTTCATAAATCTTATCAATTGGTATAAGAGCTCTTTCCAGGGCCTAGGGTTTTAGAGGGGGCAAAAACTTAGAAATCATAGAACATTTGGAAGATGGAGTTTCCAAGTGGCGTTTTTGAACCTCCAGCTTTTTATGGCGTACGCGCATGGATGACTGTGCAAAGTGCAGCTATACTTCATCAACAATGACATCAAAGACGATGATCGATTCATGGCCGCCGGATATTACATGGAAAGGGAAGCGTTTGAGTGGTTTCAATGGCTTTGGATGTCATTTGGAAAGCTTTCTTGGAAAGAATTTCAAGGATTCTTGATGGATCGATTCTAGCCTTCATCAGTGAAAGACTTCTTCAAGTATCAGCCTGTTCTTGGGCAGTGGGAGGTTTCAAAACAAAAACAAATGGAAGATGAAGAGTTGTTCATTGAGATCCTTGAACGCATACAGCAGAGGTTGGAAGAAATGCAAGAAATAATCGGTCATGGTTTGTTATCAAACACGAAGCGCAATCAACTCAGTATTGTAATGGTCAGATTTGAAGGATTCCTTCAAGTCAGAAGTGGAAACTGATTCGGCGAAGGACTCCTTCGAGTCAAAATCGTAGATAGGTCTTTTGCCCCCACCGGTAAAGGAAATTGTTCCAGATGCGGGATTGAAGGTCGAAGACGTGGGGAAAGAAATCACCATTGATGAAGTAAATGGGAGAAAGCTTGATCGATCGAACCAATCAGAGAAGAAAGTTGGAGATCAATGAACGGAAATGATCGAGGCGAATGACTGATTGTGTTTCAGATTGAAGAATCATAAGTCAAAGTGATGGTGAAGGAACCAAAGTTGGAGGATTCAAAAGTTTCAATAATGATGAACATGGTGTTGATTAGGAGATCACAAGGAAATAGAAAGCGGAGGAGACGAAAAGCAAAGATGAAAAAGAGAGATTGGGATTGCGAGCTACAGACGAAGACAATAAATCTTCTACCAAGAGTTCAGGAAACTAAAAGAAGATTGAAGCAAAGAAAACTTGAATGACTGAAGAGAGAAAAGAGGAGGCGATTAAAGAAAAAGAAGAAACTGAAGAAGATTTTCAACACACCTGAGAATCGCTCTATCTCTGACTCTAGTTTTTTTTCCTTTTTGTTGTCCAACCTAGGGGACAAGGTTGTTTGAGGGGGAGAGTGATAATAAGTCATAGTAGTTAGGGTAGTTGGAAGTTCTAGGGGTTTTTGCCATTAGTATTTACTGTAAGTTTGAATAGCTTTTATTATAGTTTGAATACAGTTAGGATATTGCCATTAGTATTTATTGTAAGATTGAATAGCATTTATTAGTAGTGTGGACAGGATTAGGATTTTAGCATTTATTAGGATAGATATTGTCATTAGTATTTATTGTAAGTGTTGTCGTATATATTGTTCTGTTTATTTAGTATTATTTAGGCTGGTCGTTACATGTAAATATATAGTTAGGTAATATTTACTCAGTTTGTTACACAATAAATAATTAAGAAGAAATTTTTTTTATTCTGTTGTTACAAAATAGATAAATAAATTTATTATTGTTTAGATTTTAGAAAACCCTAATTTGTCTATAGGGTTGTATAAATACGGCTCTAGCCTCTCAATTTTGTATATACGCAATTCAGCAATTAATAAAATTCTTCATGGTATCAGAGCCCGGGTTCAGCCTTGGGTAATGCACCACTATCTAATGGATATCCGAGTAGAAATGGACTGTGTCACGGAGAAGGGACCGAGCCAGTACCATAGAGTTGGACTGTGTCACGAAGCCAAGCCAGTACCAAGTCGGGTCCAAGCAGGGTGCAATGTGGGAGGCAACGGAGGTGAAAGACTCACTTGAGAGGGGATATTGGAGAGCAAGTGTGAGTCCTACATTGAAAATTATATAGCTAGTAAGTAGTTCATATAACTTATGGGCTACTCCACCTAATGTCAATTGGTTTTAGGATAGACCTCATGAGTTATTGGGTCTTACTAGTCTATATGGGCGCTAAAGAAAAATAGAACTTGGGAAATCAGTGATAAACCACAAGTAAAATACAGAGAGAGTACAACACTTACTACTAGAGAAGGGAAGAAATGACAGAGGTTTTGTAGTCATCGCAAGAGGTCCAACCACAATAAGGAGCAATGCTGGCAATTGTACCCACATTTTCGAGAAAATCGAGATAATCGAAGTCATGGAAAGGCAAATCTAACAACAGTTTCAGCCATGAGTTCGACTGATAAAGAAAAGCTCAAAAATTTGTTAGCTTCGTTGGATAAATCACAAGGTGCCTCTTCTCAAGTCGGTCAGTATTCTCTTACTCTATCGGGTAATTCTCTATTCTCAACATGCATAAATGCTTCAGAAAGTGCTCTTCCTTCAAATTGGATCATAGACTCCGGAGCTACTTCACATACGTCATCAATACCTATGAGCCTTGCTCTTTAAATTCTCACATAACTACAGCTAATGGTTCTTCAGCCAAGGTTGTAGGGCTAGGAAACCTCTTTGTTTCTGATTATCTCAAATTGAAAAATATCCTTCATGTTTCACATTTGTCAGCTAATTTAGCTTCTGTCTACAAACTGACTAATGATCTAAATTGCTTTGCTATATTTTCTCCTTCTTGGTGTGTTCTTCGGGATCAGAATGCGGGGAGGATGATTAGAACAGCTAAGCAGAAAAATGATCTCTATTATCTGGATTTGTCGACCTCATTCACCACGAAAAAGGCCTTTCATACCAACCCCAACAAAAAAGAAGATACCATTTGGCTCTATCACCATCGATTTGGTCATCCTTCTTTTGGTGTGATGAAGCATATGTTTCCTAATTTGTTTATTGACGTTGATGTTTCTAGTTTTCTTTGTGAGCCTTGTGAACAAGCTAAACACACTCGTACTTTGTTTCCCTCTCATAATAAAAGAAGTACTCCTTTTGCTTCAATCCATAGTGATATTTGGGGTCCCTCTAATGTGATAAATATATCTAGTGCTCGATGGTTTGTCACACTTATTGATGATTGTACAAGGTTTACTTGGGTGTTTCTCCTTAAAAATAAGTGACATAAGTGAGATTATACCTGTTTTTATACTTTCATAAAAAAAAAAAATTTAACACCACCATCAAAAGAATTCAAACTGATAATGCCAAAGACAACTTCAATCAGTCCCTAACCAGTTTTTTTAAATTCAAAGGGCATAATTCATGAATCTTCTTGCGTATATACACCACAACAAAATGGGGTAGCCGCGCGAAAGAATCGTCATCTCTTAGAAGTTACTCGGGCCTTGTTATTCAAGTCGAATGTGCCACAATTTTACTAGGGGAAGCTATTCTTACTGTCTGCCACCTTATTAATTATATTCCTTCTCAGCCTTTCCATTATTAAAGTCCTATTCAATGTCTTCGGAAAGTCTACTCTGATTATAAAATCTCTAATGACCTTGAGTTACGAGTGTTTAGGTGTACAACTTTTGTCCATGTTCACAATGCTCACAGAGGGAAGCTAGACCCAAAATCTGTCAAGTGCATTTTCCTAGGATACTCTCTGACCCAGAAGGGTTACAAATGTTTTAATCCATCCACACAAAAAAAAATGTATGTGTCGGCTGATGTGACTTTTGCTGAGGATATTTCTTTCTATAGTAAATCAGACTCAGAGCCCTCACAACCAGAGCTGGTAAATAACCCTCAAGTACTAAAAGAATCAGACAATAAAGTGTTTGATTTCTCTTTACAGCCATCATCTCCAACCTCACAACAACAATCTTCCATAGCACCACAAAATACCTTGTCACCTATAGCTCCACAACCAAGCCCTAACCCCACACCACAGGAACAACCTCCATTAATGAGGGTTTATACTAGGAGAGTAGGGACCATGTATCTCCAGAATCAGGACCAAGAGTCTGCTCCAAATGCTGATTCTGAAGACACTCCAGCTTCCACCAACGAGTCAAATTATCCTCTTAATCTTCCCATTGCTGTTAGAAAAAAAGTTCATACATGCACTCAAACTCCTCTTTATCACCAACTTTGTTTCCTTTGATCACTTCTCTCCTTCTCATGCCTTGTTCATTTAAAATCTCAATAAGATTGATATTCCTAGTCCTGTTTCTGAAGCATTAGCAAAAAAAGAATGGAGGGAAGCCATGAAAGAGGAAATGAGGGCACTTGAGAAAAATAGAACTTGGGAAATCATTGAGAAACCACAAGGGAAGAATATTGTTGATTGCAGGTGGATTTTCGCTCTTAAATACAGGTCAGATGGAAGTTTGGAACGCTATAAGGCAAGCTGGTTGCTAAGGGATACACACAAACATATGGGATAGACTATCAAGAAACCTTTGCTCTTGTAGCTAAGCTCAATACTGTGTGAATCATCCTTTCTCTTGCTGCTCACTTTGATTAAGGGCTTGCTCAATATGATGTTAAAAATGTTTTTCTTCATGGTGATTTGCATGAGATTTACATGAGAATTCCTCCAGGTTTTGGGCTGCGTTCGATAGTGGCATTTTTGTGGCATAACTACTTCTGGCATAAATGTCAACATTTAACATATTTACTTTTACCCGTTCATTTACAACATATCTGTCTTGGCATTTTTGTGGCATATTTTAACATATTTGTGGCATAAACACCAATGTTTGACATAAATGCCACATAGGGTCTTGCAAGGGCTCGGATCCCATAGTTTGTTAATAATAAAAAAAATTACAAAACATAGAATAAATATTTTAAAATTTAATATACATGTGCAGCTATTTTAAGAAATTACCAACTACAGCTTAAAATATAAAAAGTATTATAAAAGTTAATTGCCCTCTTTAAAACATACATATTGAAGAGAATGAAAATTTTAAATACAAAAAAATTATAAAAGTATTATATAATATATTGGAGCTAAAATTTGATTAAAAATAGAAAAAATAGTAAAGAGAATGATAATTTTTTAATATTGCTTTATATATTTTTAAAGTTTTTACAGCTATATATGTATTTTTTATTTGTACATCCAACCAATATATTAATAAACTTAAAGTTATCTCCACTTTGTATATTTTTAATATATATTATTAATTTTTGTAGTACTTTGTGTATTAAAATATATAAAATAATATTATAAAAAATTGAATTATGATTCTCTTTACTATTTTTGTCTTTTGTTATTTTTGTAGCTTCAATATAATATATAATACTTTTTTATACTTTTTTATATTTTTAAGATTTAATAATAATATAAATATGTTTTTTCATTTTATACAACTTTTATCAATACATTAGTAAATTTAAAATTTTAATATTGTTATTGAGTTTATCAATATTTAGGTATTGATGGACTTTAAATGGTAACAAATTACTTATCTTATAACATTTATTAGTATTTACTTTATTTATTTTCAACAAATTATTGTGCAACTATAAATTAATATTTATAATTATAGTATACAAAATGATGAACGCACCGAACATAGCTAACTTAACTAACTTATGCTACAAAAATACCACTGCCAAACACTAGTTTTCAAAACAACTATAAATATTCCACACTGCCAAATAACCATATTCAAAACAGCCACAGATATGCCAGCACAAAACAGCCAGTAGTTTATGCCACAAATATGCTAGACAAAACAACCACCCAAATATGCTACAAATATGCCGCAAAACAGTCATGCCAAACAGAGCCTTGATGCTTCTGACAAGAAGAATAAGGTTTGTAGGTTGAGGAAGGCTTTGTATGGCCTCAAACAGTCTCCAAGAGCTTGGTTTAAGCAATTTGCAGGGGTTATGAAAGCTATTGGTTATCATCAGAGTCAAGATGATCATACACTGTTTGTTTGACACTCGCGCTCGACGATATTATAGTGACAGGAAGTGATGAGCGAGAAAAAAAGACTAGAGCAACAACTGCAATCTAAATTTGAGATCAAAACCCTTGGCTCTCTCAAGTATTTCTTAGGGAATTGGAGTAACTCGGTCATCTCATGGGATCTTTATCTCCCAACAGAAGTATATTACTGATTTATTGATTGAGAGAGAAAAGTTCAAATGTAAGCCAGTGAGTTCACCTACGGATCCAAGCCAAAAACTCAAGGAATTAGAGGATGAACCTAGAGTAAATGTTCAAATGTATCAGCGATTATGTGGTAAGCTGATATACTTAGCACATACTCGACCAGATATAGCCTATGATGTTAGCATCCTTAGTCAATTTATGCAAGATCCTCAAGAATCACACTTACGAGCTGCATATCGTGTATTGCATTATCTAAAAGGAGCTCCAGGCAAAGGCATTTTGTTTGCTCGAGGGAAGAATTTAGATCTTCAAGCTTTTACTGATGCAGATTATGTTGGATCATTGGTTGATCGAAGATATCTACAACAGGATACTGTGTTTTTCTTGGAGGCAATTTGGTCAGTGGGCAAAGCAAAAAGCAAAATGTAGTAGCTTGATCTTCGGCTGAATCAAAATTTGGAGCTTTAGCACATGGGCTGTGTGAGTTGTCGTGGATCAAGATAATTTTATCTAATCTTCATATTGAGTTGGAAGCACCTATAGAGCTAAGGAGTGATAACAAATCAGCCATAAGCATTGCTCATAATCCAGTACAACATGATCGGACAAAGCATGTGGATATTTATAGACATTTTCAAGGAGAAATTGGGTGAACAACAGGTTGTGTTGAGTTATGTTCCATCAGATGATCAAACAGCAGATGTGTTCACCAAACTGTTACATGGCCCAAGATTCAACTCACTTGTTTCCAAGCTTGGAATGCAAAATCTTTAAATTCCAGCTTGAGGGGAAGTGTTGTCGTATATATTATTCTGTTTATCTAGTATTATTTAGGTTGGTTGTTACATGTAAATATATAGTTAGGTAATATTTACTCAGTTTGTTGTAAATAACTAAGAAAATATTTTATTTATTATGTTAGTTACAGAATAGATAAATAAATAGATATTATTGTTTAGATTTTAGAAAACCCTAATCTGTCTATAGGGCTGTATAAATAGGGCTCTTGCCTCTCAGTTTTACGCAATTGAGCAATTAATAAAATTCTTCAGTAAGTTTGAATAGCATTTATTGATAATCTGAATACAATTATGATTTTGGCTAGTATGTTAGTATAAATAAGGAGTGAGGGTTGTAAGCAGAAGCATCAATGAATTGAACAATATTGGCCTCTTTTGAGGATTATAGGAACAGAGCGTACCCGTACCCCTCTGAGTTACTATCAATACTATCTTATATTTCGTAATTCCTTCATTAATCCTAGCAATACTATCTTATATTTCGTCATTCCTTCATTAATCCTAGCAATACTATCTTATATTTCGTAATTCCTTCATAAATCTTATCACTATCAACACAATCAAACAGAAGAACAGTAAAATGAAAGATATAAAGAACAAAATGAAAGCAAGTTATAACTACTACACCCAGTCAAATATCAGCGACGGATGAAACAAACAAGCAGTCACTGAGATCCCTAGCAAATCCACTGGTTTCTCACAGTATCTACTTTCTTCAGCGAAGTAATCATTACTAGACTGAAAACAAAAAAACATACCTCTCCATAAAATCCTTATTAAGCTCTGAGAAGTCTTCTCCGAGCCTATCTGATGGCTGGCCCGTCACAATCTTGTATCCACATAAACTGTTGGTAGCATTAGGAACCTGACAAATAATAATAGGAGTTAAAAAATTATACAGTTACAAGTTCTGAGTACATAATAATGGAACACAGTACCTTTGCAGCTAAATGGTGGAACGTGTACAGCAGACACTCGATGAAGTTTAAGTTCGTCTCCTCTTTTATACGAGGCATTAACTTCTGGAATATAGGTTATACAACACTCAGAGAGAACTTCAATATAAGCACTTTCTGGGAGGCTTGGGTTGCTTCATTACTCAGTGAAACGTCAACAAAACAATACCTTTAGCAGTTGAACTATGGAAGGAAGAATCTGACGGGAATCCTGTGGTGCAGTGTATGGAGAGCTCTCAGCAAGGCCTTTGAGCAAATCTAGCTTCTGCCCCTCCGGAAGCTGCAAACAAGTAATAGGGAAAATATGAAGAGGAAAACAGAAAGCACATCCGTCCAACAACATTTTAGAGAATGAAGTACCATAAACAGGATTCTAGGCAAAATAATAAGATTAAGTAAGATAGGATACCACATGAAAATGGTTTCAGGAACCTATTAAAGGATTCTTAGAAAATCATTAGAGGGAGCAATCTAAAGTGTGATAAGAAACATTAAAAACCTGTACCAATCAATTACCTTGTCAAAAACTGGAATCAGATTCATCTTCATGTAGTTGTAGAACTTGCTATTTGAAGCCCCTTTCTGTTTACAGCGGAAAAGCTTTTACCAACATGCATATACCTTCACCAATTTCATCAAGAAATAAACCTCAGGTAGTACACTCACCTTAAAAAAGGGGATAGCCATATGAAAGCATACCAAGATCCTTTGAAGATGGTCTCCATCTGAAATCTGCAGCAGACAATAGACTATGAGAGGGTTATCACTAACGTCACCCCAGAAAAACATTACATGTTCTAAATAACTTCTAAATCGGCATTTCAACCTTCAAAAAGCACAATCAAGTTAGGAGCAAATCAAACATAAAGCGTATGCTAGAACAAAGAGGGAAACTGCTTAATTTATACAGTGCAGAGCTTTAAAGACGCCCCCAGAGAAATCCTTAGATATTTGGGTAAGTATTCCCTCACTCCTAACATATTCACTTTATAGCATAACAAAGACATAACTATATATAGTCGGGACTAGTAATAAAAAGAATGCAACAATCCAAAGTTGCATGGTTTGCTAGAGCAGTAAATATGACATACGAATCTACTACACGTTTCAAAAAAAAGAATAAACCACCAAACATACATATAAAATTATTCAGTAGCGGGTAATAAGAAGCTAAGGCTGGTCTAGTTTCACATTGTACGGAAGAATTAGGTGGAATAAGCCACAGAGGCAAGACTAATTCCCCAGGTTGGAAACCTCCTACCCCTAGCTATGTCATGAAAAAGATCTTGCATTCAATTCATTCTTCAACGCCACACTCAAGCTTTTGCTAAATATATTAAGCTAAAGAGCTGAGAAATAATTTCTTCACTAAACTTCACCAGTTTTACCAACGATAGCAAGATGCAGACAGATATATAACAGCAATATCATTCATCACACAATTTTCATCATAAATTATGAATAAAGTGATACACATAATTGCCAGAAGTCACATACCCACTACTGAGGTTGATGCATAGTTTTGATCAAATAATCACAATACACAGAAAAAAGATAAGAGTTCTCGGATAAACAGGGATACAAAAGGATACAAACAGTGTAAGAGATGAAATGTCATTCAAGAAGTCCTCTTAATTGAAAAGATGAATTCACTGTCTCAACAATGAGATTCAAGGAATGAAGACAACTCACAATGCAGTACCACCACAACTCAAGCCTTTGGCAACCTCAAACAAACATGTTATTCTAGGATATACAGATTGAACTCACATCAAATTCCACATACAAATCTGCTTGATCTTCAATAATCTCGAGAAGCTCTTGAACACGCTCTATGGGTGCTTTTTCTCCAAAAACACTCAAACTATTTAAGAAGTCCATAAACATCTTAAATTCAGCACCATTGACATCCCGCAAACTCTGCAAAATGAATAACATAACTAATACCTCAGAGCTGAACTTACAAACATCTCAAATAAAAACGTATATTTTATCTAGAAAAACATTAAAGATACCTTCTTAATTAAATCAGTTATATGTCTCTCCATTTGCTCCTGAGGCTTTAGCAGTTCACTTTTTATAGGAAAGACCTGCAAAAGAAGTAATAAATGCAAATTCTTGTCAGCTCAGAAGTACATGGGAAACCTAGAGCCATGCATCTTAGGTATGGTATGATTTTAGTAGATGAAACTACTTAAAGCATGACGGCTTGAGAAAATCGTTATGAAATCAATACAGAACCTTGTCTTTGACAAAGGTCAAAACTTTCTCCCGGACGTTTTCATCTGTACCCTCATCGGCACATTCAACATACTTAAACAAGGCTGTCAAAGATGCTGCAATGCAGAAAACACGCAATATCATAATAGCTGTTGCAATGAACTGTACACAGATAACCACAAAAGATCTCAAAAGCAAGGGTATTTCATTCAATCAGACACTAAGGATAAGAGTGTAAACAAATCACTGAGATTCCAAACATCCTTTACATTGATTTAGCTTACCTTTCACATCCTGCCTTAACAATGACAACAAGGCCTTCTGCACTGCATCACGTTCCACATTGTCCTCTGAAAGAAGAGGAAGTGAATATTAGTTTCAATATAGAGAGCAAACGATAAAAAATTTAACCATAAACTGACATTCAATCTAAAGTAATATACAAGTATATTACCTGTGTTTAGCATTTGAGCAACTACATCAATAACTTTAGAGACAAATTCCGTACTATCCTTGCAAAGAAGGGGAAGACCACGGATGGCCTGAACACGGACCTGCATGAAAAATAAAACAGCCCAAGGCAATCAAGTTTCTTATTATATAAAATAAAAAATAAAAATAAATAAAAACAGGACACGAGAAGATTAGTGTCAACAGTACAGTAACCTAATGCAAAGACAGAAAAACATAACACGATAAGGAAATTGTATTGTCTATAGATACCCTAAGCATTCACGAACCATATCACATCTAAGCGGGATTATGCGCAAAAATATTGGGAGGTTCCCAGGGATGCAAGACAGATAGAAACACTAAAGATGCATACTTGTGCCTAGCTTGCCAAGTGAAATATCTCAGAAGAAGAAACAACCCTGTAAACAAATCTGGAATTTCAGCTAAACAACACATAAAACACAACCATTTTGCTTAAATGATCCTATAACATATCATCTTAATTATGGAATGAAAATATTTTAAGAAAACTATAAAGCAAAACCATGGATTAAATCATTGGACCGGACTGGAGCTGGTCAAATTGAGTCCGCCAAAAAAGAAGCCCAATGGATCCAGGGCCTGAAAGGATTACAAGGGGAGCCTGAACTAAAATTGGAGCCCATCGGCAAGCCTGGTCAGTTTTCTTTATATATTAATCTTCTAATAAATATAAGATGCATTATATTTGTGTTAATTATGATAGAATCCCAATAGTCTTTTGTCGATCTTTTTCCGATATATTAAACTTTATTAAAATTATATACATATAAATATATATATTTTAAAATTGAAAAACCAGGCCAGGCAGGCCAAGCTAGGGTGAAACCCAGAAAACCGGGTCATGGACACTACAAGTCAGCCTAATGGGCTAAAAAATCATCAGAGGCCCATTCGCCCGCTCGAATGATCAGCTCTAGCCCACGCAATGCCTTGCCCTCATAGTCAAATCTCATTTATAAACCCGAGTCAACTTGAAGGCTTTCAAGCTTCAACTGTCTGGTCATCCTTCCTCATTCTATATTTTTGCTGTGTTCCCTAGACCCTACTGGTCATTGTCTCCTGATCATTTCCTCTATCATCTGATCAGAGATGCAATTTTGAACTCACACAATTGCATTGGCAAGTGAGAGCAGGAGAATCTGGCACATTTAGATCCATTCCCTTAAAGAGTAGCAGCAGAGTTAAGTTTTAGAGGACTCATCATGCTTTCAAATAGTGGTTTAACGCATTGTATAGCACAGTAATAGATGGAAGTCCACTGAGATTTGATTTATGCTTATTGAACCATTTATTGGCAAAGTATGAATTGTACAGACTAAAGCCGAATTGCTTGAGCATTTAAGCTATAAAAAACAGAAAACATCAGTTATATACGACTTTTTAAATTGTTTCATGTAGTAGAATAATCTAATTTTCCTGAATCCAGTATTGGTTTGAATGTTTGAGAGTAAACTGATGAAAGCACTGCTCATTCTAACGTATTTACACGTCTTTTACACCATTCGATGCTCCTTAGCTTTCCAGAAATGTCAATTTTCCAACCCAACTCAGCATGCATCAGAAACCAAAAGTAATAATTAGAACCATCCAGTTTGGTCGTTCTTCTATTATAATGAAATTGCAGTCTTCTTCTAGAGTTGCATGAGGTGAGAATTAAGTTTCAAGGGTTGGCTATAATCATAGGGAAGCAAGCCTTGTACAAATACTCATGATGGGATACAATTGGTCAAGCAAAGCTCTAGAGATACGAATTGTCCCATGTCAACATGGTCAGACTTCAGAGTCATAATAGGCTAGTCATGAGTTTTGGTATTACTTGGTTCAGCCACAGCGAAAATGAATTACAATAATTTCACAGAACAAGAGATGACAGTGCATCAGTAAGTGTACTGAAAGGTTAAAATCTTAAATTCAATGACATGTTTCCCCTCGATTTTAATTAATCACAATTTCTGATCAAAGTGAGAAAAAATCCTAAACTCTTTTCCATGTTCTCAGGCCTGCAGGCAAGTCCTCCTAAGTTTAAGCATTCTTGAGATGGATAGATGTGAATACTAAGCAGAAATTCTGCTAGAGTTTGACGAAGGACCACTACCTGTTAGGTAGTTGGAAGCTTCATTGTCAGCTAGTCGCCTAACTATTCATGACTATGCCCTCTTAATTGGTAGTCACTGGTAGGATTAACTCGTGGGGAGCAAGGTGTTTACCATATAGTCGATTTATGTCTAATCCTACGGACCAACATCTGAAGGAAGCTCACCAAACTCTCCAGTATGTAAAAGAAACACAGAGCTATGGCATTCTGCTCATCAATTTAGGATTGAAGGATTTGATTGGCTATTTAGATTTGGACTGGCAGGTTGTCCTATTGGCATAAGGTCAGCAAGTGGATATTATCATGTTGGTTGGTTTTCCATTGTCCGGGAAGTGTAGGAAACAGACTACAATTGCTTTTCTTCAGCAGAAACTAAATACAAATGTAAGAGAAGATTAACTTCAGAAGAAGCCTGGTTGACTAGATCATTGAGAGATCTTGGAATTGATCATATTTAGCCAATGCCTGTTTATTGTGACAATAATGCAGTGGTACATATAGCTAAGAACCCTGTTTATAATAAGAACATCGCATATTGACATAGACTGTCATTATGTAAGGCAGAGCTGCATAAAGGCCTCATTTTAGTCAACTACATACCTTTAAATCTCAATTTGCTGACCCACTGACTAAATTCTAACTGGAACACAAAATGCACACTTGTTCCATGACTTCAGTCTTTATAAAACTGATGCAAATGAAGAGTATAAGTAGCAATCTCATGTGATTCTTTATCTCTCACACCCATGAGATTGAGAGGGGCATTGGAATATTGTACTAGTGCGACGAGAACGTTTTAGTTTCCAGCTTTCCAGTTAGTAGAGAAACTCTAGTAAGACTCTATAAATAAGTTCTAGCCTGCATTTCTCTTGCTTGCTTGAGAAGTCTGTAATAGAACAGTCTTACTGAAGTTTCTCTATCGAGCTCCCTTTTCCCTGAGTTCAGAGTTCTATGCTGAATCAATAAACCTATTCCTCATTTCGATCAATCTCTTGACTTCTAATAGCAAAAGAGGGGGCTTGTTTTAAGAGTTCATGACATAAGACATAGGTAATTTTTTTTCCATTAGCTCAACGGATGAAACGTTTCCATCTAGTTGTCTGAAGCGATTGAATTTTTCTGCTTCAATTTAAAACCCAAATTTACTTGTCGTAGAAATTTAATCGCGAGAGCTATGGCGCTAGCAGCAAGAGTCATCTAGCAAGTGCCCAGTAACAAAACGGGATCTGTAGTCGAGAGCAGTAGCCTCTGTTTCATCACAAGACCACGGCCAGTACAATCAGCAGAAACAACCATAGAAAAAAGCGCGCGTAAAATAGCACTAACATGAAATGAATCACTGTCTACTAACCCCGAGTTCTTCATGCTCGCATAGATCGAACAGAGCATCGAGGGCAGAGACCCATAGGTCGGGGAAGTACTTAAAAAACCTCGGAATGAGCTGTGCAGCCAACTGCTTAGCCTTAATGCTACCTTGAGTTGCCTTTATAATCCCCTCGTAATCAGTGGAACGCTACAAGGCAAATTGGGAAACCAGAACAACTTTAGAGGCCATATCAATTAAAATGATAGATTTAGTAAAAGAAACCCTAGAAGAATAAGACGAGATGCCCAAGAGAAAAACAAAAGCCATGGACAAATACGAAGCAAACACAACTAAAGACTGCTTACTTGTGACTTGTCCTTAGCTTCGCTGAGCCTCTCACCGAACTCATAGAGCTTCTCGATGTCCTTCGCGTCATCAGACGGGTCAGCCATTAGATAGTTCTATTAGAGCTGAGAGTCGAAATTAGAAAACAGAAAACTTTAGAATGACAGTGAAGAAAAGCTGAGAGCATTCAAAGTCGCAGCGTAAAATAGGCTTATAACTACACAAACAGAGATTATGTAAATTCATAGAAGCCTTACAAATCTTGAAGCAGAAGGGTGGAAGTAAAAGCAGAAGAAAATCAGCTGTACGGTTCTCAGTCTCTTTTTCACCTCATTTGTATCCTGTTACAATTTCACTGTAATCGGCCAACTTTCCTCCCAACTCGTTTGACCTTGCTGCCGGTTCTTAAGAGCAACTTATCCGGTTGTCCCGACCTTGTTGTCAAGTTATTTGAAAGATTTCAAGCATTTGAACATGAATCAGAGTACATCTCTACCAACAGCATCCACAACAAATCAGAATTTTTGGTTTCTCCAATGTGTTACATCACCAAAATACTATAATTTAACCAATAATGTGTTATAGGAAACTCATAACCACATTAGTAACTGAATTTTACTTGTAGGCCATTAGGTTGTTCTTCAATTTGTTAGTTTGTTACGGTAAGTAGCTTATATATACAGCTGCAGACTGTACAAAAGAAGAACATGAATATCAATCAAACTCTTCTTCCTAATCAATCTCATTTCTCTCTGTTGCTCTGTCTAGCCTCAGCGTGGTTCACATTCTCATTTCCCTGTGAATCTGCAAGGTTAGAGTGTGTTGTTGTTCATCAAGAACATTAGCACACATCCCCTATCCTCTTCTCTGTACTATTTCTAATCTGGTATTCTGCGGTTGTTACAATCTGTAACAAAGGTATCAAGATGTCAACTCGATCTTCTCTATGGCTGAAACACAAACTTCTCAATTGATACGTGATGCGGTTCGCGAATTGGGCGTCGCTTCACTTCAGATGCAGACTTGTTGCGCGAAACAGAACGCCAAGCTCACAAGAACATCGCAGAACAGAAACACCAAGTTCAACAAGAACATCACCGATTGTTCGATGCTGCAACGTCTGAAAGGAAGGCGGATCGCATCTGACGATTAAGCACCTTTTTGCAATGACCAACCCGCAACAAAAACTGAAGGTGGGATTGGACTAACTCCACGTCGATTCTCAGCCACGCAGCGACATCGCATCGGTATGTTGCGCAGTCCGAGCTAGGGCAAGCAGCAATTCGTCACTGGCAAGTATACAAGGAACCTCTTAAGGAACGATTCGGCAAGGTATTAGACGACCCCATAGCCGAGTTAAAAACGCTACAAGAAACCGCAGGCATCGTCGAATATCATAACAAATTTGAGCTTATTCGAACAAGATTCACACTGTCGGAGGAGTATCTGGTTAGTGCATATTTGGCGGGGCTGCGTTCCGACATGCAAATGCATATTCGAATATTCCAACCTAAGTCGATCGAGCAATGCTTCATGCTGAGTCGATTATATGAGCAGGCTCATCCCAAGAAATCTGGATTTGGAATCGGGCAAGCGTTGAAGACTACCACGTCCGGTCCGCAGAAGCAAGGCGTACTGCCAATGAACAAGGAATTGGAGCTCAAAAAAGGACAGAGGGAGAAGGGCAAAGAATCAGCGGTAGCTCCAAGAAAGTTGCTTACTTCTGAACAAGTGAACGAAAGACGTGCACAGGGGTTGTGCTATTTTTTCGATGAGATGTATACACAAAACAAGCGAAACCAACCGTATATGATTGAGGGTGCTGGGGTTGATGAATCAGAAGAAGACATTACAGAAACGGAAGTTATAGAGGAGGAACCGCAGATTGCTGTAAGTGTTTTGGTGGGTGCATCTGGGTTGGGAAGTTTTCTGGATATTTTCCAACCACCAACTCAGTTTCAACCCCTTCGACATGGCCATAACAATACAATTCCTCTTTTAGCAGGAACAAATACAGTTAACCAGCACCCATACCATTACTTAGACCACCAAAATCTCCAATCCTACCAGTATTTCATGTTTCACTGCTCAAGGCCCATGTTGATCTGCTTCAATGTCAACCAGAATGGATTCTGGATCGTACGATGGTTCATAGACAAAACGAGGGTGCTATTAAAGTTTTGGTTAATTGTTCTGTTCAACCTGAAGGAGACGTTATATGGGAGTTCTACTATGATTTGCTTCATTGTTTTTCTGAATTCAAACCTTGAGGACAAGGTTTTTGGGGAGGGGGAGATCTGTTATAGGAAACTCATAACCACATTAGTAACTGAATTTTACTTGTAGGCCATTAGGTTGTTATTCAGTTTGTTAGTTTGTTACGGTAAGTAGCTTATATATACAGCTGCAGACTGTACAAAAGAAGAACATGAATATCAATCAAACTCTTCTTCCTAATCAATCTCATTTCTCTCTGTTGCTCTGTCTAGCCTCAGCGTGGTTCACATTCTCATTTCCCTGTGAATCTGCAAGGTTAGAGTGTGTTGTTGTTTATCAAGAACATTAGCACACATCCCCTATCCTCTTCTCTGTACTATTTCTAATCTGGTATTCTGCGGTTGTTACAATCTGTAACATAATGAAACTACATATTTACTTTTCACTACAACAATGAGATGTCTTAATTTTCTCTCTCCTACCAAACTACCAATCATATTTTACTATTTTGATGAAGAAAAAAGGAAAAGAAATTAGCTCTTGTTATAAATAGATATATTTATGGTGGACTCCACATCATATGTAATTAGGGTTTCCCCATGTACTCTATATAAATAATGGTCTTGTATACCATTGGAATAAGAAGAATATCAGTTGTCTCTCTATCTCATCTTTCTATACAGTCTCTCTTTCTTCATTTACAACAACTCTCTCACATATCTACTTTTATGTCATAGTTTGCAGAGTTCTTAACTAAGAACTGAAGAGAGAGAATAATGAGTGAATCCACTCTATTGTAGTTCCAATTTTCTTGTCTTACTGACACCAAGAGTTGATTCCACCCTTGCTGTGGATGCTCTTATAGGAAAAGCATAATTTTACCCGGTGCAATGATTCTGCGGTTAAACACTATGGACTTTTCACGACATATAATATTTTATATTTAAAAATAAATAAAATGATTTAAAATATAGATAAAACATTAGAAAATCAAAAAAAAATGAAATATAATGTGATATTATTAAAATACCTCAATGGAGTCTTTCACAACTTGTCATCATGGACACACTACAACATCACTTTTATGGATCATTCACTTTCATTGAACTCACCATCTCCAAACATGTTAGAAATATTGTGGGGAGCATTAGGCCCACATTGCACTGTGCTTGGACACTAGTTGGTACTTGTTCAGTCACTTCTCTCGGTTTATCGTGACATAATCCGTTTCCACTCAGGTATCCATTAGACAGTGGTGCATTACCCAAGGCTAAACCCGGGCTCTGATAATATGTTAGAAATATTGTGGGGGGAACTAGGCCCAATGGAGACTAGTAAGGCCCAATAACCATGAGGTTCCATCCTATAATCAATTGGCAGTAGGTGGAATAGCCCATAAGCTATATGAACTACTTACTAGCTATATAATTTTTCAATGTGGGACTCACACTTGATCTCCAACATTCCCCCTCAAGTGTGAGTCTCTCACATCCGTTGCCTCCCACATTGCACCCTGCTTGGACCCCTCTTGGTACTTGTCTGGTCCCTTCTCTCGGTTTATCATCTCACATCTGTTGCCTCCCACATTGCACCCTGCTTGGACCCCTCTTGGAACTTGTCCGGTCCCTTCTCTCGGCTTATCATGATACAGTCCGTTTCCAGTCGGGTGATCATTGGGGCGGGTGGGCCGGGTTCGGACCCAACCATGATTTTTTTGCCCGTTGGGTTTAAAAAATGTGTCCAAGCCCGTTTTAAAAAAAAATTGGGTCGGGTCGGGCCAAACAATGATTTTATTCCACCTGTGCCGGTGCCTGGCCCGCCCGGCCTAATTTTAACTCAAATTTTTCTTAGTATAAAACACATAATGTTTTCATAAAAATCAAACATGATTAGAACTACCACAGTGTTACAATATATTCCAAAGTGAATTATCTTTTTCTCTAACATAACTAGTTACAATAAACCATCGATGACATTTACATAGCACAATCCTAATATGCACCAAGTGTTTCTCAAAACTCTTACTAGTTCTTTGTTCAAGTATGCTTAAAAGATTCCCAATGGGTTGAGCAACCATTCAAAAAAAAATTGTTGTTGTAGTAGTAGAGTAGAGATTCACCATGCTGATGTTTTCATACAAAATAAGCAACTAGACAAGTTGAAAATATCATGCACGTTTTTTTTATAACCTTATATGCACATGAAGCGAGAGAGTCCATGTAATAACATATAATAAATTAATAATGTAATGTAATTAAGATAATTGGGCCGGGTCGGGCCATCAACTGGGTAAATATTTTAGCCATAATCCAGCCCAAAAAAAAATTCGGGCCGATTTTTTTGTCCAAGCCTGCCCAGTTATTTTTTTCACCCATACCCATTGGGTTAATATACGGGTCGGGCCTGGTTGAACGGTTGGGCTATATTGACCATGATCGGCTCTAATTAGACAGTGGTGCATTACCCAATGGTGAACCCGGGCTCTGATACCATGTTAGAAATATTATGGGGTATAGGTCTAACGAGGGAATTATATAAAATACTCATATAAAGTAGTAAGGCCCAATAACCTATAAGGTTCATCCTAAAACTGATTGGCATTAGGTGGAATAACCCATAAGCTATATGAACTACTTACTAGCTATATGATTTTTCATTGTGGGACTCACACTTGATCTTCAACAACCTAATACAAATCTCACTTTAGAGATAGGACAAAGGAAATCTAAGTGATTCAGCATACAAGCCTGATAGGTAACAAGCTATATCTTCTTCATAATCTTAGTAACAGGCCTAATAATCTAGAAGTGTGATCAAATACATCTAATTTCTTGGATGGATGATCATCGTCCTTGTCCCCTCCCCTGGGAAGTACCTGACCTTACAACATGGTTCAGGTCTAGGTGGTTTGTTTGTGGCACCATCCATGCTTGTCTGTAGTAGGATGCTGATGTCTTTGCTTAAGCTCGCTTTACTTTTCCGCACTTGGTTTATGTTATCTCGTTCTGTAGGTTCAAGTAATATCTTTCTACTAATAAAAAGTATGGTATGTTTAGAAAAATGTAGAATTGGAGCGTCCATCTATCCAACTGTTGCTATTAAAGAACACTCTTGTTCATAATATTAGTTGCAAGACATAAATCAATTGCTTCAATTAGGAGCAGTTTCCTTTCTTCAACGGCGAGAATTAATTTTTCAAACTTTTACATTTTTCCAAAATTATGTCCGGGCCCATGACACCTTGTTGTCCGTGGCCCCAGTCTTTTCAATTTTTTGTTTTCACGCAAATTTGACTTTCCTACATAACTAGATTAACTAGGGTCCGTGGGTTCGGACATTAGGTCCGTAGCCACAGATAGAACAATATTTCACCAAATTCGAATTATGAAACCTTAGTTTAGGTAGCTTTAATTTCCACTTTAATTTTTTGTCAAAAAATATCAAAAATGTGAAAACAAAATCAAAAACTTGCGCATCTAGGTAAAACAACCTCGTAAAAAGTCATAAATAAGCTAAGTAGAGGAAAAACGACCTATGAGGGGTAATGAAAGTAATTTGAACCCTGAATAAGTCGAATATCAAGCCCCCGTACCCGAACTCTCCTTTCCTAATTTACCCTAGGTTAAAATTAGGTGGCGACTCTTAATAGGTTCCAGTGAGCTAACTTAGGTTTTAATAATTAGTGTTATATGACATAGTTATTAATCTTAGGTTATAAGTGGACCTAGAACCCGACCAGATCCTAGTCAGCCCAAATCAACATAGGATAGTGGTTCAAAAACTGAGGCTCACAGAATGGTGACTCTGCTGTGGACAAAATCTTAATTTTAACTTGTTTAATTTTAAGAAAGAGGGCTTAACTCGAAAAATTGTTTATTTATGGCTTCCATTACGTTGTTTGTTTACTTTCATGCGTAATTTAAATTTATGTACATATGCATCATACGAGAGCGAGGGTCCATGCAAGCCGATTTCACCCCAGGACTCGCCTTGGGCGTCCCCTATCAGGGACTCACTCCTTTTAAGGTGATGTGCATAAGTGGGGGAAAAGAGGAGGGTGCGCCTAACCACATCCCCTTAATATCTGGGCTTTAGCCCCAAGCATTTTCCTAGTTGTGCCCTTACCTAGCCCTTTGTTTGGTCAGTCAAAGACCAGATTGCAGACGCACACCTTTAGATGATGTGAAAAGAGTGAGGAAGCCCAAAGAGAATAGCGTACAAGCCCTAATCCTTTGTGGTGACCTAGGCCCACGCCCCAAGCATCTCTCCGGATCGATCCATACCCGTTGGTCCAAATCGTCTAGTGAGGACATGTTGAACTTGTGTGAAACCTTGTTTGCTTGTATGATCGGCCCACCACAAGCTTAGAAATTGATAGGAACCTTTCCTACCTCAAATTCAGCCCAACCTGAAATTTGTGGCTTTATTGTTTGCGGCCCAAAGGCCCTGCTTGGTTTAAATGTATGAATCATTTGTTCGGGCTTTGGCCCAAAACCTTAGATTTTGGTGATTTCCCTTTCGGTCCAATTTGAATTTAGTTCTAGGCCCATGAACAAGAAATCCACCCAAACTTGAAGTAATCCACAAGACTTGAAAAAAATCGAGCCTTTCCATCGAAAACTTTTCCGACCCAAGGGCTCATTCTAGTCTAAGATAAACTTCTTGTTTGAGGCCCGACCCAAAATCATAGATCTAGGTATCATCTGTTAGGCCTAATCAGAATCACTCATTTAGATTTTGGCCCAAATTCCGATTCACATCTTGAACGTGGTTTAGAAATCATTCCGGCCCATGCGCCCTACTTCTAGCCCAAACACATTCTGGCCCAGGTGCCAAATTCTCAGAACATTATGGCCCAAGTGCCAAATTCTTAGAACATTTCGGCCCAAGTGCCACATTCTCTAACATTTCGGCCTAGGCGCCAGTTCACAGCTCATTCCGGCCCATGTGCCTCTCTTCCAATTCATTTGAGCCTTAGTGCCTACCCACAATCTTTAAAACATTCCGGCTCATGTGCTTTTCTTGTAGCGCAAACAAGTTTTTACTTAAAACATCATTTTATCAAGTACTCCTTCCCTGCCCAGAATTTCAGTCTAGTCCTTCCATGTTTTCTGATGAACGGCATTTTGGAAGCAGGTAAACTACCATCCCAAGAATGGCAGGGCAAGGGAATCCAACCGGCATAGGGGCCAGGTTGGCCTCTATAAAGTCCGAGACGAAAGAGCTAAGAAACAAGGTCAACTCCCTCGGGGCTGATCGTCGAGTACAAGATAGACTAGCGGGCAGGCCCGTCAACTCCCCGCATGAATATGACTATATCGAAGTAGATTCTATGGGTGCCCAGGATTTACAAGTGTGTGTCAGGGAAATTGCTCCCAACGACCAGTTAACCATAAAATTCAAGGGGATGCTAACAAGGATTGAGCGCACGGAGTGGGCTAACAAGCCAGCTGGTTTTGACTACTTTCCACTGGATCATATCCCAAGGTTGATCTCCCTCCAAAGCTGAAGTTGCCAACACTTCCTCTATATAAAGGTTCCTCCGACCCACAACTTCATTTGGCAAATGTTCGATAGAGAAATGCCCATTCTTATGCTAAACAACATGCAAAAGGCCAAGGTATTTGCTCGCTATCTTGATGAGACCCCCCAGTGTTGGTACATAACTCAAAGGATGAATACCTAGACCTACGAGGAGGTCTGTGAAGCTTTTCTGCACCATTTTGAGTATGCTAAAAGTTTCGGAGTCACCAAGGCTGATCTTGCAAGCACTCAACAGATAGAGGGTGAATTAATGTCCGACTTCATTAAGCGCTGGAGGACGAAGGCAGCCGCTATGATCACAAAGATGGACATACAAGAACAAATCCGCATGGTAATCGAGAACATGCAGAAGCAGTACAACGATGAACTGAAATATACATAATTTCCCCACTTCGACATGCTGATGGGACAAGTCGGCGTCCTAAAGGAAAGGATCCATAAGGGAGAATTAAAGCTTGGGAACTTAAGAAACACCGGAGATGGCTCAAAGACAACAGATTGCATCAAAAGTGGCAACCGAAAGAGGACTAGGCAGTATGAAGTAAAGACCGTTCGGCGGTTAAGGGGACCAGGTTGGACCGTTGGAGCAGTAGAACCACCCCGACAGAACTTCCGTCAGAGAGAGTTTACAGATATCGGCCAACCATTGAGCCAGGCATTTAAAAAGCTCTAGGAGCGAAACATGCTACAACCTCTCACTCCCTGGCCCGGGGTCCCTCAAAAAGGAAGGAATCTAAATCAGTTCTGTCAGTACCACCAATTACCCAGCCATGACACCGATGATTGCAAGGCTTTGAGGCACACGATCCAGGACCTCTTCGCCCAGGGGCTTTCAATTCTCTGAGCGTGGCAATATTTAGAAGGATGTTCTTGTTATAAATCACTTTCAATTCATAGCTCTTAGTTTAGACTCTATGATATTTAGTTTCCAATCGGTTTTCCCTTTCAGTAAACTTTGAGTAGCTTTTGGATGTATCTACTTAGCATTGTTGAATACATTTTCCATTAATAAAACTTTTGAATTCTTCACATCTTTGAGAAATTCATGTACAAATGCTTTGTAAATTCATTCCTTTTAAATAATGCGGTTCCTCAGAAAAAAAAGAAAATAACAAAAATGGTTTGAATATGTCTTTTGATAAAGGCTCACGAAATAATAATCTCCCAGCAATGGAAAACGACTTATCTTTTGCTTCCAAAAGGGTGAACATGTCTGTCCAACCACCGCAGCTCGCCACAAAACATCCAAAAACCCATTAAGCGGTTCCAAGTACACACTTGTTAAGAATGTTGTCATGAACCCCAAAACAATACTAGGGTCAATCTGAGCTTAGGTTTGTCATCATTAATCTTTCGTTTAAACGTGTGAACAAGTTTTCGAGTGAAATTTTGCAAGAGTGCCTTGAGCGGTAAAACCAAGAGAGTTTGAGCGTCTCATTTTCACATGACTTCAGTGAGACCACATTCAAAGGTAAGGTAAACGACATAACTCTGACTGAAGGAGATAATTTGTAGATTTACGCTTATACCCGTGAAAAGTAACAGAGAACAGATACACAACTATCAAGGATGATGAAGCACCTAGGTACAGCACCACGTAGCCAAAAGCTTGTGAACCCTGACATTAAACCCTAGACACCCCTGCTGAGCTTTTCATACATCTCCCCTGTTGATTCATTAAGCTCCACAAAACAAGTCAATCCGTGATGAATAACCGACCCAGTGACTAAGAGAAGCGAGAAGCCTAATTCTCAGATATTGCTTTCATTAGTTCGAAAGAAGCAATGCCGCTACTAACATGACGAAGCGATCCGTGAATGGTCCCAAAGTGACACAGTATCCAAAGATCTCACATCAAAACAACTCTCAAAGCTCATAATTGGGAAGACACAAGAACCCCGAAGGCGAAGTCAAGAAAGGATAAAAAAAGGCAAACCTGAAATGCCTCGAATAAATCCAAATAACAAAAAAAAAGAGAAATGTTGTAAAGGACGACTTCAAAAGTCCAAGTCCAGAAGCTCGAAAACAATGTCAACACAAAGCAGCCAAGACGACTTCAAGACAAGGAAGGCAAATCCAAGGGAAGACGCAAGTTACAGCTTTGGTCACCCGTTGAAGCTCCACATACCTCAAATATCCCTCATGGTCCCGTTGTCTTTCATCACACCCCATGGCCACGTTATAAGCTGAAAAGAATTCAAACTTGGTAGTTGTGTGTCTAATCATGTGAAAGTAACAAATCGAATGCGTAAATCCATCAAATTTTGAATTCAATGGTCTAGAAGTTTTAACCATAAGCAAGAAACGAGTGCAAACACGCCGAGTAGGATAAGAAGCACCACTTAAACACAAGCCTTGACCCTGAGAGGATGAGACTTGTCTGCACATTTAATCACATAAAATACTAGGGGAAATCGATCGGAATGATCGATTGCCATGAACTCTAGCTCAAATTGTCATAAAGAAAAAATACTGGAGGCAATTGTTGGTTCCAACAATTGCTATGACAACATCAACTGGGACCCAAGGCTTAAGCACCACCACCACCACCACACAGGCCTACATAAGCCCTTACCTCTACATAATACCACACAGGCACACATAAGCCCTAACCTCTACATAAACACTCTCAGGCTCGTCATTAGCCTTACCTCCACAAAAAACATCTGGCACACATAAGCCCTGATCACCACTCAAAAGCCTCAAACCCCCACAACAGACATCATAGACCCCCACCAACGGCATGTTCATCTTCTAAGAGACAAAATGCAGATCTAAAGTCTTTAGTAAGGAACTGATGATTTCACTTTCACCAAACGAAGTTTTCCTCACATGTTGCCACGTTTGGCACCTTTTCAATGGTTTATTGTTTTGAACAAGTTTTCAACAAACACTTTGATTGCATTTTACTACTTCTGTATAACACTTCAACATTGCCATGATTGGCACATTTTCCTGCAATTTCTTTCTTAGGACAATTTTCAATCCTCAACATTGCCACGTTTGGCACATTTTCCAGTAATTTCTTACTTTGGACAATTTTCAATCCTCATCATAGCCACGTTTGGCACATTTCCAACATTTTACTATTTTGGGCAGTTTTCGATCCTTATTAGCACTTTGATTTCATACACCTTATCGTTGCCATGTTTGGCACTTTCACAATCGGCTTTCATCACAATCATTTGCATGAAACATACTTTGCATTCTTGCATCATCAAGCATGTCACATTCTTCAAACTAGCCTGGTCAAGTTTAGAATGGGTCTCGGTCTCCATAAGCACCGAGTTAGAACGGGTCTCTATCACCATAAGCAACCAAGTTAGAACGGGTCTCAGTATCCATAAGCAACCGAGTTAGAACGGGTCTCGGTCTCCATAAGCAGCCGAGTTGGAACGGGTCTCGGTCTACATAAGCAACCGAGTTAGAATGGGTCTCGGTCTCCATAAGCAATCGAGTTAGAACAGGTCTTGGTCTCCATAAGTAACCGAGTTAGAACGGGTCTCGGACTCCATAAGCAACCGAGTTAGAATGGGTCTCGGTCTCCATAAGCAATTGAGTTAGAACGAGTCCCAGTTTTCATAAGCAACCGAGTTAGAACAGGTATCGGTCTCCATAAGCAACCAAGTTAGAACGGGTCTCACTCCCAAACCTTAGTCACCCATAAGACCCACCCCATATTCAATCATTTTAGGAACCCATAAGACCTACCCCACATTCAATTATTTTAGGCTCCCATAAGACCTACCCACACTTATCCATTTAGGCTCGTAATAAGACCTAGCATAATTCCCTTAGGCTCGTGGTAAGACCTAGCATCATTCCTTTAGGCTCATAATAAGACCTAGCATCACACTCTTAGGCTCGTCATAAGTCATACCCACTTCTTTAGCTTCCGCCACGTTTGGCACTCTCAATCCTCAACCTTTTACATGTGCATTATTATTAAGTCAAGATCCTTTAGTTTTGATGATAGTAAACCTGTTTTGTTTATCTAATATGTTTATTGAGCTTATAATTCAGATAAACAGGTAGAGGAGTGGCTTAGCACGCAAGGTTGCAAGCGCACTCAGTTCATGACATGTGCCTATTCAGTCGGGCACCTGTCTGGGAGAGCTCCGATAGAACTTCTAGTACACACAAGAAGTCAAATACTTCATAACCATATCTCTCATGCATTAGACACAGTAAAAGGACAAAAAACATCAAGTGTGCCGACAAACTTATGCACACTCATGCATCCACACAAGCAACTAGCTCACGACAAAAGTCTTGCTCATTCATGAACAAGATAACAAGACAAGGCCACGACTATTAAGAGGCACTCATTACGCAGCATTAAATAAAGCCTAGGAGAGCATTAATGAGGCAAACAAGATCAGGCAAGTGGAGGGTGCAAGTGGTGACCGACCACCTGAGCACACACCTCCAACGTGTCCAACCATAGGGTGACACATGTCTTGACGGTTCCAGAGTAAGTTGAAGATCAGCCTATATTCAAGCGTGGCTATTTTGCTGGGGATAGAGAAGCAGACGACTCCTAGAGTCTAGGAGATCATAAGCTGTTTGTTACACATCTTAACTTACTTGTATAAATATGAGTATAACGTCTTATGTAAATTATCTTGGTCATATACGAAGAAGAGAGATAACTAGAGCAAGTGTGAGTCAGACTAAGTGTGTGTAAGTACTAGGAAGTTTGTGAGATGGATAGGACTGGGTCTGTGAGTTAATACTGTGTGTATTTGGTAGACTGATCAGTCGGGAAACGGTTGGGGAACCGTAGGCCTACTGTCAGGAGAGGGTAGAGGACTTAGGGATAAAGTCTTAAACTGTCCCGGAGTCCGTAGGTAGGGAGGAGGGAGTTTGAGTGAATTATTTGTGTAAATTCTCAATCAAAAAGGAGTTCCCAGTTTGAGTTTATCAAGTACTCCCCTTAAATATCAAGTAGTTCACATAAGATAACGATACGTCCGCGACAGATCAAGGACGCATCAGGAGCACTAGCCAGTTTCAATTGGTATCAGAGCAGGTTTCTTCTAGAAAGATAACTGCTTTGGAAGATGATCAAAATGTCTCATTCGAATCTACTGGCGTCAGAAGAAGGTTCTGCACCAAATCGATCACCACTTTGCAATGGAGATAACTACACTCACTGGAAGAACAAGATGAAGTTCCATATTAAGTCTGATGATCCAAGGATGTGGAGGGTTGTATCACGTGGTGAATACACCTTCCAAGACGCTCAAGGACAAGACATATCAGTCGACAACATGACCGATGATCAAATCAAGAAGTTGATATTCAATGCCCGAGCAGTAAGAATCCTACATTGTGCATTACTACCTGAGTAGTACTCTAAGGTGGCCTTAGCAAAAATAGCCAAGGAAATCTGGGAAACTCTTGAAGTTACCTATGAAGGAAATGATGAGATCAAGAAGACTCGCATCGAACTATTGCTTACTCACTAGGAGTTATTCAAGAAGGAAGAGAATGAGAGCATCTCTGAAATGCACACTAGGTTCACCAAGCTGATCAACAAAATGCTTGTGTTTGGAAGAACTATCTCAAATGAGGATCAAATTCATAAATTCCTCAGATCACTTCCTGCATCCTTTAATAGCAAAGTCAATATCATGCAAGAAGTCCATGATCTCTCTGGCAGACATGCTGGGATCATTAATGGCATTTGAGTTAAAATTACAACAAAGAAGTTCAGGAAGCTCAATGGGGAGAAAGAAAAAGGCATATCCCTTCATGTAGTTGAGAATGAAAAATATGAGTAAGAAGAAGACGACGATGAGATGGTCCTCTATGCTAAGAGATATTTTTGAAAATTCGTTAGAAACAATATGAGAAAAGGTAAGGAGCCCAAGGAATCTGACGATCACCAAAGGAAGAGCAATGACAAGTGCTTTGGGTGTTCAAAACGTGGGCACCACATCAAAGACTGCCCACAACAGCCCCGAGAAGACAATGACAGGATCAGGAAACCTGTCCAGAGATCGTTCAACAAAAAGCCAAAGAAAGAAATCTTCGTCGCTGCATGGGGAGACTCAGAACTTAGTGACGACAACCAAATCATCAACAACGATCTCTCAGGGGATGAAAAGGCTCACCTTTGCCTTGAGGAAGTTTGCGTGATGGCTCAAGACAAGGAAATATCAGAATCAGGGGAGAAAGAGGAACACAACAAGATAAACTACTCCCAACTTAGAAGGAAAATTAAAAAAGCTGAACTTCTAGGACTCAAAAAGTTTTCCCTCATATTGGTTGATCAACTAGAGGCACTGGAAAATGAAAATAAAAAGCTCTTAGAGGAAAATAAAAAACTAAAGAAAAATTCATATAAAGATAAGGTAGTGAAACTTACGAATGCACTCAAGAAACTACAAACTGACTATAGTGAAATTCTTGTTGTCCATGAGAATATGAAGCTAGGACAACAACCTGAAATCGATGAATTGATTACTACACTTGACAAAAAGGAAAAAGAACTAGCATCCATCAAAGAAAAACATGCAAAACTAGAAACTGATCCTAGGACACCCATGTGGAAAAACAAACGACCGGTCAGGTACCAATCGGGAACCCGTCGAAAAGATGTCTACCACCTGTGCAGACAACCCGGTCACCACGAAGCCAAATGCTATAGGACATGATTTATGAGGCATTGGCAGCTAAACAAAATTGGGCTAATATGGGTAGTCAAGGATGATCATAGAATAATGTCAATTGGTGGAAATGGGTTCAAATATTCTTGGGACCCTAACCCGAAATTACTAACTTGTTCAGCGCAAAATCGAGTGGGAAGGGACCCCTGCTGGTACATCGACAGTGGGTGCTCTAAACATATGATAGGAGACAAGTGGAAATTCTTCTCACTCAAACCAGGAAGCCAAGGAACCGTTTCCTTTGACAACAACAAAAAGGGAAAAATCTCGGTGTAGGTAAGGTTGGTTTCACTTCAGATTATGTCAATGATAATGTCAATTTAGTTAATGATTTAAAATTCAATTTGCTCAGTGTATCTCAAATTTGTGACAAAGGTAACTCAATCCACTTCTATTCTACATATTGTGGCATAGTAAGTCTGAGTGATGGAAAAGAGTTGTTAAGGGGTAAAAGATTGAAAAATGTATACGTAACCAGTCTAGAGGATATTGACAGTCTAAATATTCCATGCTTGACTGCATCAGGATGACTCCACATTATGGCACAAAAGACTAAGGCATGTTAGTATATCCTTGCTAAGAAAACTAGTCAAAAATCAGTTGGTTAGAGGTCTCACGGAGATTAAGAAATCTAAGACTAATCTTTGTGATGCCTGTGTGAGAAGCAAACAAACTAAAACTTCTTTCAAATCAAAAAACATGGTAAGTACATCTAAGCCACTCGAACTACTTCATATGAACTTATGCGGACCAATGAGAGTTAGAAGTCTTGGAGGAAATTGGGTTGTGTTTGTTATTGTTGATGATTACTCACGATTTGTATGGACAATCTTTATTGCTTCCAAAGATGAAGTCTTTGAGAAATTTCAAGCATTTGCAGGACAAATCCAAGTACAACTCAATCTCAAAATCAAGGCCCTACGGTTTTATCGTGGATCAGAATTGAGAATCAATAATTCATGAAAATGTGTGACCAACATGGAATGAACCACGCATATTTAGCACCAAGAACACCTCAGCAAAATGGGATAGTTAAGCGCAAGAACAAAACATTACAAGAAGTAGCTAGAGCCATGCTAATAGGGAGTAATCTTCTCCAAGTCTTTTGGGCTGAAGCTGTAGCAACTGCCTGTTATATCACTAATAGAATGCTCATACGACCAATCCTCAACAAAACACCCTATGGGCTGCTCAAGGGTAGAAAACCAAGCATCAGCCATCTCAGAATCTTTGGTTGTAAGTGTTATGTCCATGACAATGGAAAGAATTCTCTAAGAAAGTTTGATGCCAGGAGTGATCCGGCTATCTTCCTTTGGTACTCAGAGAGGAGCAGGGCATACAAAATCTATAACAAAAGGAATATGAAAGTATAAGATAGTGTACATGTGGTCTTTGATGAAGCTGAAATCATAAGATCAAAGAACCTGAATAGGATAAAGCTTTTGGATTTGATCTAGCTGGGCAAGATCACACAGATAATACCAAAGCTGAGTCACCGACTAAGGAATACCTGCTCAACTGGTCAGCGACTGGTCAACAACATGACAACGAAGGAAACAATGATGTCAAAGACCCTCTATCACCATCAACCATTCATCAATCTCGAGTTCTGTATAAAGATCACCCATTGGAGAACATTATATCGGACATTTCCAAGGGAACTCAAACCATAGCACAAACTCGTGATCTCTTGGCCTTCTCCACAACAGTTTCACCCATCGAACCTAAAAACATCAAAGAATCCCTACAAGACTCGAATTGGATTAAGGCAATGCAAGAGGAATTGAACCAGTTTGAAAGATGCAAAGTTTGGCATCTTGTGCCTCATCCCACACATCAAGGGCTACTTGGCATGAAGTGGGTCTTTAGGAACAAACTAAATGAAATGGGAGAAGTCATTAGAAACTGATAAGTGCTAAACATATAGACTTTTTAAGGTTTAATCACCTTATTAATTGCAGCATTTTTAGTAATGTTTCTCACTTATCTTGGGTTTTTCCTATAATTATTTTGTTATATTAACTGATGTATTATATGTGTTAAAATGTAGGAAAAATGCCAAATAATTACATATTGTAAAGGATTAAAAGAGAGGCACGAGGAAGTCACGCGTGAAGCACACACAGAGGTGTGTCCGCATGAGCAACCACCTAAATTATAGGCGGACAAAAACACTGCAACCGCCTAAAACCAGGGCGGACGTGAGAGGAGAGGAGACAGGCGGACGTGAATGCATGCTACCGCATGGGATTTGCGCGGACGTGATAGGCGGACACATACGAATTAAACTTGTGTCCGCATGGTTCCATAGGCGGACGCCTGTGAGGACAGCAAGCGGACGTGAATAAAAATCACACGCGACGGTTATCTTCTTCGCCGACTCGCTCTGCAACTTGACTGCGCCTTATCGTTTAAGCAGTCGGCGCCTACCTGAAATTACTCACGCGTTGTTCCTGTCCCCTGCAATCAGTGAGGCTGCAATCAACGAGCTCAATCAATGAGCTGCTGCTATGATTCTTCTTCTTCCTCTATAAATACAACACTCGTCTCACCTTCTCCAGTGTCCTTCCAGAGGTTCCGTCCGTGGTTCCTCCTGGAGTTCCAATTCACACCATCATTCCATCTTCGTACCACTACACTTTCACTCACTCGTTCATTCCATTTCTAATCTCCCGCTTCTCCATTTGTTTTCTTTTCATTTCATTAGTTTACATATACTCTGGGAATAATTATTATGTATCTGTATTAATTTTGCAATATGTTTTACTGGTTTTAGTTTTAATAAAGTTTGTTACGGTTAAAGGTTTTCTCGCCATCTTTTTAATAAACCTCATGAATTTATTAAAAAGCTTTACTAAGTCTGTTTTTGATTTCATTGGTTGGAAACAGATGGGTTGATTAAGCCGTAAAACTGGGGGAAACTTATTTTCATCGTTTAAGTTAGTACTCAGTTGCAAATGTAATCCCTCAACACTCCTCTGCCGTTCGCAGGCTTTTGCTTGAGTTTTCATCGGACCTTGCATTACAGGTGAACGAGTTCTTATGAGTTTTCATCGGACCTTAAGAAAATATCAGGAATCTTGCCAAACAGTTATAATTAAACCAGTAGACCTAGCATGAAAGAGCAGATATTATATTAATGTGAACCAGAGTCCCGTTTAGTTTATCTGTTAATTTAGTCATTTTATCTTTCCTTTTATTTATATAAACAAGTCAATTAATCCCCCCTATTGTGACACGCTTAGGTACTATAATATGCACATTAGTCCCACGGTTCGACATCCGGTCGCTTACAATTCACTATACTACTGCGACCGGGATTTATTTGCAGCCCGACGTTTATTTTGAGTTTTAATTTCTTTTCTTTTAATTTTACACCAGTTTAACCACTCAGATTATAACGTCTGCAAAATGGCGCCGTTGCCGGGGACTAGATTTATTCTAGTTCCTAAGCTCCGGATTATTCACCTGTTTAATTATAAATATTTTGTTCTCTTATTTCTGTTAATATTATGTCTATAATATTTTGTTTGTTGTTAATATTAATTATCTACTATATTTTGTTAATATTAATTATCTAATAATCTGTTAATATTAATTGGACACCTGACTTTGGACATTTGGACATCTGACTACGGACATCTAACTTCTAACATTTTAATTTTGTGTATACTAACATTTAATATTCCATTGTCCTTAACATTTAATTTCCATTGTCCTTAACATTTAATTTCCATTGTCTCTAACATTTAATTTCCATTGTCTCTAACATCTAATTTCCATTGTCCCTAACATTTAATTTTATGTAAATTAACTACTAACTTATAATTTATGTTATCTAATTCCTAACTTATAATTTTATGTCATTTTTATTACTAACCCATTTTTTTTATATTTCTTCATTATTTTTGTTGTTGTATAAGCAAGGATAAAATCAGAAAAAAAAAACGAAACAGGGGTTGTCCGCGTGGACAACCGCCCCATTCCCATGCGGACATCACTAAGACCATACCGCCCCTCTGTCCGCCTAATCTCCACGCGGACGCGGTACCGAGTACGCCACACCCTGTCCGCCTAAGTTCCGAGCGGACGTCCAAGCGGACGTCCCTCCAAACAGGGAAAAAAAGAGCAACGCCGCGTTTCGAATTACACTTGTTCTTCCCCAAATTTTGAGAGCTCGAACCGTACAGAGAAGGGAACGAAGTCGCGAATCGCCCTCCCCCTCAATTTGTTCAATCTTCCTCAATTCTCCACCAAATTACGCAAGGTTAGTACCGAAATCTTCGTTTTTCAATTCTCTACGTTTCTATAGCTTCAAATCTGTAAATGATAAACTACATTAGGAGAAATTAAGGACTGAAGTTTCGAATCCCTAATTCCATAAATTCGAATTCTATTTGCTAGATTTGTCTCGAATTTGTCCTCTATTTATCATAATATACTTACACAAGGTTAAATCTTCACTTATTACACTTAGATTGGGTGTTTTTGATGAATTCAAAAATTGGTGAATGGTAGTTACGAAAGTTCTATGTTGAAACTAGCATTTTCCAATTTTATTTTGCCTTGTTTATTGAACGAATAAATTTTATGATTATAGGTTGTTATTTATAGATTTGTTTGATGACGGTATTAAAATACCTTGAATCTGACTGAATTAATTGTGGAGAATCGTAGAATTTTAGGGGAAGTTCTGTCGAATTTTCGACAAAATTTATGTTGTATAATTATTCTGTATATATTTCATATTATTTGTTCTACTTGTTTTCTATTTTTGTTAATTTGCGAAGTTGTTTATATTAATACTGTTTGATATTAATTTTTATGTTGCTGTTTGTTTATTAATTTTTATGTTGTTGTTTGTTTGATTTTTATGTTATTTATTCTTCTAATATTAAATATTAATTGTTATGCTGTTAATATTTGTTTACCTTTAATTCCAAATATATTAGTATGCCTCCTCGTATGCGTGGTGGTATTTCTGGTTCTGGTCCTGCTAGGGGCAACTGCCCCGGAGCATCATCTTCATCTGCACCTCCTCGTCATCCGGATCTTCGAGATGACGGATTTATTTCGGCAGAGGCCCGTGCCTGGTACGATCTAGGCAGAGATTTTGTGATGGAGAGGAGATTTGCACCTGAGGTGCTAGAGGCTGCAGGGGTAGACACCCTGTTTGACAGATTAGGACTTTCGATGGTCCTAAAGATAGGTGCGGGAGTCTTTTGTACAGAGGTAGTTAGAGAGTTTTATGCTAATGCCCAGGCGGGCAATATGAGCATTACCTCTTTTGTACGCCATCGCCCCGTGGAGATCACACCCTCGACGTTCTCATTTATCTTCCAGATCCCGGTTACTCCTGGTGATCACCGAGGATTCACAGAGGACCACATGCATATGTCGAAGTCGAGGTGGCTTCAGGTTGTAGGTAGGAGGACCCGACATCGAGGGGAGGAGGACAAGGATGTCCTCCCTTTCGCGAGCTTCCCTACATTGCAGCAGAGGCTTCTCCTGGAGATCCTCAGTCATCAGATTCGCCCTTCTGCGGCGCATGATGCTTCTGATGAGGATTGTGCCTTACTAGACTACCTCCTCTCTCCTACTCCACCCGCTCAGCGCCTCTCCTTCGGCCACATCATGTACGACCAGCTCCATAAGGTGGTTTCCTATCTGAGGACGAAGAAGAAAAAGATCACCCCTATCTTTCCCTTCTCCATCTGGTACCACCTTCTCACTCACCTCCCAGCAGAGGCCACACATGGTGTAGAGATCCGGACAGGAGGGCACCCAGTCACACTGCAGACTGTGCGGCGCTGGGGTTTTATGCGCCTAGATGACGGTACTTGGGTCAGGGGTACCGCTGCTCGATCTTCCACTGCATCTTCCACAGCAGCGGGACCCTCTACGGGAGCTACACCTTCTACTGATCCCGACCACCCGTCCGCTGAGACTGCACAGGGAGAGGAGCCCTACGTGCCGACTACTGATGTGATGCAGACTCCAGCTCCTGTACCTTACTCGACAGATCTACAGAGTCAGCTCCAGGCATTCCATCAGATGCAGCAGCAGATGCATTAGCGCTTCGAGAGCTTTGAGCAGACTCAGCAGAGGATGCTGGCTGAGCAGTCACAGGTGACGCAGCGCTTGGATCGGAGTGACGAGTTGTATTCACGGGTGATACAGCGCTTAGACCAGGGTGACAGATTACATGCACAGACCGCTCAGCTCCTAGAGCGTCTCCTCGCTCAGACAGGCCAGGGACCAGCACAGCCTCCACCACCACCGCAGTGATTTTATTTTATTTTATTGTTATTTTTATTTTATTGTATTTTATTTTGCTCTGTTGTTTACTAACATTTTGTAGACTCTTACTGTATGAACCTTGTGCTCACTTTTGTTATATTCAAGAAGGTAACAGTGTGGTTTACTTTATGTTTTTATTTTATGAATTATTATTTATGTTTTTCATATTATTATTTTCTTTTGGTGCCATTTGAGTTCTGCTGGCTATATATGATTTTCTTTTCAGAATAAATTCTATATCCAACATATAGCTGAACTCGCCTATGGGAGCAACCTCAGTTGCTCTAGGAAATTCGATACCTTTGGTTGAACACTTGCGCGAAACTTAAGTGTGAGGAACGTCTCACCCCTACCAAAGCTTTAAGTGTGAGGAAGGATACCTTCCTCAATCTACGATACAAGGGGAGTTTCAGTTCTTCCTTATTTATATTGCTGTTCAACCTATATGAGTTTAATCCTTTATGATTCTGTCATATTTTGAAAGGTCCTTTTCTTGAATTTAATTCTAACAATGAGGACATTGCTCCTCTTAAGTGTGAGGAAGGAGAGACCTTTCCCTGAAAATATGACAGTTGTTCGATAATGCCACACTCACTTATTGCTACTCTAAACTGCCTAAATTTAAAAAAAATTGATAAAAATGAGATAAAATAATTGTAGAAGTGTCTGAAATTATGTCAGGTGACAACTGAAAGATGGTTTTATTTAAAGGAGTTTGTATAAAATTATTTTCCATCAAAATATTCTATTTTCACTCAAAATATGATAGATCTGCTAATTGTAAAAATCAATTTAGTTTAGCTTGGGATTATGGAAATATGTGGAAAGTCAAGGAAAGAAAAGGATAAAGACAAGGTACTCCGCTGTTTATGAATTTTTTCTAACCAAAAACAGGCCTCGTCTATCCGGTTATTAAGTTCTTTGGGGTGCTTTAACACCTATCTACCTAAGGTCTCGTGACCTGGGATAGAAGACCCAACACCGCTACAAGGATAGAGAGAAAAGTCTGGGGTACAGAAAAATAATGCAATTTTTTTTAAAAAAATTGGATGTTTTGTATATACAATTTTTGCATTAAAAAAAATGATAATAAATTGCAATTTATATTTATGAACATGAGTACGTGGTATTGAAAGGTATTGCGGAATAAGGCATTACTTCACACCCCTTGTCATCCCGGGTTAGAGAATTGGAATTGGTTGATAATCCCAGGTTAATCTAACTTGTTTTCTGCAGTCTAGTTTTTCTATGCTTTTATTAAATTGTTCTTCTTCACTGTTTATTAAAACTTACTTCTAAGAGCAGAATTATTCTTTCAATTGTCACTTTGTCTAAATTCCCTTCTACACTTATTTAATCTTGTTTTATTATTATGGCTTAGAGATAATTATATTCCTTATTTGCTTGAGGACAAGCAAAAGTCAAGTGTGAGGAAGTTTGATAAGTGCTAAACATATAGACTTTTTAAGGTTTAATCACCTTATTAATTGCAGCATTTTTAGTAATGTTTCTCACTTATCTTGGGTTTTTCCTATAATTATTTTGTTATATTAACTGATGTATTATATGTGTTAAAATGTAGGAAAAATGCCAAATAATTACATATTGTAAAGGATTAAAAGAGAGGCACGAGGAAGTCACGCGTGAAGCACACACAGAGGTGTGTCCGCATGAGCAACCGCCTAAATTATAGGCGGACAAAAACACTGCAACCGCCTAAAACCAGGGCGGACGTGAGAGGAGAGGAGACAGGCGGACGTGAATGCATGCTACCGCATGGGATTTGCGCGGACGTGATAGGCGGACACATACGAATTAAACTTGTGTCCGCATGGTTCCATAGGCGGACGCCTGTGAGGACAGCAAGCGGACGTGAATAAAAATCGCACGCGACGGTTATCTTCTTCGCCGACTCGCTCTGCAACTTGACTGCGCCTTATCGTTTAAGCAGTCGGCGCCTACCTGAAATTACTCACGCGTTGTTCCTGTCCCCTGCAATCAGTGAGGCTGTAATCAACGAGCTCAATCAATGAGCTGCTGCTATGATTCTTCTTCTTCCTCTATAAATACAACACTCGTCTCACCTTCTCCAGTGTCCTTCCAGAGGTTCCGTCCGTGGTTCCTCCTGGAGTTCCAATTCACACCATCATTCCATCTTCGTACCACTACACTTTCACTCACTCGTTCATTCCATTTCTAATCTCTCGCTTCTCCATTTGTTTTCTTTTCATTTCATTAGTTTACATATACTCTGGGAATATTATTATGTATCTGTATTAATTTTGCAATATGTTTTACTGGTTTTAGTTTTAATAAAGTTTGTTACGGTTAAAGGTTTTCTCGCCATCTTTTTAATAAACCTCATGAATTTATTAAAAAGCTTTACTAAGTCTGTTTTTGATTTCATCGGTTGGAAACAGATGGGTTGATTAAGCCGTAAAACTGGGGGAAACTTATTTTCATCGTTTAAGTTAGTACTCAGTTGCAAATGTAATCCCTCAACACTCCTCTGCCGTTCGCAGGCTTTTGCTTGAGTTTTCATCGGACCTTGCATTACAGGTGAACGAGTTCTTATGAGTTTTCATCGGACCTTAAGAAAATATCAGGAATCTTGCCAAACAGTTATAATTAAACCAGTAGACCTAGCATGAAAGAGCAGATATTATATTAATGTGAACCAGAGTCCCGTTTAGTTTATCTGTTAATTTAGTCATTTTATCTTTCCTTTTATTTATATAAACAAGTCAATTAATCCCCCCTATTGTGACACGCTTAGGTACTATAATATGCACATTAGTCCCACGGTTCGACATCCGGTCGCTTACAATTCATTATACTACTGCGACCAGGATTTATTTGCAGCCCGACGTTTATTTTGAGTTTTAATTTCTTTTCTTTTAATTTTACACCAGTTTAACCACTCAGATTATAACGTCTGCAGAAACAAAGCTTGGTTGGTAGCACAAGGATATCGTCAACAAGAAGGAATAAATTGCCAAGAAACCTTTGCTCCAGTAGCAAGGATGGAATCTATTCAACTTCTGATTGTATTTACCACACATAAAGAAATCAAACTCTTTCAACTTGACATCAAAAGTGTCTTTCTCAACGAGTATGTTAAGGAAGAAGTGTATGTAGAACAACTTCTAGGTTTTGAAACACAAGAAGGGAAAAACATGGTACTCAAGCTTGACAAAGCTCTCTATGGGCTCAAACAAGATCCAAGGTCATGGTATGATCGTCTGTCCTCCTATCTATTGAAAAATAATTTCAGAAGGGGTAAGGTTGACAAAACCCTATTTGTATACAACAACAAAAGAGATTTCCTAATAGTGCAAGTATATGTTGATGACATAATCTTTGGAGCCTCTGATGAGAAGTATTGCAAGAAATTCGAGGCATTGATGAAAAAGGAGTTTGAGATGAGTGATCTAGGAGTGTTGAAGTTCATTCTAGGACTTCAAGTCTAACAAGATAATGAAGGGACTATCATATCCCAGCAAAAGTACGTAAAGGAATTACTAAAGAGATTTGGGATGGAGACATGTAAGCCTTTTGATACACCAATGGAAGTTGGCACAAAGATGGGTATCACGCCGGTCGATCAACAATCGTATAGAGAAATGATTGGTTCTCTACTATACCTAACTGCTAGTGTAGACACCAAAAATTCTCACCCCATAAGGCAAATTTCAGAATAAGAAACACAATAAGAGGGGTCGTCGCCTTTCTTTGTCAAAACGTATTGACGTGCGTGCCAAAACGAAACCATCATTTTATAGTCTTTTTCAAAGCATTTCATGAAAACACGATTTTGCAAAAACGAATTTCCAACAACAATGCTGTTCTACACCCATCCCTTTTGTTTTGTTCACTTATCTTATTATTGCATATTTGTTTAACTTTTATGTTATCCTTTATTTTTAGTTTGTGATGTATTTACTGCTACTTTTTATAGTCCTCTAGCATTTACTTTTTATCATCATCATTTTCATTGTTATTATCTTATTTTATGCGTGTTCCACTATTATTTTTATCCATATTGGTATATTCCGTTTTGTTACTAATTCCTTTGATGTCCTCTCGTTTCATTTTTATTATGTTAGTTGTTTTCCTATATCTAATTTACCGCTGCTTGTGCATACCTAATTCAATTTTCATTTTTATGGCTTTCACTTGTAATTTTATTTCCATTGTATCAGTACTATTTCATTATTTCATGTACCCATTATTCTTTTATTCTATTTACTTAATATTTTATGATCTTTTCATTTTTTTATCTACATTCAACCATTTCATGATTCTTAGAAAGAAAAATAAAACTTTAGATAGAACTCTTTCGTCTTTCTGTAAATCTTCATTTAAAACGTGAACGTTTTTAAAAGAATTACTCAGTTCGAGGTAAAGCTCTAGTATCATTTCTCACGTTTGTATACTGAGTTCTGTTATAGCATAATTGGTAGAAACATGCGAGAGAGATGGTAGAGGTCATGGGAGAAGCAAACCTATTTTATTTTTTTTATTTTGTAGAAAGCGGCCAAACAAGGCTTTGCTCCCACCCGGACCAAATGAGGCCCGTATCTCAAATCTGGGTCCAGTTATTGTCTTATTGCTCAAAATAAAGTCTACATTTGTTTGGGTTACCCAACAAAAAAGCAGATGACCCCTTTTTACAAAAGCCTTAGTCTCACTGTTATAAAAGGACATTTGAAAAACCCTACAGTGGTAGATGATTCCAATCGACCAACAATCCTTAACGTTCCCGTTTTTTTAAAGAAGAGAAACCTCAACATTCTTCTGTTCCTTTTTGCTCCTGAACTCGAGCCCGTTAACCAGAAGCCAACCAGCAAACTCTCCTTCGCCATCTTTGTTCGCCGAAAGATTCCTCCTCATTTCTAAATCCTTCTTCCATCGTTAACACTCAATCGCACCGGAAATCACCACCACATCTGATTCTTAATGCCAACATCCCTTTCTGTCTTGAACCACTACCACGTTAATCCTCTCACCCGCAGCAGCCCACCGGAGGTTCACCCAACCTCTCTCAGTTTTGATTTCATCTTTCCCCGTGTGTCGACAGCGTAAATAATGTTCCATCTTGTCCTTTGTTTGAGAAATCGATTCTAAGTTTTCCACTTCAATTTCTCTATTCGTTTCTTCAAACCGGATGAAGCCGAAGAAGGCATACGGTCATATAAACCGCTTCGTCGGATTTGTCTGATGCTAGTGTCGTCAATGTCGTTCTCTTTCTACTCTATAATTTTTTGTCCATATTGCGGTATTTCGTTTCAAACCCAGATTTGAATTATGAAAGTGATTGTGTAGTCGCATTTGATTTCGCTGGATGGTACCCAGCGTTAATATCGATCCCCTGATTTCCTTTAAGTACACTCTTCTGCATTTCATTTTGTTTTTTCTTTCTCTTTTGCTTTAGATGCCATGTTCGACTACGCCCGTATGTTTAATGTCGACTGAGCTCTCTGCTTGGTTATCTTGTGTTTTTTTTTTCTATATGTCGACCCATAGAATACCAGGCTCAGTATGGGTTATGGGTTTCATAAGGTCTAGCTCAGGGTTGTACGTCGATTGCATTCTTTTCTCGCTGCTCACATTTTGCTGTACTTAAACCCTGTGCGTGTAAATATTGGTAAACTGGCCATTCCTAATTTTGTAAAGGGAGCCAGAAACTTCTCCGATTCTATCCTACCTTGTTATGTTCTTTCGATGTTTCGTCTTACTTATTTGTACTCAATCCATGATGGGTTCGGAGTACTCTTCTGGTTGTACGCCTGCAATCGCGACCCTGTAATACCATCGGTAAGCAACTCGAAATTTGAGTTGTGGTTTGCGCGATTTACTGTTATTTCCATCTGGCGAATCCTCTATTTTCTTTCTTTGTTCATGAATGTTTTTGTTCTGGTGTCGTACTCGGTGCTCTTAACTCGATTTGGAAGAGATCGTGTCTGTTCTTGTAAACTCGACCGATGCAGGGATTATCTTATAGGTTAATGTGTGATTGTCTTGAATCGGATATTTACTTGCGTTTGTATGCTAAACGGTTTATGTTAATCCTTGCTTTAAGATTTGTTTTCGCAGGTAATAGACACAGATGTGTCTGTATTTTGCAAGTTTCCTCCTTATCCTAATCTCTGTTCATCTGATTATACTAGCAACATAATCTGGATTGACTATTTTCTGGTGTTCTTTGAAGTAAATTGGCAGGAAAACCGAACTCCTGCCACACTCCACTCCTCTCGTCCGGCATTGGTTTTCGACCAAGGAAATCACCTATCCCCATGCCTTGTTCAATCTTCCGAACAAAGAGGTTGTTGAGAAAGGTCAAGCCCATCGCAGCTCTAATGGTTTTTGGGACTACACCCCGACTTGTTTCGTTTTATCAGTTTTCTGCTCTCGATTTCCTCTCAGTTTTTATGTTTTTTTTTATTCTTATCTCTTCCTTCCGCAAGTTTTCATCGTCACGATTTTGATAGTCCTCTTTTCTTCTTGGGGGATGATTCTATCCCAGTTCAAAAGACAGTGCAATCTGATTAGTCTATGTTCCTCGGTTCGAGAATGCATACCCCTGTTGCATAATGTTTCACTTGAGATCTCGTTTGAAGATTCATCTCAAGTTGGGTGGCAGTATTAATTTTCTGGCTTGTTTCGTGTGATTGGTTTAGTTAGCTTGATCCAGTTTTGGTTACACTCACTACAGGTGAAGAAACCCAGCGCATGACGCCTCTGTTTTCAATCTTTTCTTATTATTTCATCCGACTTAATCTATGATCTCTACTCATCTTATTTTTGTTGTTTGTTTTCCTTTGTCATTGTTGTGGAAATCTCTTGTCCTCTTTCTGGTAGCTATCTCTAAACTGGTTTAGCAACTACTTAATTGGTAATAAGACCCAATGTTTGTTGCTGTACATTATTTTTGTGCGTCCCTATCTTTCGATTCTTCGAGAGGTACGATTAGTTTCATGCCTGATCAATGTTCAGGAGCCTCGTTTATTCTATTGTCCATGCTCAAGAATAAAGTGGAAGAAAATTTTTGGGTTTAATTGCAAGTTCATGTTCAAATATTTATCTTGGCGATTTATTATTGGAAGAAAATCGACTAGTGGATCTGTAGCATATGCGACCTGTTCATATTTGGTTTAACTCATAACCCTAAAAAGAAGCCAACTAGTCAACCCGGAAGAGAATTGAAATCTGACTGCTAAGTTTTTTTTGACAGACAAAAGTCGGGTAGCTCACTAATCCAGATTGTCTAAATTTTTATGTTCAACAGCTCACTAATCCCATTCTGTTAAAAAAAATGAATTTGTAATTCGGCTGAAGCTTGTTCAGTCTTTGACTTCACTAACCCTTTATCCCCATCTCATTCGGGTTTAGAGTGTGTAGAATAGGCGTGAATTTCCCAGTTTGGTTAAATGCTCCCGTCAACTTTCATTTGCTATGTGCCATATTTGCTTGCGTCATTTGTTCATTTGATCGTTGTACATGTATTGTTTCTCTCATTTTCCGTTACAAGTTAATTATCTGGATTTATTACTCTCATCATTACTTAAGCAATAGTTATTAGACTTTAGGACCAAACCTTTAGGATAGTGGGTGTCCCTTCACACTTAGTGGGTCACGTGTCCTTCTTGGTGGAGGCGACACGCTAAACCCTAAAACACATATTAAAATATGTATATATATATACAAAAGAAAATAATGAAATCCTTTAATTCAAAAATCATTCTTTCAAAAGAAAAAATCCAATTTAAGGCCCAATTCCTTGGTCCATTTTACAAGCCTGAATATGGTGCCTTTTCGAAACCCAAAATCAGGCCAATGACATAGTCCAATTCTAATCCCATTTTAAGGCCCAATTCCAAAACCAAATCAAAATCCCAATTCTAAAGTCCAAGTCGGAACATTTACAAGTCCACAATTCATCCAAAGCCCAAATAAAAGAAAAAGGGAAGTCAAAACTAGCCCAAGGTTTAACCCAGGCCAACAAATCATTTTCAGCCCAAATCTCACAAGTTCGGCCCATGTTTATGAACCTGTCCCAAGCCCACGACTCCGACCCAAAGCTTAAGTAAAAAAACCACGGCCATTCGATCCAAGCCTGGCCCATGACCTAATTCAGACCCGACCCATTAAGCCAGCTTGGCCCATAAGCCCAACTCAGCTCATTAAGCCAAACTCGGCCCATCAAGCCTACGGGCCCAAAAGTCCAACCAAGGCTCGACTTGACCCAAAAGCCCAACCAAGGCCCGATTTGACCCAAAAGCCTAACCAAGGCCCGATTCGGCCTAAACCCATTTTGACCCATACCCGCTTCGGCCCAAGCCCATTTTGACCCATGCCCGCTTTGGCCCAAGCCCATTTCAGCCCATATCCACTTTGGCCCAAATTCACAAGCACATTCCGACCCAAGCCCAAGTCTAACTTTGACCAATCCAACTTTGACCTAACTTAGACTTAACTTTGACCCGGTCCAACTTTGACCTTGACCTAACCTTGACCCGGTCCAAACTTTAACCAACCCAAATTTCAACCCTGCCCGTTTTCTAAATGTTGGCCCAAATCCAATTCCAACCAAATTCAGTTCAATCCAATCATTTTCAATTCAAACTCAATTCATTTTAAATTGAGTCTAATTCTATTCAACCCAAACCCAATTTAATTCAACTCCATTCCAATTCAAACCCAACTCATTTTCAATTTAGCTCAATTCAATCCAACTCAAACCCAAATTGTAAATCCCATTCAAACTCCAAAAATCCAAACACAAAAAAATTCTTTTCTCAAATACTAAATAATCATTTTATTCAAACTTTATCAAGTTTTCAAAAGAAACCATTTTGTGGAATTTTAAAGGAAAAACTCTTCTCACATCACAGAAAACTCTTCTCAAACGTAGAAAGTTCTTCTCACATATACAGAAAGTTTTCTCCTAAAACATTTCTCAAAATCAGTGTTTCTTCACCGAGAATTCTGAACAACTTCAAAAGTTTTCAAACTTAGTTTTTGAACTCAAATAAATCGTTTTTAAGGAACAATAAATGTCTGACCCCTTCAAAACATTTCCTTCCTGGTTAGACATCACTTGTCTCCCTTCCCAAAACAATCCAAGGCGGGGCACTGGGGTCGTCACATCCCTTGTTGCAGTCTAGATTTCTGTAGGCGGGGCATTAGGGTGACAAACCTCCCCTGCGATCTAGATTTTTACGAGGCGGGGTGCTAGGGATGTGTCTACCTTCCTAGTTGCAGTCGGGATTTTAGAATCGTCTAACTCACTTCTACCCGATTTCAATGTTTTCGGTTTTTAAAGTTTTAAAACCCGGGAGTTAGAGACGTTATTAGGGTTTTACTAAGAGTATCTCATTCATGATACTTCTATTTAAATCCTATATTTCGACATAAATTCATTGTCCCATCTTTTGAGCCTAGACATTTACCATTCATTAAGTGTCGCGTTCGAGGGGGTACATAGGGTGTTCCCTGGGGATCACCCACCCTTTCACAATAAAATGATTTTCCTTAGTCATTTTCGAACCTTAAACCTGAAAAACCGGGATCTCCACCCAAATTCCAATTGCCTCACATACACTCGAATCATCTTCCAAACTTCAAATCACTTCAAACTCAAATCCTCTTACAATTCTAGCTTCTCTCAAACCTCCAAAGTCTCACAGCCCGAGCGCCTCACAGACTCTGTAACACCCCCAAACACTGGCCTAGGAGTTAGGGGTATTACACGCCGCGTATTATTACATAATAACGCACGGCTCTAAAAGAACGAACTTAAACACATATTCAAATAAGGCCCAAATAGATACTTAAAAAAAGTAATAAAACCAAAATGAGTCTTAACACCTCAAAAGGTTTTACAGAACCCCACCAAACGTATAACAGAAACGGAAGCTAACAAAGGCCCAGAGGCTCAAATCCGAATACAAAGTCTCAAAAGTACTAATAATGAAACATCTAACTCCAGAGCTTGCAAAACGACCTTCACTGATCAATCTGCAATGTTAGATAGAAATAGGGGAATGAGCACACAACTATGCCCAGTAGATGACAAACTTCATCAACCAGCATGCTCAAAACATTTAAGAATGTTATCAAATCAGAAGGAGTCACGAGAATCCATAAGCATGTCAGAAACAGAAGCAGAAATCCCACCATAGGGACTAGACAGAACGAGCAGACAGAAGCTGAAAACAAGAGTGGGACACTAGCGATCACAGCATACACAGAACGAGCACCAGCTCGTGAACAGAACGAGAAACCTCACTCGTAAACAGACAGTGTAGACACCCGTGAACAGAACGGGGAACATCACCCGTGAACAGAAGGATCCTACATAGCGTACGAGACGAACAGCGAAACCAGCCATCCAAAGGCTCAGACACAGAGATAACTAGGTCCCAAAACAGAAGTTTAAATACAGATAGCATATGTGCACCAAAGGCACCAGAAAGCTCATAGATAGCTTGGAAATCAGAAGGGGAATCCAACCCCGCAAACAGAAGTCAAAACGGAGCTCAAACGCACAGTTATGGCCAAAACAGTAGCCTGTCCGAACTGTGGTCCGGACATCAATGTTCGGACACAAGTCTAGACTCAGTAGGCAAAATCAGACAGATGTCCGAACTTTGTCCGGACTTCAAAGTTCGGACACAAGCCGAACCTTAAAACAAAGAAGAGCAGAGGTGTCCGAACGTCCAGTTCGTACGGATGTTCGGACATTCTACGGAAACAGACATGCGGAGAGTCCGAACTTGTGTCCGACATCCAATGTTCGGACACAAGTCGAAGCCAAAATCAGAGAATGCAGAAAGCTTTGTCCGAACTTCAAAGCTCGGACGGAAGTTTCGACGCACAGCGAAGATTTTCAAAAGATTACGCAGAAGGGCATGTCCGAACTTCAAAGCTCGGACGTAAGTTCGACAATGCCGAAAACCTCAGAAATCAGAAGCGAATTCAAACGACAAAGGCACAAAACCAATCCAAATCAACACATACATTTACAAAACAACCTTGGGGGTTTAATCCATTGAAAGGCATTAAACAGACATAAGACCACACCCACAGATCAAATCATCGAATTAACTGGTAGAAATCCAAACTCCCCAAGGCTGAACCACACGGATCGAATCCGAAAGCCACCTACCTCAAATACAAGCACAGACGTCACAATCTGAACAGCAGAGCTCGAATCTAAGCAGATACCCCAAACGCAGACCGGAAAGCAATGCCAACCCTCTAACTGAATACAATTGCAATCCCAAATCAGAAACGCAACCAAAACCCCGAAACTGAAACTGTAACCTGAACGGGAATACTATTCTCACCTGAATTCTGACAGTAGGACAACGGATTCGGACAACGCCCACAGTAGAAGAGAATTGACTGAGAATGCGAAATCGCCACTGATTCACAATCAGATTGCAAAGGGGAATTAGAAAGCAAACACTTCAGAAACCATAGAACCGAAGAAGGCTAACTTCTATACCTTAAATTGAACAGGAACGCAACGAAGAGAATGGGTCCAGAGCAGAGGCTCGAATCTTCAAACCGGCACAGCAACTCTTACAGATCGAGAAGGCAAGAAAAATCAGAGAGGGAGTTGAGAGAGAGAGAGCGTCTCAGCAGATGAAACTGATCGGGGAATTAGAAAGTGAGAGCGTGGTGAGGAACGTGGTTAGGGAAGTAATTAAGGATGATGTAATAAGAAATAATATTAGGCTCTCACCAGAAAATCAATTGAGGAAGGAAAAGACTTCTCCGTCCCCAGCTTAATTAGAATGGACTTCCTTGTCCTGAATAATGAGATAAGCCACTTAAAATAAGATGGTGATGAAATAAATTATGACCAAAACTTGGGTTATAACATCACCTCCCCCTTAAAAGAATTTCGTCCTCGAAATTAAAACATACCTACTGCTCGAAAAGGGCGGGGAACTTAGAACGCACTTCGCTTTCGACCTCCCAGGTCGCCTCTTCCTCTGACTGACCCGACCACTGCACCTTCACCAAGGGCATGGTCTTGCTCCTAAGCTTACGAACATCTCGGGCTAGAATCCTCGAAGGAACTGCCTCGAACGTGAAGTCCTCCCTCAACTGAAGCGGACTGAAGTCGATCACATGAGATGGGTCCGGAATATACTTCCTCAGCATAGAGACGTGGAACACACTGTGCACTGCTGCTAAAGACGGAGGCAGAGCCAAACGATAGGCAACCGGTCCGATCCTCTCTAGGATCTCAAAAGGACCCACAAAACGAGGGCTAAGCTTGCCTCTCTTCCCAAAACGAACGACTCCTCGCACAGGAGAAACCTTCAGATACACATGATCGCCCACCTCAAACTCTAGAGGTCGTCTCCTCTGATCGGCGTAGCTCTTCTGGCGACTCTGAGCCACTAGCAAACGCTCCCTGATAGACTGAATTTTGCCCACAGCATCCTGAACCAAATCTGGACCAATCACAGCTCTCTCCTTCAGATCATCCCAACAGATGGGTGATCTGCACCTCCTGCCATACAAGGCCTCGAACGGAGCCATCCCGATACTGGTCTGGAAACTATATTATAAGCGAACTCGATCAATGCAACGTGCTGATCCCAGCTGCCCCCAAAGTCGAGTACACACGCCCTGAGCATGTCCTCCAGGACCTGATTCATCCTCTCTGTCTGCCCGTTTGACTGAGGATGGTAAGCTGAACTGAAGGACAACTTCGTCCCCAAAGCCTGATGCAAACTCTGCCAGAATCTGGACACAAACCTCGGATCTCTGTCAGACACAATCGAAGCCGGAACCCCATGCAGACGTACTATCTCATCAATGTACAACTGAGCCAAGCGGTGCAAACTGAAAGTCTTCCTGACAGGTAGGAAGTGAGCGCTCTTCGTGAGCCGGTCCACAATGACCCAAACCGCATCAAAACCCCGCGGAGTCTTAGGCAGTCCCATGACAAAATCCATCCCGACACTCTCCCACTTCCACTCCGGAACGGGAAGAGGCTGAAGCAAACCAGCTGGTCTCTGATGCTCAGCTTTGACCTGCTGACAGGTCCGACATCTGGATACAAAGTCAGAAATATCTCTCTTCATGTTACCCCACCAGAATGTCTCTCGAAGATCCCGGTACATCTTCACCCCTCCTGGGTGTACCGAGTACGGAGCTCCATGAGCCTCCTGCATGATCTCACGCCTCAACGCGTCGTCTGCCGGCACACAAACACGGCCTCTGAACCTCAGGCAGCCATCCTCTGAAACCCGGAACTCGGACTCCTGACCAGCAGACAAACTCTCTCTGATCTTACACAGACTGACATCAAGCTCCTGACTGGCCTTGATCCGGTCGATCAAGGTAGGCTGAACCTGCAGTGCTGCTAACATCCCAGACCTCTCTGGACGGACAACCCAGATACCCATGCGCTGCAACTCCTGAGCAGACCTCTCCACACCGGACAAAGCACAAACAGTCCCAGACGGACCCCTCCTACTGAGCGCATCAGCAACCACATTCGCCCTACCCGGATGGTAGAGGATCTCTAAATCATAATCGAGCAACAACTCCAGCCATCTCCTCTGCCTCAAGTTCAACTCCTTCTGAGTGAACAGATACTTGAGGCTCTTATGGTCCGTATACACCTTGCACGCTGCCCCATACAAGTAGTGCCTCCAAATCTTCAACACAAAGACCACCGCAGCCAGCTCCAGATCGTGGGTCGGATAGTTCTTCTCATATGGCTTCAACTGACGAGAGCCATATGCTACTACCTTCCCATGCTGCATCAGAACACATCCAAGTCCCCTATGGGACGCATCACAGAAAACCTCAAGACCCTCGGTCCCCTCCGGAAGAGTCAAGATCGGCGCAGTAGTCAACCTCTTCTTCAGCTCCAGAAAACACTGCTCGCAGGCATCGCTCCACTCAAACTTCACATCCTTCTGCAGCAGACGAGTCAACGGAATCACCAACTTGGAGAAGCCCTCCACAAACTTGCGATAGTAGCCCGCTAGTCCAAGGAAGCTACGAATATCCCCAACATTAGTAGGTCTGGCCCACTCAGTAATAGCTCGAATCTTCTCCGGGTCCACGGAGATACCATCCTTGGAGACCACATGTCCCAAGAATACCACCTGATCTAGCCAGAACTCGCACTTCTTCAGCTTCGCATACAACTCGTTCTCCCTCAGAGTCTGGAGAACGGTCCTCAAATGCTCCTCGTGCTCCTCAGCACTCTTGGAATACACCAAGATGTCATCGATGAAAACTACAATGAACTGGTCCAAAAACGGCTTGAAGACTCTGTTCATCATATCCATAAATACGGAAGGCGCATTTGTCAGACCGAATGGCATCACTAGGAACTCGTAATGTCCATAACGAGTCCAGAAAGCGGACTTAGGCACGTCATCTGCCTTAATCCTCAGCTGATGATATCCCGACCTCAGATCGATCTTCGAAAACACCTTAGCTCCTGCTAACTGGTCGAACAAGTCGTCTATGCGCGGGAGAGGATACCTATTCTTAATGGTAACCTTGTTGAGCTCCCTGTAGTCAATGCACAACCGCATGCTACCGTCCTTCTTCTTTACAAATAGCACTGGCGCTCCCCAAGGCGACACACTCGGGCGAATGAAGCCCTTATCCAGCAGCTCCTGCAACTGGACCTTCAGCTCCTTGAGCTCAGCAGGCGCCATACGGTATGGGGCCTTCGAAATGGGCTGAGTCTCAGGTGCGAGCTCGATCGAGAACTCCACCTCTCTGACAGGGGGAAGCCCAGGTACATCATCCTGGAACACATCTGGGAAGTCTCTGACCACTGGAATCTCCTCCAACTTCGCATCCTTGCGAACCTCAGGGATGTAGCACAGATATCCCTGGCATCCTTTCCTCAGAAAACGGAACGCCTGCATAGCTGATATGACTGGCGGCGAGCACGGGAGTCCATTCCCTGCTACAATCAAACGGGGCTGGCCCGGCTCCTCGAAAGTGACTCTCGAAGCAGCACAATCAATGTGGGCATGGTGCGCAGCAAGCCAATCCATGCCCAGGATCACATCAAAAGAAGTCATCTCCATCGGGATGAGGTTAGCACACAGAGTCCTATCTCTGACTAACACAGGACTATCTTTGCAAACAGAATTCAACAGCATAGAAGAGTCCCTAACTAATGGACTATGCACACATAACTCAACACCCAGAGGCACAACAGGCAAACCGAGCTCACCCACCAACTCAGCAGAAATAAAAGAGTGGGTGGCTCCAGAGTCAAACAAACAGAAAACACAGAACGAGATGACAGCTGGAGAATACCTGTGACAACTCTGTCAGTCGATCGGTCCCTCTCTCCAGCCATCGCGTACACTCTGGCCTGGCCCTGGGGCTTCTTCTGCTCAGCCCGGTCTCGATCTCTAGACCCAGATGCAGACCCTCCAGCTCCACCTCCGGAGCTACCTCTGCTCCTCTCAGCCTGGGGGCAATCAGCAATCCTATGCCCCATGGATCCACACTTGAAGCAGGCCCCGGACTTCCTGTAGCAGTCCTGACCTCTGTGAAACTTGCCACAGACCTGGCACTTCGGAGTAGGAGCTGACGAAGACGAACCCCCTCTATCTCGTGAACGGTCCCCAGAGCGGTCTCCAGTAGACTGCTTCTTCTGAGAAGCAGACTGATCCCTCCTATCACTGTCATCGGACCTCTGCTTCCTCTTCTGATCCTTTCCTCCAGACTGGCGACCTCTCAAGTCAGCCTCTACCAACAGGGCGACATCAGCTACGTCCCTGAAGGTCTTGTGACGCAGCGGCGTCACAGCAGATCGGATATCCGGCCTCAGGCCGCTCTCAAACTTCCTGGCCTTCCTATGCTCGTCAGGCTCAGGTGCAAACTTAGATAGGCTGATAAACTTGCAGACGTACTCCTCAACGCTCATGTCCCGACCCTGGCGTAATCGGTTATACTCCAGGATGCGCTGATCCTTGTAGACGTCAGGGTAGAACTGCTTGTTGAACTCCCCAATGAACTGCTCCCACGTCCATGGCTGTGGAAACTTCCCCATCACTGACCTCCACCACTCCTTGGCTTCGGCCTTGAACAGAAAGGTAGCGAAGTCGACCTTCTGCTCCTCCTCAGAGCCCATCCCTCGAAGCAAATCCTCCACCTCTGACAACCAGTGGCTGGCCTCCTGGGGGTCTCCTGCCCCATCGAACGACGGCGGCTTCAGCTTCATGAATTCCTGAAGCGCCTTCACGTTCCTCCCTCCAGCATCTGCCCCAGCCGGGCCTGCTCCGCCAGCTGGTCCTCCTCCAGCTGGACCGCCCCCTGCAGCCATGGTCTGCATGAGCTGCGTCATAAACTGCTGAACAGCATCAGCAACATTCCCTGGAGGGTTATTAGCTCTTCTTGGCGGCATTCTGAAAGTCCAACAGCAAGCAGTTAAACTCAGACACTAATACTGACATTTCTGACTGACTGGCTAACTTAAAATCCCAGCAGATTAGAACCCAGAGCTCTGATACCACTAAATGTAACACCCCCAAACACTGGCCTAGGAGTTAGGGGTATTACACGCCGCGTATTATTACATAATAACGCAAGGCTCTAAAAGAACGAACTTAAACACATATTCAAATAAGGCCCAAAACAGAATACTTAAACAAAGTATAAACCAAAATGAAGTCTTAACACCTCAAAAGGTTTTACAGAACCCACCAAACGTATAACAGAAACGGAAGCTAACAAAAGGCCCAAGGCTCAAATCCGAATACAAAGTCTCAAAAGTAACTAATAATGAAACATCTAACTCCAGAGCTGCAAAACGACCTTCACTGATCAATCTGCAATGTTAGATAGAAATAGGGGAATGAGCACACAACTATGCCCAGTAGATGACAAACTTCATCAACCAGCATGCTCAAAACATTTAAGAATGTTATCAAATCAGAAGGAGTCAAGAGAATCCATAACATGTCAGAAAACAGAAGCAGAAGTCCACACCATAGGGACTAGACAGAACAGAAGCAGACAGAAGCTGAAAACAGAGTGGGACACTAGCGATCACAGCATACAGACAGAACGAGCAACCAGCTCGTGAACAGAACGAGGAAACCTCACTCGTAAACAGAACAGGTGTAGACACCCGTGAACAGAACGGGGAACATCACCCGTGAACAGAAGGATCCTACATAGCGCGCTACGAGACAGCGAAACCAGCCATCCAAAGGCTCAGACACAGAGATAACTAGGTCCCAAAACAGAAGCTTAAATACAGATAAGCATATGTGCACCAAAGGCACCAGAAAGCTCATAGATAGCTTGGAAATCAGAAGGGGAATCCAACCCCGCAAACAGAAGTCAAAACGGAGCTCAAACGAGCAAGTTATGGCCAAAACAGTAGCCTGTCCGAACTTGTGTCCGGACATCAATGTTCGGACACAAGTCGAGACTCAGTAGGCAAAATCAGACAGATGTCCGAACTTGTGTCCGGACTTCAAAGTTCGGACACAAGCCGAACCTTAAAACAGAAGAAGAGCCAGAGGTGTCCGAACCCAAGTTCGGACGGATGTTCGGACATTCTTCGGAAACAGAACGGAGAGTCCGAACTTGTGTCCGGACATCCAATGTTCGGACACAAGTCGAAGCCAAAATCAGAGAATGCAGAAGCTGTGTCCGAACTCAAAAGCTCGGACGGAAGTTCGGACACAGCGAAGATTTTCAAAAGATTAAGCGCAGAAGGGCATGTCCGAACTTCAAAGCTCGGACGGAAGTTCGGACATGCCGAAAACCTCAGAAATCAGAAGCGAATTCAAACGAACAGAGGCACAAAAACCAATCCAAATCAACACACACATTTACAAAACAACCTTGGGGGTTTAATCCATTGAAAAGGCATTAAACAGACATAAGACACACACCAACACAGGATCAAATCATCGAATTAACTGGTAGAATCCAAACTCCCCAAGGCTGAACACACGGATCGAATCCGAAAGCCACCTACCTCAAATACAGCAGAGACGAGTCACAATCTGAACAGCAGAGCTCGAATCCAAGCAGATACCCCAAACGCAGACCGGAAAGCAATGCCAACCCTCTAACTGAATACAATTGCAATCCCAAATCAGAAACGCAACCAAAACCCCGAAACTGAAACTGTAACCTGAACGGGAATACTATTCTCACCTGAATTCTGACAGTAGGACAACGGATTCGCGGACGACGCCCACAGTAGAAGAGAATTGACTGAGAATGCGAAATCGCCACTGATTCACAATCAGATTGCAAAGGGGAATTAGAAAGCAAACACTTCAGAAACCATAGAACCGAAGAAGGCTAACTTCTATACCTTAAATTGAACAGGAACGCAACGAAGAGAATGGGTCCACAGCAGAGGCTCGAATCTTCAAACCGGCACAGCAACTCTTACAGATCGAGAAGGCAAGAAAATGCAGAGAGGGAGTTGAGAGAGAGAGAGCGTCTCAGCAGATGAAACTGATCGGGGAATTAGAAAGTGAGAGCGTGGTGAGGAACGTGGTTAGGGAAGTAATTAAGGATGATTTAATAAGAAATAATATTAGGCTCTCACCAGAAAATCAATTGAGGAAGGAAAAGACTTCTCGTCCCCAGCTTAATTAGAATGGACTTCCTTGTCCTGAATAATGAGATAAGCCACTTAAAATAAGATGGTGATGAAATAAATTATGACCAAAACTTGGGTTATAACATCACCTCCCCCTTAAAAGAATTTCGTCCTCGAAATTAAAACATACCTACTGCTCGAAAAGGGCGGGGAACTTAGAACGCACTTCGCTTTCGACCTCCCAGGTCGCCTCTTCCTCTGACTGACCCGACCACTGCACCTTCACCAAGGGCATGGTCTTGCTCCTAAGCTTACGAACATCTCGGGCTAGAATCCTCGAAGGAACTGCCTCGAACGTGAAGTCCTCCCTCAACTGAAGCGGACTGAAGTCGATCACATGAGATGGGTCCGGAATATACTTCCTCAGCATAGAGACGTGGAACACACTGTGCACTGCTGCTAAAGACGGAGGCAGAGCCAAACGATAGGCAACCGGTCCGATCCTCTCTAGGATCTCAAAAGGACCCACAAAACGAGGGCTAAGCTTGCCTCTCTTCCCAAAACGAACGACTCCTCGCACAGGAGAAACCTTCAGATACACATGATCGCCCACCTCAAACTCTAGAGGTCGTCTCCTCTGATCGGCGTAGCTCTTCTGGCGACTCTGAGCCACTAGCAAACGCTCCCTGATAGACTGAATTTTGCCCACAGCATCCTGAACCAAATCTGGACCAATCACAGCTCTCTCCTTCAGATCATCCCAACAGATGGGTGATCTGCACCTCCTGCCATACAAGGCCTCGAACGGAGCCATCCCGATACTGGTCTGGAAACTATTATTATAAGCGAACTCGATCAATGCAACGTGCTGATCCCAGCTGCCCCCAAAGTCGAGTACACACGCCCTGAGCATGTCCTCCAGGACCTGATTCGTCCTCTCTGTCTGCCCGTCTGACTGAGGATGGTAAGCTGAACTGAAGGACAACTTCGTCCCCAAAGCCTGATGCAAACTCTGCCAGAATCTGGACACAAACCTCGGATCTCTGTCAGACACAATCGAAGCCGGAACCCCATGCAGACGTACTATCTCATCAATGTACAACTGAGCCAAGCGGTGCAAACTGAAAGTCTTCCTGACAGGTAGGAAGTGAGCGCTCTTCGTGAGCCGGTCCACAATGACCCAAA